>CAJNOP010000012.1:1385111-1448075 GCA_905250075.1 Rotaria sp. Silwood1 | reverse complement strand
TAATCTGCATGTCTTTAAACAGTTTATTCCAAAAAAATACAGTGCGGATAAATGTTTCCAAGCGAAAATAAATATGATATTAAATCTAATTTAGAATACATATGTTTCTTCAAAATCAAAATGCGACCAAATAGTTGTATTCGAAGGAGAAGTGCATGTATTCATACTTTTCAACTTGCACACAAAAAAAAAATTTTGCATTCAAAATTTATTTTAAAAACCATCATATATATGATTTAAAACTTGAATGCTTTAAACAAAATTAATTTCATCTGAAAAAAATTTCTTGTTGTGATCAATATCGTACGAATTCGAACTTTTACTAAATCGACTTAAAATTGAATTAAGACCATAGGGATCGAAATCTTCTCTGCGTACAATATTTGGCTTAACAGCAATTGTTGATGGATCATTGTTTAAAGAAGATAGATATGCATTTGGAAAACTATCGCTGATTGTTATTGCTAAAAGGGCAATGATAACAAGGATACGTACTAAAAAATACGAAATATTAAATAAAAACGAACATTAAATATTCATTTAATCAAACCTAATGACATTATTAATTTGTCAACTGGCTAGTACTTAATTTGTGTATTGTAGTCTAATGGAATTTTCTTTTTCTTTGATTCTTATGAAATACGTGATATTTTATAATGAAAACTTTTTCGGTAATGCGTAGGTAAAAACAATTTTCTGTAAGTAGCTCTCGATTTAGTTCGCTACAATTTTAAGAAAAGATTAAGAAAAGAACCATTCTGATAAAGCAACTTTAGATTTCTTTTTTATCAAGAAGAGATGTCTTCTTATTCTACTTGATTAAACTAAAATCATTCTTTTTAATTGTGTTATAAACAGTTTTCTTTTATATTTCTTTATCATTAGCTTTTCAGATTATGGTAAAAACTTCATGCATGACATACAATTGATATGTTAATTATCTAATAGAGATTTTCTAATGAATGCCTAATATTTCAAATGAATACATTCTATTCCTTTTGAAGGACATTATAATTTAGAAAGAAAAATGCATTTTGAAAAGCAAGATTGTCAAGAAAATCCGATGGTTACCAGATCATCTTTTTGTACTTCAAGAGTTAATTTTTTTTCAGTAACAACATTAGGACTCCAGCAAGATAACAAAGATTTCTAAATGATTATTTGTAAGATCGTATGAATGATTGCCGAAGCAAGTCAGACAGTGTGTTCGCATAGGTGGGACTCTTCGAATCATTTTTATACAAAACTAAAAAATTCATGAACAAATAGCTTCTATTGAAACAATATAAGGAGTAGTAGAACATAAAATTCTGAAATTCATGTCTACATCTCAATAGATGTTTGTCATAGTGAATGGTTTAAGTCTTATTTTTTGACATTTTTGGTCCTTGAACTTTCTTCTTTTATAAAAGAAAATATAATCTTCTAAGAACATATTTTAATCTGAAAATCATTTCAATGAAAGTAATAAATAATATTTTTTATTAGACAGCTTGAACTAAGCACTTAAATTGTACTTTAACAATCGAGGATGGCATATCATAGCGACTTTTTAGAATGCCTCATTTGAATTTTTTTTTATAAAATTTACGAGAAGCTTTGTCTAAAAGACAGTTAGGATGCTCGTTACTGAAATTTAGACATGTGCATTTTAGTGGTCTTCTGAGATGATATCTGCACTATTAAAAACGTTTTAATTTCATGTGTATTGATACTAGTATCCATTTTTGGAAATAAGACAGTCCGAGAGAATGCCTACAACTTTTGAAGGAAACGTGATAGGGACTTGCGGTTTTCATCGTTTTGTAGAGCACATCAGGGCACATAGTAGTACCAAATATCAGACCTACAGATAAAGTTTAACATAGTATATATTTCTCTGCAATATTTACGACGCTCTTGTTCCCTAATAATACGACGAGTTTTGATTTTCAAATAGTGAGATTGATAGTCCAGATCAAGATCTAATATGCATTTTTTGAGATAAGACGTTTCTAAGGAATGCCTATAACTTTTGAACCGTATGAGATGGAGATCTTGGGTTGCTCCAGAATTGTAGATATCGATCTGGGCTATCGATCTCACTGTTTTAAAATCAAAACTCGTCGTACTATTAGGGAATAAGAGCGTCATGAATATTGTAGAGAAATATATGCTATGTTAAACTTTATCTGTAGATCTGATATTTGGTACTACTATGTGCCATGCTGTGCTCTACGGAACGATGAAAACCGCAGGTCTCTATCGCATTTTCTTCAAAAGTTATAGGCATTCTCTCGGTTTGCCTTATTTTCAAAAATGAATACTAATTGTACATAGTAATTAAGGAACTTCTTCCGGTATTAAATCGTTTTTCGACCGAGACGATGTTCGTTTGATGAATGCTAGAAAGTAATAGAAGGACTAGAATGGTGTGGTTTTCCAACCTTTTGTTCTCGAAATATCGAAATTTTACTAGATTTTTCAACAGAAAAGCTGTGGTTAGGTGAAAAATCGTCTTTCGACTTCAAACTTTATATGAACAAAGTTCTCAATGAAATTAGTTGATAGGGTAAGTTACAGCTTTTCTAACATCTCCTATCATAAGAGTATTAAATATTCAAAATTCTCCTGTATGTAACAGCAAATTTTGTTCATATAATTACATCTCAAAATAGAAAATATTAGTTGTACAATCAATTTATCTCACAGAGAACTTTCTTGATAGATAATTCGAAGATGAAACTCGAAAGTCAGCTTTTCTATTATTCATGAGTACTGATCAAATGAATATCATCTCGATCAAATAATGATTGGACACCTGTAAACTCTCTTGTGTATTCTATTACAATTTAGAATGTGATTGTAAAAATATTTCGAACAGTTAGAACATTTACTGTAATAATCTTTCAATAGTAACATGAACATTGTTGACATTTCTGTCAATACGGTAGGATGTCGACAGTATGACTGGTTTATTAAAGTATCATTATCATTTGCCATTTCTTCATCAAATTCTGATGACAAGATTTGTTTTACAATAGTAGATAATCCGAATTTAGGCTTGAACACAATTATATTATCTTCTATGTTTATAGATATACACATATGATTCAATCAAATCATGAGAATTGTTGAAGAGCTATGTGAAATTTTTATTCTAATGAACTTTTCGCGTACCAATTTCAAAAATTCGAAAAAGATTACTTGAAAGCCTATCAAATACACTGTCTAACTGATTTTCTTTTACTAGACAGAATTTCTATTAAATATTTTATAGTCAAAACTTGATATAAATGTCCAAAATATTCTTTATTAAAATTTAAATAATGAAAAATCTAAATAAATGTGTTAGAACAAAAAAAAACTCAAGATTTGATTTTTTTTTTTATTGTTACAGAGTGTCATCTATCGTTCTACGACATATATTGTTCATTGGTTTTCTCCAATAAAACATAGATCGTCAATACGTATGTATAAAGTAAATTTTTATAATACATTATCTATCAAAAATCAAAAATTTCATCATGGCATCAAAGCGACCAGAACATCAAGGTCCACCGGACATTGTACGTTAATATACATAAATATATTCATTTTTGATAATAAAATTTTTTTTTCTCGATGATTACTTTTTTAGTTTTATAACGAAGAAGAAGCTCGAAAATATTCTCAAAAGTATATTATGAATATAAATATTAATTTCAAAAAAAAACACATTCATATTTTAGTACACATATTATTGATGTACAAACAAAATTATCTGAACGTGCTATTGAATTACTAAATTTACCTGATGAAGAATCATGTTTAGTACTTGATATTGGGTAAGAAGAAAAGAAATATTTCTAGTTATTTGATTATTTTTATATTCAGATGTGGTTCTGGTTTAAGTGGAGAAGTACTAACAGAGTTAGGTCATCAATGGGTTGGACTTGATATATCACAAGCAATGTTAGGTTTGTTTTTTAAACTAACGAGACAATATTCCACTAGTCGAATGTCATTTTATAGATACGAGTAAGTCTTGATAGTATTAAGAAAAGCTCAAAAATATTCGAATCCATAATTATTAATCATAAATAAACACAATAATTGAGTCTACTTAGAAATTGAATATTCAAGAAAGATATGTTCAATAAAATAACGTTCGACAGTTTGGATATGATTTTTGCTTAAGTTTCATATTAATATTTACTGTTAACTTTTAGATGTAGCACAAGAACGAGAAGTTGAAGGTGATCTTATATTAGGTGATATTGGTTATGGAATGCCATTTCGTGCTGGTTCATTCGATGGTGCTATAAGGTAATGAAAGATGTATTAGATTAGTTGAAAAACAAAACTTATAAATATTATTATTATTATTATTATTTAGTATTTCAGCATTACAGTGGTTATGTCAAGCTGATAAAAATTATCATAATCCAGTAAAACGACTCTATAAATTTTTTTCAACACTTTATAGTTGTTTGGTAAAACCAAAAAAAGAAAAAAAGTGAAGATTTTCCCTTTTTGATTGATGATTTATTTTTAGACTCGTGGTGCTCGAGCTGTACTACAATTTTATCCAGAAACACCAAATCAAGTAAAGCATGAATTAATTTTAAAAAAAGTTTTTTATTAATCTTTTCTTATTTTCAGGTTGATATGATCACACAACAAGCAATGAAAGCTGGTTTTACTGGTGGTCTTGTTGTGGATTATCCACATAGTACACGAGCAAAGAAGTAAATATATTAGTGAACAAAAGTTTTCCTATTTCTCTGTATCTTGACTACCATAGTGGTATAGGCGAGATTTATGTGCACCTATTTCAATGAGAATGACGGTGTGACACACGAGTGTTTAAATAGAATGAGAATTATGAAGGATGGTAACTGTTTATCCTTTTAACTTAACAATTCTGGAAAAAAAAGAAGTTTGTCAGTCGACCTATTCTTCATTACACTCGGCTAGGAAGAAATAAAATGCTGACCTTTAAAATCATAACTCATGTATAGTTCAACAATCGAGCTGAAATTCATACATAAGCTTTATCTGGAATTAAATATTATTACAGACATGTTTCAAATAAAAATACTAGTCGAATAGTCATTGTGTTGGTAGAAAGACAACAATCATCAATTAAATTACTTGACTAAAAACAAAAAGAGCATAGACTAAACTCTATTTGCATACTAACGTATCAAAAATTAGTCATGTACTTGATAATAGATAACAAAAAATAGAGCAAACAATCTTTTTTCAATACTCTTCATCATGATTCTCGTTGTATTGAAACACTTGGATTGACCTTCATCAGCATGTATACTAACCAAGATACGAGAGTGGAAGAGAGTTTTGTTTACTATTGTAACTATGAATTATTTTATTCTTTTTTTATTTTTGTAAAGAATGTTTTTGTGTTTGTTTGCTGGTGGTCAAATTCAACAATTACCTCAAGGTTTAACAGGTGAAGAAGGTAACGAAGAAATTCCTACTCAAGCACGATTTGATAAAGAACGGTAAGAGAAAAAAAAACAAGTATATGAATACAAATACAAATATATATATATATATTTAATACTATAGACAACGTTATAAAAATCTTCGTGGTAAATCATTAAAAAAAAGTCGAACATGGATTATGGAAAAAAAAGATCGTTGGAGAAACAAAGGAAGGTATGATAGTAATAATGAACAAAAACAATATTTTATTTTATTCTCTAAAGACAATTATAAGATTTTAACTAGAAAACAAGCATCCTCTATCCAACAGTATATATATATATTATAAAAATATGTTCGAGTTATGATGTGACTTATAAAAGTTTGCGTAAAAAAGAACTACATAGTTTTCATAATACTATTTAAAACAGTATTTACATATTTATGTTTGGCATTATGAAATATATTTCAAATATACAGAATTGTGAAGTTTTGAAATAGTTGATGACAGTAAATTAAGAAGTAATACAGTGGTTTGCAAAAAAACTTGGAACAATTAGTCAACACAAAGTTTTAATATTTCCTAGTTTTTTTTGAGGACATCTTTTGGTGTTATTCTAGATTTATATTTAGTAGGTTATCTACTCAATATATTTATTTACTTTATCGATTTGTGTTTTTTCGTTATTAGAGCAGAGTTCGACATGGTAAAGCAAAACAATATGAAAAAATAGCATATTTCTCTATTATATTATTGAAGCAAGGGAATTCGTTCAACCAGAGAAAAACCATCAGGCTACAAACACACCTTTGCCTACAATTACTTATCAGTTGAGACAGCTCAAGTACCAAAGTTCTTTAAAGTAGCGAACGGACAAATTATGGACAATCGTAAGATTGATACTACATACAGTCGAGTACGAGATCAGTTCATTACGTGAAATTACAAAGTCGCGATCGATGAATCGATTGAAAAGCCACAAAACTAATGTCTCTTAATTGTTTCATAATATGTCAATCATTTTCGGTTCCATTCGAATTCGTGCTGATTGACGACCAGTCTAAAATATGAGAAATACTCGTCGTCACTACGATTTTTCATATTTTAGACTGGTCACTCAACAACCCGGATATTAATTTCATTGAAAATGTTTGGAATGTGTGAAACATTGAGTCGGGAAAAGAAAATTAAAACATACAAGTAAACTGAAGACTTTTTACAAACTAAAAATGAACTCATATGAAAAGATAAGTTGTAATTAGTTTGACAAATCGCATAAAAAAAGATGCAATTAAGTTTTTGAAGTAAAAGAAGAGAGAACACAATACTGAACGGGATGTTGTTAAACTATGAACTATTGTGTATGAAATAACGAAACATTTTTTTCAAGACGATTAACTTAGGCGCTAATATAAGCCAAATGTTTGTTCCAAGTTTTTTTTGCAAACCACTGTATTATTATTAAAGATGATAATAAAAACCGATCTACAGTTTTAAAAAAAGACCGATAATTATTTCATACTAACATTCATTGCCTGTATTTGCTGATTTTTGAGATTCTCTTAACGTTCTGAAACTCTCTTTTGTAAATTCTTCTGTCTATGATAACTATATATAACATGCACAATTTTAAATTATCATGTTTCAATAAAGTATTAATAAAGACAGCTATAAGATTTTTGACTGCAGACAGAAATATGTGTAAGCTTACAAAGAAAAATTTCTTCTATCTAATGATGTATACCCTATCAAGTTCTATTGCGTATCGTTGATATGTCAATGGGCGAGGCCATCTATCAACACGTCAACGCTAACCAGTAGAACTTGATAATGTATACACAATTAGATAAGGTATTTCTCTAGAAGAATATATATATATATTCTTTTCTGTACCGAAGACCATCGAAAAACGTATAGTTATGTAGAACTACTCTACATTAGAGGGGAACACAGGACAGAAAACGTGAGCCAATGCTCATCTCTGTTTTGAATAAGTTTCTCTTCTTTGTATGATTGTCGTTAACAACTACTTGTCCATTAGTCGATTTTTATTTTGTATTTGTTTGGATCATTGTAATGATAAATCAACATGTTTTTGTATGTTATTGCATTCTGAGTTTCCCACACCAAGTTTCAGTTCTATAGTCTATACACTCACTGACTTACACGATATACAATCCAAGAAAGACGTCATTTTTTTGGTGACATGTGCGAAGAAAAACAAATATCTGCTTATAATAAAACAAGAGAAAAATGATGTATGTAGTCCAGTTTGTAACATTATTCAGCGCTCTATCAAAATATGTCATTAATTTAAATTTCTTTGATTAGCTTTGTTGCGTAAAGAAGAAAAGGATTTTTTACAAACAAAAATTCTAGTGACATTTTAGAAATTGTCTAATTTATAACTTTTCAATGAGTCATTCAATTTGACTCAAATGTTTACAATAGATGTAAAACAAAAGCTATATAAATGGTAAAAAGCTCAACTATTGGTCTTATACTGTTCAGAAGAAATCAATATTATTCTGCAAAATAACATGTGACAATTTCTTTCGCAAATATTTCTAGTAAAACTCATTTGAGAATATTCCTTTTTTTGATGGAACAAGAATTTAGAGTTCTACTAGTGGCACTGGAAAAAAAAGAATTTTTATTGTGTAACAGCGATACGTGATGATCAAACTTTGTTAAAAGTATAAACTGTGTCGAGCAAACTTTCTAGCACTCAAATCTTCTCAGATAAATGCAAAAACTATGTCAAAAACGAAATTTTTTTATGTTCGGACAAACCACCTTGCTGTTCTACTGCCGATCAGGATAAAAAATATTGTTCTGTGTCTCGCTCTGCTCCACATATTATGTTGAAGAGCAAAACAATACTATATAATTCTGTTTATTTGAAATATCTTTCAGATTGTCAAACATAAAACTATAAATACTGTTTTAAGTAGCATTATTAAAAAAAACTCTGTAGAAGTTGTGTTTTCAATCTCTTATAAGTGATATTGTAACTCAAATAAGAAGAAAAGTGACGTCAATGGTTTAAGTAGATAAAAAAATATGAAATCCATTGTTTATTTGTCAATTTAATTTTCTTGTACGATACACAACAGTTTTTCATAATAGATAGAAGAAATCTTTCTCTATGAGTCTGCTTAAATCCTATTTTCTGATCAAAAATTACTATGTACTTGATAATTGATTTTGTATTAAAACAAAGAAACTTATTAACGTCTTTTTTTTTAGAGATGTTCGACCCGATTCCAAATATACGGCACGAAAACGACCAAAAGCTTTTTGAAATTTTTCTTGTTTTTTTGTTTTTTATTGTCATCAATATTATTGTTTTGACAAAGGAAAAAAGAAGAAAAAATAATAATATGATTGATTCACACGATTGTGAATTTAATTATAAATAAGATTGATTAACCTATTGACATATTAAAAGGTTTCGTTGAACGAGAAACAATTAATGATTGTCCAAAGAATGAAAACCAATTGTAATCTCGATTGAACATGAAACTGAAAGCGACACGAAATATGGTAATTAAAATTAACTACAAAAGAAAAAAGCATATACGCAATAAATAATCCAAAAGAAAAATTGCATGAGAAATGACAAAAAACCAATAGTGACATCCCATGTCATCATATCCTTTTAATACCGACTTGAAATAATTCTTTTTTTTTTTTCTTTTTCGACATAAATGGCTGATAAAATATCACACTAAGAGTTCTATTTTTAACTAGAAATATAATGATATTTTATTATCAATTTTTGTAATATTATTTAATTCACATAAATAGAAAATTTTAAAATACTCTAAATCAAAGTTTTCTACCTAAACAATATCATATATTGTCAGATTTGAATAAAAACCAACGTTCAATTTATCGACAACAAATAAATTTCAAATATTATATATGAATAGTGTACTGCGAATATGAATCAATGAAAGTCATAAAAAACATGACTTTTTAGGATCAAGTACAAGTTTCATCGGGAGTGAAATATCACATGTATAAATTATCTTCAAATATATTAATGACTATAACTTATTCTATTATATTCCAAATAGATCTTTGAAATTTGAAACTAATTGAGATCAATAAAATATCATTATGTATAATTCTTATATTGTATTACATCAGAACAGATGACGAACGAAATAAAATTTTAAAGTAATATTAGAATTTCATAGACAAGAAATGATTAGTGATATCTTAGTACTTCATCACATTTTTTCTCAAACAATAGTTGACAAATGTTCTGATGCTCGTCGTAGATAATACAACAAATTAGAGTTCGGTTCATAAAAGATATAAAAACAAAGATATAACAAGAATTGACCTGTATGCTTTTTAGTACAAAAAAAGGATCATTTTCGAATGTGTAGTTATCTTCTTTTAATACTAGATGAGGTTGCTTTATTGTTCATAGTACAAAACATCAGATGAGATGAAGTTTTTTTGTTAATAACCTGTCTAAGGGGTTATTTTTATGAAATCATAAATCGTTAGATTTTTTTGATTATTATTATTATTATTATTTAATATAATCAAGATGACCGTATAATACAAATATTCATTTTCTTATCCTGATTTTGGTCATTGACAAAAGTAAGTAGCTTATTCTGTAATATGTGTCATATTAGTTAGAAATATGATTAAGTTATTCAATAGAAAATTTTTGACATAAGATGTGAATCCTTGTTGTTGTTTTTTTTTTTTTATTCTACAAATTAAATTTTACTTTCATCAAATTATAATCGATTAGTTATGTATATTTTATGTCACTGATCGACATTTGGTAGAAAATTAAAATAATATTAATTATTATTTTAAGAATATTTGAAAATTGATACATTAAATTCATAGGAAAAATTTTATTCTATAAACTATATATAGATTAATTAGAAATCTTTATAGTATTAAGCTTATGTCAGATTGAAATCAGACATACTGTCAATTAAATATAATTAATAAAAAGATCAACAGAAAAACAAAATATTTCTTTTACTGCGAATATACTTTTATTCTTTTTCTAGAATTTTCTTCTGCAAAACATATAAAACGTTAGTGTCAAGCATTAGAGATTATCACTTTTTTTTTTAGCGTAAGTTATCTGTAATGTGTGTGGTATTCACACTATTTATGAGTAAGAAAAAGAAAGAAGTTGTTCAGCAATGAAATCGACCCTCTCATGAACTTGAGTTTCTTATTGCTCTAATAGTCAATTAGAATGCCAGAAATCAATTAACGTTCGAAATAGATGGTTAGACTTCATTCTGGCTGCATCGAACTGACTCAAAACGCGGTATTAAAGATCTCATGTAGCTTTATGCAATGTAGTGTTTGTAGGGAAAGTTTGTCTGCCTTCTTCAGCTTCTTTAATTTGACTTAAATATCAAATGAAAGCTCTTCCTTTTCTATATCAAATGGCATATATTAGTATGAGAAAATATCCTTCTTTTCCTTTTTCTTAAGGCGATGTTGTTTCTCGTATATATAGTATGAGGAGAACTATGGTCAAACTTCTTACCCATATAGCCGTGAATGCTGCAATGCACTTCGAACTATATATCATTTGATAGGCTTTTTAAACCTTTATAAAATGATACTATTACGCGTTGATTTTAGTCTATAGGCGAGACATTTTAGTTAAACATAGAAGATTCACGAGTACACTAAAGTTACCCTTTTTGATTAATACTTAATCGATTTTGGACTTAACAATCAGGTTTTCTATCGAAACAAATGATACATTTCGAATCAGCATAAAAAACTGAGTTGTCGATCTATATGCGTCATAAAATTCTCTGACAACTTTTATTTTTATCCCAAACACTCAAACGTGGTTTCCCATAGCGTGTTAAAGTCAACAAATAAAGTCAGTCAAAATGCCAGTTTTGACTATCAAAGATTACTTCTAAATTTTTTAAACATTAGGGAAAATCCAAAATGATATATGAATAGATAATAAAAACGATGTTTCGACTGACTTTGTTGTGGTTGTTACGGTAATCTTAATACGAGGGCCAAAGCTAAATTTTTACATGAAAATAAAAGTTGTCGAAGAGTTTTGTGATACATATAGGTGGACTTAGTTTTTTCATGTTGACTCCAAATATATCATTTGTTTTGATAAGAAGCTTATCTAGTTCGACTGAAACTGATCATATATTAACGACAAAGGGTAACTGACGACAACTATGAACATTGCATATGTGACTAAAATGACTTACATACTAATTAAGCTCACCACGTAATAGTATCATTTTCTAGAACTATGAAAAATCTATTGAATGATACATCATTCAAAGTGAATCGTAGCTTTCGTAGATCAATACGTGCAGAATTTCATCATGGCTACCCTCATACTGTATCAAAGGTTTTGATTGGTTTTACAGGTGAGAGTGTCTGAAAACTCGGTAGAAAGTCTCTTCATTCATCTTTCTAGCAGAAATCGAACAGTAGATGCTGAAATCATGGACTTTCTATAGTACTTTGCCTGAGAGACAACTTTTTCATATGCATATGTGTTAGAAGCAGAGCTAAAATCTCCTTTCTGACACAATTTTTCACGAAACTGGGGAAAGTAGGACGGAACAGTATCATGAAAAGAGAAAAGGAAAAAAAATAATATTTCGTCATGCTGATGCGTACAACTACACAGAGGAATGAACGAGCGTTCATTTTGATTGAAGGACCCGAATAAGAAAAATAAACTTTTCATATAAACACTGTATTAGACCAATAATAGCAAATTTTGAGTCAGTCAGACACAGTTAGAGTGAGATCTATCTGTCTAATTGAAACGACGATTGACTTTCGGCATTCGAATATTCTTTTGAGGAAATAAAGAACTCGGTTTAGTGAGAGGATGAATGTCATTGCTTGACAATTCTCTCCTTATTCTTTGTTAATAGTGAAAACAGGATGAATAAATAGGTCGTTTTTATATGAGTTCGGACAATAAATCAAATTTTATCGTGTAAAATGATTATTATGCTTGAATGTTCTTGTCTTGTCTTTTTGTTCGATATGTCTATAAAGAATGTGACAATTTGCATAGAGAATATACTCCTCACGTCTATCATTTCTTTTTATTTTCTATCAAAATCATAACAGTTTTCTATTGTCTATTTGATTGAAGATCTCTCATATATTATTAGATTTCTCTTCTGTCAACAACAAACAATACAATGAATTCGGATGTTTAACTAGTATATAGTCAGCATACTGCATGAAGCTGATCACTTCGTTTATTGGAATGTTCTTAATCTGGCATTGCGTGTAGTGGGCGTGCTTTTCAATATTAGTAGACATGCATATAGGAATGATTTGATCATAGTTTGTATGAATAAGAGACATTGTCTATGTGTCCTTTCAATGAATATTATAACAAGCTGACAGAACCGAAAGACAGACAAAAAGAGAAGTCTTATTTATTGAACTCTACATCTTTTTAGATTATTGATATAAATCCTGAAAAACTACAAACAAATCAAACCAGGTTAGAAATATAATTAATTTATAAATAAAACTGAATATTTTTCATTATAAAAGAATTTTATTAATCATCATGAACAAGCAATTTTGTCAGTATTCGACTCTAACTCTTCTTCTTTTAAGTTTCCACTGTTATGCATCACCTGTTCCATTTGTTGATCAAAGTCAACATTATGAACCATCAGTTTTATCAACGAAAATTGATGAACAAACGGAAAGTATGAAACCAATAGTTTCAAATACACGTAATTATCTATCATCAAAAAATAAAAATAATCATTAAATGAATTCTATCATTTAGATATCTTATGTTCACTTTATGGCATTTGTAATGATGATGATCATTCAGAAGACCTCAGTGATGACGATATAAAATACAAACGTCTATCAGCTAATTTATTTCATGGTATTCCAAAATTTGGCAAGCGTGCATTTTCATCAGCATTTGCTGGTATACCCAAATTTGGTTAAATCTTATGACGATTTTTTAAAAATATAAAAACAAAAACAACCATTATGGATACATGAATTTCTTTTTTTTTTTCTTTTCAACAACAACATGTTTGTCAACACAGTAGAAATATAATGTCCTTTTTCAATAATACTAAATGATTTTGTACCATTTGATCTATCGTAATGCTTCGTAGAAGATACTTTTCTTTTCTTCAGAAATATCAATTTGTAATATTAACTCATATTTATCCTTAAACAAGAATGTAGATATGCATTTGATATTTTTTTCCTCACAACATTGATATCTTTTTACATATATATATATATATATATATAATTTCGTTGATAGAGAAACTAAATTTATAACATTATTATTTTCTCATATAAAATCCAAAAAAGTAAAAAGGTTTTTAACGAAGCCCTTTTGGAACTAAACTGTAAAACTCACACACGTTCTTTAGTCTCGTTAAACTAATACAAAATAGATGAAGTGAAAAATCCCTTGTAGATTATAGGTCTGTTCGAAGATAATCGATCAGCAAAGTAAAGATTAGTGTTATTTACTTCTAGATTATGAACAAAAATCTTTGCTTTTTTTACGAATGCCCTATTAGGTTTTTTTCCATCGGTGCTATTCGTTCGTTATTTTCCATTTTAGTATTTTATTTTCTTAATCTAACATTGTTATCATTAACAGTATTGAATTAAATGGCGTATAAGATTATTCGTAAATATCCGTTATATCTAAAACGGTAGCTCTTAACGCACTATAATATATCTCCATCAACTCAAAAAAACTGATATTAATTATGTTTTAAGACTAAAACGTGATCAATTCACATTTTATGTTGATCAAATGACAACTGTGGTATGAGGAAGAGGAGGATATCCTGATTTCCAGAGTCTCTAATGCGAAAGTGAATCCACAAAACTTCGACTTATGACTTACACTCACTCTTTCATTTGAAAATATATGTGAGTTGCACAAAATTAATATCTCAATAGAAATTTGAGCATTATTCTTGTCGGTTAAAGTTATGTTACAGATTTTTTTTTGTAAAAGAAAAAGTTAAGGTGAAGAATAGAAATAATTTCGGTACGCATTATTTATTTTTAACTCTTTAATAGCGCAGTCGAAAAATAGTAAGGCAAGTCTTTTTAATATTTGTTATATTCTGAGATATAGTGAGTGTCAAAATGATTCAACAAGGTTTATTTTCAAATTTTTTGCATTGCCGTAAGTATTAGAAAGAATTCAAATACTGATTCGAATACAGAATATTGTTTCCAAAAGGAATGTAAGGACATAGAAATTCTTATCATGGTCTCAAAAATAGACACCTCAAAAATTCAGAACGATAGTGTGCGTTTAAATATAACTTTGTTTAGACTACATAGAACGATAGAATCAACAATTCTCTGCTAAATGAGACGACTCCGAGTTCTTTGCGAAACTTTTGAACTAAGACACATCTATATTATAGAAGTCTTGAAAGTAGTTTTGTCCAATTTCTCATGGCAAGATCGTTTTTTTGACCTTCAATCAAATTGCTACATCTCAACCATATTAGAGCTTTAGTTTTCTGGAATCTCTATATTTGTAAGTATGATAATAAATATAAAATGAGACGAAATGTTTTTCTGTCTTCTTACAGGCATTTTTAAATATAGAATATGCTCTATTTTAAATTTATTCGATAGAAAGTTGTTTCCATCAAAAACTTGTGAATTTTGTTTTTTGAAGAACTTTTTCTTATCAACATAAAAGTGAAAAGATTATTACCTACTCAATTGTCAAACTGCGACATTTAGAGAAGATAATAATTAAGAAAACGTTGTTGATAATAGTTTTGCTGAACTTTTCAAATATTCTAGAATATTCTCGATAAAATTTTGCATCTCTCTATGTATGTCTCAGAATTTTAAAAAAATTTTTTAAATAAAAAAATTTCTTTTGCAAGAAAAATTTTGTTACTGTTTAGTTTTAGCATACAAAGTGAGGGACATATTAATCGAAAGATATTTCCATTAAAAAAAAAACAGATTACATTTGACAATGGAGTAGATAAAAATCTTTTTAAATTTAGGTCTATAAGAAAAAAAAAACTGGTAAAAACAAAGTTAACAGCGTTGTGATGTAAACAATCTTCTATCGAATGATCCTAAAACAGAGTTTTTACTATATTAGAAAACGTTTTAAAGACAGAGAAAAACGTTTTGTCTCGTTCAATATGTACCACTTGTTAGAAGCAGTCTAGATTTTGATGATCGATACTTATCTCAATAGATTAAATCAACCAGTTTAGAATCAGTACTATGACCACTTATAAATACTCTGATTTGATTGTAATCAACTTCTAAAAACGTTTCTTGCATAAGTTTATCTAATAAAAGCAGCAAAATAAATAAGTAAGATCGATCAGTCTGGAACGCATACTATGAGTGTCTTTTTATTGTTATTGCTCTTTATGATAAAGAACGAATAATAAAGAAATTTTTACCGAATAGCTATCAAAAAACTTATGATATCATAAGTTTCATATAAAATATACAGAAAATTTTTTTCCGTAGACTTTTTTCATGCATCAATTATATTTTTTTACTAATACTACATTATCGAAGTGATGCTGATTACAAGAAATAATATTGATTAACATATTCTATTGTAGTATTAGTTATTTGTCTATTTATCTATCATAACAAGAAATCTTTATTTTCTATTTTTATAAACGTAAAGATTGTATTATTATTAATCTTATAAAGTAAAAATAAAGTAACACGCGTAATCTATATAACAATGGTATTCAAAACATCTAATAACAACTAACAAAAATTATAACTAAAGCACAGATCATTTTTAATCTTAACATTCATCATCATAATGTTTATTTATGAAATATTTTTAACGGTAATTAATGAATTTTAACATAACGAATGTTGACCAAAGAAAATTTTCTATATCAAATGACAACAAGTTCTCTTCACTATCTATTCCTATGTGATAACTACTACTGCTATACCGATCATTATAATGTGCGCTGTAGCATCGGTTTTGTTTTTGAAAATGTTATATCCTGGTCAGAGTCCATCAGATTGGTTCCGAATCCGACGAGCTCGAATCATGATCTGTTGTATCAAAACGAATGAATATTTTCGAAGTCTCTTAAAACTGAGAGAATTGTGCGACTTTCATGATGTTGATGCGTCACAGTCGTCTGTATTATGTACAGAATCCAAATTGGTCCCAGTCATGAACCAAATTTTCTAATAGATGGTGCTGAAAATAAAACATTTTATTAGTAAAATATATTTTGAAACTGTTTTCTTCTTAATTAATTCAAATTCTTTCTAATAAATAATTGAAATTTTGCTAGAAAATATTCTCTGCAATCATTTATAACTGGAAGCAAAAGTCGTATGTGCAACTAACGGTAATATGAACATATGTACAATATGGATTGTTGTTCAAATGTTTGAAAAATTATAATTAACTGAATTTCCTTTTTACTTATTAATTTAACATGCTCGAGAATCATTAAACAATGATTTTGCGTGTATTTTGCTGTTATACAAAATATAGAGAAGAAGAAGAAAAAAAAAGCAAAGAAAAGAAAAGAAAAAAAGAACAAAACAAGCAAAACTGTACATAAGAAGAAAAGAAAAAAAAACGAAAACACATATCTGACAATGAATAGTCGTAAACAAAGAAAAGAAAAACATTTGTATATAATTAAATTTAATTTCATACACCAAAATTTGTTTGTCCAATCCATGAATTATCATTTGTAGTAAATAATGGTTGACTTTCATGTTTTACTTTAGAAAAAAGTGTTGAATGACCTTGATAATAATGTGATTGTTGTTGTTGTTGTTGATGGTGATGATGATGATGATGATGATAATCATATTGTGATGCTAATTGTTTAATAGGTGGTGACGGTGCATAATAATTATTATAAAAATGATGATGAGGATTTGATGTTTCATAAGAAAATAATAAATTATCAGGTGTACAACCATTTGCATAATTTGTTGATGGTACTGGCATTGTTTGTGATAATGGTGGTGGTGATGATAAATCAAGATTCGATTGTTGATGATGTTCAGATGAACAGGCAGCTGCTTCAGATATTGTTGGAGAAGTTCGTCCTGGAGAAACCAAATAAGAAAAAAAAAGATACAAATAAAAATAATAACAAAAAAAAAGAAAACATACGGCTGTTCTTATTAAGAAGTGTAACATCAATTGTTTTAGGTGATTTATCTTTTTTTGATTTACGTTTACGAGTTTGAATACCATCTTTCTTTAATGTCATTGGTCGATTAACCTATAAAAAGAAAAACAATTTCTAGTTGAAGAAAATTTTCAAGTGACGAATCAAAATATTTACTCCATGTAATTTATAATAAAGACCACAAGCATTACAAACACTTTCTCCACTTGCATTTCGTCTCCATAATGTTGTATCTGTTGTACAACAATTTGCACATTGATTCCCTGAACGATGAAGTGTACCCTTTACAAAAAAAAAGAATGTTATTTATAAAAAAAAAGACCTTCATTTCTTTTTTTTCAAAAAAAATATATCTACACTCTTTCGAATAGATCGATCATTTGTATTAGTTCCTGTTGTATATAATGTTGAATTTGTTGGAATTTTATGCGTACGAGACGAATAAATACCACATTTATTACATAAATTAAAGCCACTACCATCTTTACTCCAACGTGTATTTTGTGGTGATGCTGCTGCACCACAATTAACACATTCACGTGGTTCATCAAATGGATAACAATAAGCTATAATAAGAAGAAAAAAGAATCATGTCTTTTTTTTTAGTTTTCTAATAGAAAATTTTCAATTATAAATTTACGATTATAAGTATTTGCTGGATCATTTAATTTATTTGTTGCTGCTTGAGCAAGTAAAAGTGAATTCATTTTTGTTGAATAACAATTCATATAAAGATCATCAGCATAACGTGATACAGCCATAGCTGCAACTGAATATGGTTCAGGAGAAAATAAATCAGTATTAGCCAATGGATGCGAACCATTTCCTGTACTAACTGGTATTGCTATTGATGATGATGATGTTGATGGTATAGGCCAGACAGGTGATGAATGATTGCTTTCAATAGTTGATCCATCTTGACCATTGTTATTATTATTATTAGTAGTAGTATTATTTGTCGTTGTTGTCGTCGGATTTAATGAAAATGTTGAAGATGAACCATCATCTGTATGATTTCCATAAACTTGAGGATGCATATTAAAATCTAAAATGAATTGTGTTGATGTTTTTGGTCACACATAGATGTATATATATATATTCATTCCACTTTCAACATAGTACTATTGTATCGTATGAATAGCCTTGAGGGTTCAAAATATGATTGCAACAGACTGGTATTACTACTGGTGACTGATAAGAAGGGAGGTCATTCAATATGAATTGGCACATGGCTGAATGTCAGTATTCAACTGATAAGACCAATACAAAAAGAAAAAAAAAATGGTTAACAACGAACATCGATTAGGCCGTCAAAACATGGAACCTTCTCATATGACCTTAGACATCCATTGACATTTATATTTGATATAAAAAAAGAAACAAGACCGATTACCTTGATGGATAGTAATAATGAAGTTGTAGATGTCCGATCGATAGTTCTTTTCTGTTCTTTTCTTTCTTATATGTATTTTTTTTTATCAAAACAAAAAAAAAGAAGAAAAACTACGATGATTTGTGTTATCACAATCGTACCAATATACTGCCGATATTAGAAGATAAAGATCTGCGTCGATCTCTCAGCAGTATGCCGGGCCGTTATCTTCGAATGATTGTGCTTATAGTAGTGTAGTGTATATAGTAAGAAAAAGAAAAAAAAACTGTACAAGTGTATTCTATATAGAGAAGAAGAAAAAAAAGCCAAGTGAGAGAGAAAATTAATCGACATTTATTAACCAATAGGCCATTTATTTTCTTGTCTTGTTTTTCTATTGGTTAAGAAAGAATAAGAAAAAAAAAAAAAACATACATACACATACAATGTTGAAATCTATCATTATGTTCGTCTATACATGCTCTCAAGAAAAGATCAAATAGAAATGATGTGCATTTGTGCATGTGAGGAAAAAAAAAGAAAGCGGTAATAACGGATGGCAATACAGTGAAGATGCTAGTGGAAAACGAACAAACTGGAATAAAAGAAAATAGATAAGAACAAGTGAAAAATCTAGATTCTACATATGCATGTGCACACAATCAGTGTATGTGTGTTTTGAGACAAAACGGCGATGTGCCTCTCGGGCGCTATGCACGAGCGAAAACGGACTAAAGATAGGTAGGAATGAGTATATTATTTATGTATCTCTAAAATTCATCAGGGATATTATAATCATGATCTTTTTGTTTTTTTTTTTGTTCTTATTTTTTAAAATTAAGAAATATAACATTAATTATAACATTTACAAAATCTAATATAAAATTCTTCTAATAATTATTTTCTATTTCGATAGGGCGGAAAGAGCAAAAGCTCTTGTATTATTATCGATTATCATATACAATTTTGTCACCATCAAGTCTTCAAAGAATCAATTCAGTTTATTTCAGTGCCAATGATTATTCATAATAGAAAGCTTTTTTTTTTTGCTTCGATGTTTCCAAGAATCACATTTCACACACATACATATAAGTGTTGATGGTCGGTCACAGCATGAGTTCTCTACATTAATATTATACCTGTGATGATCACTTTTTTTTTTCTTTTGCTTCTATGGTGATGAGACATAGACTAGAGTGACGATCAAAAGATGAACATAGTGACATGGGTAATTATAATGTATAGATATGATACGAAAATTTTTCTTTATTGTTCAAATAGATTTTATGCGGCACGTGTTTTTCAAACATAAATTGACTTAAACCAAGTCTAATATTCTTAGGTTTCTTTTTTTTTGTATTTCAATCATCGATACATCACTAATCCAGATGTTAAATCGTTTTAAAAAAAAAAGAAATATGTGATGATTTTGTTTTATATTTCGTTATACATAATGCGATAAGCGTATGACTATGAGCAAGTGTCGAGAGAAATGAGAATAATGAACGACAACGATTGATTTCTGTCTGATGCACATATACACACACACACACACATTCATACATACGGGAATAGATATAGACAGTTAAACCTACGCACACTTGTTGTGTTTTTTCTAGCCTTAATTTTCTTTTAGCCATCATCATTGCTACTTAATTGACAGCATAATGACTTTTCAACAACATGCGGAGGTTGAAAATAAGAAACATATAGAATTCATAAAGTTTATCTATATATACATATATATATATGTTTTGAAAAAAATAAATAATTGATTAAAATAGTTGTTTGTTATTATTAGAAAGTAATATAGTACTGATTTTTATCTCTAATTCGTTGTGTCGTTTTCTTATTGTTTTGTTTATTTAAAAAAGATATTGAAAAAATAGAAAAAGAATTAAATAAAATATTTATTTTGAAAGAATTTCAATAAGTTTTCTTATCATACAAATGATTTGCTTGGTAAACAATATATTGAGCAATCAAAGTTGTTGTTATTCTTGCCGTTCTCATCTATGTATATAAGTGTCTAAAGATCATACACATTGCTCTTCTAATAAAGCGCTTATACACTTGCCTTTTGTAGAATGCATATAGACAAACGACGGGAAAAACGAGAGAGAGAGAGAGAAAAAAACCGATAGATAAGATAACAGAAAGACGCGCCTAGATGGGATGTAGACTGATATGAGATGAATAAGAGTAGGGGAAATAATTGCACATGTTAGGTTTTACATACAAAAAAAAAGCAAGAAAGTATCTATAAAATCAGAATTCTTCTTTTGCATTTGTAAAACAGCTTGAGGGGCTTTTTTTTTTCTATTAAACATTTGATATTGCAATCAACTCGTCAATAATAATGTTAATGATGATTCCTTAAATGGATAAATTATGTACATAGAACGATGATAAATTGAAATTCGTTCCTTATCACTCATCAAACTTATTCAATATGGACATCATGGTACTTTACTCTGTATACGTATATATATATATAAACGTGCAATCGAATACCCCCTACTGTCCATCATCATGGTGAACAGCAGCTTCGATTATTCATCATGCCATCTTAATATTAGGTCATTTAGGACGAAGGCACTGTTCCAGTTCAACTACCATCATATTGAAACAGTAGAACTTATGTCAGAGGACACACGACGACTCAACTTTCGACTTGTCTTAATATGATAGTTTATATTGAAAAGTATATATCAATAAAAAGAAAAAAAAAGGATAGTTTGGCTTGTCGCTCAAAAACTAAATTTGATTGATTATGACAATCAATATAAATGATTTACTGACTAAGACGAAAGATAATAATTGAACAATAGGTGTGAAAATATTCATAGAACAATCATTATTAAGTTTTACGATGGAAAGATAAAGTTAAAATTTATCTTCTAGAAAACTTTAACAAATAAGTCAATTTATCAAAGAATAATTTTGAAAATTTTCATTTCAAACTAATAATAACTGTTATGTGCAAAATGTACATGATTGCTCTATATTATGCAACAGATGTATAAACAAACATACAATAATTATTATACTTTGACTTTTGAATTACTTCGAATCACTATTAAAAATATCTCGTGATTTTTCCAAATGGTGTTGTTATTTTTTCGAATAAATTTGGATTTATAAAATAATCCCTTAAAGTATTTTAATCAAATTATATAAAAATCTCAGTATGAACAAGATTCTGAATATAGTATTGGAAATCTTCATGAAAATTTTTCCTTCATTTTTGGATCATAAGAAACTATCAATAAAATATAAGAAAAAAACTTTCCATCTCAACTTACGACTGGTTTACTGAGTATTTGGTCTGTTGCAAAGTATTTTGATCTGATATTCAGCTCATAGAAAAAGTCTTTGAATCATTCGAATGTTTCATAAATTTAAGCTCAAACCAATGTGTTTATACTAATCATTTTGATGCTTTTTGCTAGGATTAATATTAGGTCAAAAATATGCTATTCGAATGTTTGCAAAATAATTTACAACAAGTCGAACGCTTCTACTGATGATTGAAAAAAATGGAGTGCGAGTTGCTTAAATATCTAAGTATATTTTCTCATAAATGGTTGTTATCAAAAGTCACAGATCAAGTGAAATAAAACTTGATGTATAAATTAATCTATGATTGTTTTGTATATTGATTCGTATATTTAACAGACATATGTTTTCCTATAAGATTTATTTTATATTGAATATTTTACGGTAATAAATACTTTTCTGTTCTTGTTATTTTATTTTAATCACAAATAGATAACTAACTACTTGTTTTATTTCTCTATTAGTATTTTGACTCATTGTTTGATTGTTTTGTTATTGATTTTATGATAAAAACGCCTGTCTAGTGACGATATATATTAAGAATAGAATCTATTTTTAACCAATTGATCTCAAAAGCAATGTCATAAATCAGTTAATATATCAATGATTGTGAGGTTTAATGATAGTTTAGTAGTTTTTAACAATTGATTTACTTTCAAAAAAAAAAACTTTTAATAGATTGCAATATTTATTTCAATATGACATTTCACTCTTTTATTTATAGTTATAATTGAAATTATATTCAAATGTCATGTTTTACATCAATATACATTTAATTATCGGTCATGTTCTTTTATTTTTAAAGTTCGATATTATAAACATTTGGTTTTTTCGCAACAAGAAATATTAAATGTTTCAATTTTTCTTCCTTATTTGTTTTTCTCAGTAAAATACCAACTTTGTATTTAATTCAATTAAGAATTTTTTTGTAAATATAAGACAGGCAATAAACTTAGATAGAAAACTATTTTGAATATATTTTCAGATTCCGTGAGTTCTGAACTCAAGACTTTGTTGAAATACAGGTTGGTGCATAAATAATGAACTGTCCAGTATCTTGACTGTATCTTTTTCTTCTTTTCAACTCTTAGATCTGATTAGGTTTTCGAGAAATATCGTCGAATTCTCTGCGAAAAAATTAATTAGACTTTATTTCTATAAAAATTTTCGGAGACAAATAAACAGAGAATATTTGAGACATAGAAGTGAGTCAACTTTCTGAGGTGAAATACGATTATAACCAAATACTTATATTGAGCTGAGTGATAAAAAGAAGAGACAATATACACATATGATAGCCTTTGAAAAACTTTATCAACTAATATTAAAATCGAATCAATTCGAAAGTAATCGAAGGAACTTACATTGATAAGCTTCGTTTTACGTTATTCCAAAAATAAGCTAAGCTTAAATAGTAGTTTCTTGAGCTTTGATTTTAATTTCCCTATCAAGTGACTTCGATATTAGTTTCAACAGTTAAATTTTATCAAATAATTTTCCTTTAAAATTCAGAATAATCGATCTTTTAATATTCGACTCGAGCTGCACGAACTATTGCACATCAATGTGCTCAAAAATTTTTCATTTTTTCTTTAATTATTTATAAAATTCTTTAAAATACTCTGAAGTCTACTTTAAAAACTAATCCATTTCTACATGTTTACTATTCTTCATTTAATTTCTCTCATTAATTTTCTACAAACGTCTAATTAAATTTTTCTAGAGAATATGGCTTTGTATCTACTAACAAAACAATCAGATCTACGCGTTAAATAGAATAAAACTTATTATCAAAATACTATTAATGTTAGTTATTTATGATACCAATTACTCCAAACAAAACAGAAAAAAGTTTCAATTATTAAACTAAGCAAAAAGTTTTCAAATCAAAACATAATTCAAAATATTCAACTTGTCCATTTGATGATTAATTATATACAAATACTTAATATCTAAACATTAAGTCTTAACGAACAAGTATAAATTATTTTTTTTCGAAGAAAACAAAAAGAAAGAACAAACGAAAAAAAAAACAGAATCATCAACGCATCACAAAGAGCTCACTTTTAACCTGCCCTAGAATTGTTTTTTTTTGTTTTTATACATACAAGAGAAAAAAAAGACACATTCACACATACAGAAAACAAATAAGAAAAAAAAAACAGAAGCAACGAATGACGACTATCTGATCTTATCACGGTTGGGAGTCAGTAGTAGCAGCCGTAGTTGCAATTGTTGGTAGTACAGTGGAATGATGTTCCTCACCATTAATTACATTCGATGAACCTGTAGACGAAAGTGGTGATGATACAATTTCTCTCGCACATAGTTCAGCATCAAATACAACAGATGTCATATCGGATTGTTGTTGTTGCTGTTGTTGTTGTTGTTGTTGTTGATATTGAACAACAGTCGGTTGTTGAGATGAAAAACGATGATGTTGTTCAAGTGTTGTTGCATATGGATGATGTCGATGATGACCAAGATGAGAATGATGATGTTGCGGAAATAAATCATTCCGTACGGAATTATATTCATGATGATATGTGCCTTGTCTTCCAATATCTAATAAAAAATAAAAACAAATAAATAAAATTTTTTTTTTTGTTTATTTATTTTTTACGTGTTGTTGTTAAACCATAATCAAGAGTTGGTTCCGATGCACATGGTGCAGGCTCTTTATTTGGTGTTGTTGTTGTAACATGTTTATTATGTTTAGATTTTGAATTTTGATTAGCACCGGAATTATTTCCATTATTACTTTTTGGTTTTCGACGACGAGTTTGAATACCTGGTTTAACCATATTCATTGGACGTGCAATCTAATAGAAATTATTCATGATTTTTACAAACAAAAGATAGATTTGACAAATTTACCTGATGAAGTTTATAATATAATCCACATGCATTACAAACTGGTTCACCATCACTATTTCGTCGCCATAATGTTGTATTTTGTGTTTGACAATTCGCACATTGTAGACCTGAACGACGTGCACCTGTTAATGCCTAAATAGATAAATAAAACAAAACTCTTAATAGAAATCTATTTAAGAATTTCTTTAAGTGAAAAAAAATTGAGCAAAAGGTGATTACTGTGACAAAGGGTTTGCTCGAATTGATACCTACCGTTTGAACTCAAAAACGAAGTTTCAGTAAAACAAGAAAATATTTACAATAGTTCGTATCTGTGAGGCTTTGAAACTAAGTTGTGATCGTTTTAGTGAAATCTTGACCCATGTTTAGATATTTATCGAAAAAATCAAATTATAAAATTTTGCTTATAGATTGGACATAGGAAATATTCTGAAAGTTTCAGTTAAAAAAAAAGATTCCTTTGTCGAGTTATTAAATTTCCCAGAAATAATTGTTCCTGACAAAAAAAACGATCTTACGTGGAAACTTTCTTGTTTAAGTTTGTAGTAAATACCAAAAAAATGTGTCAAAAATTTACTAAAATAATCATAACTCTCCTTCAGAAGCCCATAGACATGTTAGCTTTGTCTATTCTTATCAAGGCTTTCTTTTGAGTTCAAATGATAGGCATAAGTTCGCGTAGTTCTCTCATGATAAGATAGCGTTCACGTTATTGAGAAGACGCGACCCTTGTTTTAAGGATTCGTTCAAGTTCTCTGGGAACAAACAAAAATTTTCCACGATCGTAGAGGTCATATTTTACTTGTTTATGAGCTGTATTCGATGATGTATTGTTAACTGAAGACACAGCAATATCATCCTAGAGGAGAGAAAAACAACTGATAAACAAAAAGACAAAAAGGAAAACAATTCTTTTACTGATTGTGTTCGATGAAATGATGGTAATTGAGTTTGAGAACTAGGTGTATCAGTACCATTATTTGTATTTGTTTTTATTGTTGAATAAGGTGTATAATGTGAATCAGGATTACCAAGTGCAAGTGATGATAATGCTTTCGATGTATTATTTCGACGTGATGATGATTGTGTTGTTGATGAATGATAAATTTGATTTTGATGTATTGAATGATGATGAGAATAAGCATTTGTTAATGATGATACATTTGGTAAACATACAGAATCAACTACAGGAAGACCAGTTTCAATAGTTGATGTTCGAGGACGATCTTCATCTTCCTAAACGAAAAGAAAAAAAGAAAAAAATATATATATGAACAATTAATCTATCAAATAAAAGAAATTTTTATGTTTACTAGACGTCGTGGCAATCGTGGTAATGGTCGATTTGAACCATTTATTTTATGAAATAAACCACAAGCATTGCACAAATAATGACCTGTACCATCACGACGCCATAACGGTGTTGATATAGCTCCACAATTAACACATTCTCGACCATCAGTTGCATCATAATATCCATCTAAGCAATGATTTAATTTATTTCAAAAAAGAAAAACAAAAACAAAAAGAAGAAAAACCTTACCTAAACATTGAATATATGGACCAACTGGGGGATTTTCATTCCAAAATTGAATTGGATCTGTATTACTAGTTAATTGTGTTTGTTGAAGAAATGTTAAATCACTTAAATTTGTTGGTGCTGTTGGTACATAAGCATTTGATAAACCATAATATGATTGTGTTTCATTTGATGTCCATCCTTGATTAATACCATTTTCATAAACAGGATTATTTGGTGATGTTGATGTACGACGTGTACTTGTACCTGCAATATAACGATTTGCATCATCATAAGATGTATGACGATAGTCAGATTGTGATGTATGAGGTAAATTAAAACGAGGTGATGAAATTGATTGTTGATGATGATTATTTGGTGTTGGAGGAGAATAAAGAGCTATGAAAAAAAAAAAACAAACATAAAAAAAAACATTTGAAATGAAATATTTGTTTTATTTTTACATTGTTGTAAATGGGAATAATTTTGTGAATGATGATGTTGTTGAAGATGATCAACACCATTGACTAGATCATCTCCATAATATGCTACTGTTTCAGCATAAGATAATTGACCTTGTGGTTGAAATTGGCTAGAAAACGAAGGTGATTCTTAAAAAAGAAAATGAAAAAGACAAATTTTATTTAAAGTTTTTTATTAAAATTTTACCATTTGTTGATGAATACTGTTCTTGTTGTAAATCATTTGAAGAAACAGTATTTATGTTTGTTACTGTTGTCGTTGACGATGGTTGTTCTGAATAAATAGTGACTTGCTGCTGTTGCTGTTGTTGCTGTTGTTGTTGTTGTTGTTGTTCTTTATGTTGTGGAGCATGTCTTAATAATATTCGACTATTTGTTGATGATGATGTTGCACCACTTGCATTTGAAAGACTACTATTATCTTCATCATCTGCATTTTCATTTTTAATAATTCTTGTCGATAATGATTTTTCATCAATTGGTGCCCAAGCAGATGACATGTTGATAATATGACGATGTCACTAAACAAGATAACAAATGAGAATAGAAAATGATTATCCTTAAAACAAATGTCTTATTATGTTTCGATGTTTTTTTTTTCTTTTTCTTTTTCTTTTTCTTGCTCTTCTTCTTAAAATGTCATTGGTTGTGGTGACATATTTTTTCTAATTGGTCCACAGAAGCTTACCGTTTAACGAAAGAAATAAAAGAAGCATCTTCAGTAGGTTTTGGGAAATCTGAATTGTACGAATTAATGTACACATTGAATAAACTGTTTTTTTTTTAAATTTTTTATGGTAATGATGATCGTGCTTGTGTTGGATGATAAGCTCTCTTTTGATAAGACCCTTGTTTCTCTCCTGTTCTTTCAACGATTTTTCTTTATTTCACTCTTCCTGCGTCTGCTGCTCCCATTCCAAGCGGGGGCTACAAAACTTTGATAAAAATTATCGCTTGCCTGTGGTTGTAAAACGACACTCATCACAACGAGGGGAGAGAAAAAAGATAGAGCTGCATTTCACTCACATTCATTTTCAAAAAGAGCAGCAGCAGTCAAGACGTACGACGGCAATAATATGATAGAGGTGAGAACATGCAACAAATAGATTTAACACTTTATAGATTTTTGATTTCGACTTTTCTTCTCAGCTATGCTTATTTGTTACGGATACTAATCATTATATAAGTTACCTTTTTTTTCAGAAATGATGATATTCGTTTACTCGACGCGTATTGGCCAAAAAAAAATTTTTTTTCTTAAGTGCTTATATGTGTGTAGTAGTGTTGTGTGCGTTCAAGTTAAATAAAAACTCGGAGTGGGGCGGCAAAGTATGATTTTTCTCTCCGTCCCTCTCCGTTTCTTCTCTCTTCTTCTTCTTCTTCGTATTCTCCAACTGCTGCTTGCTGCCGTCATTGTCGACATCGCGCTCTTCTCTTCTTTTTTTTCGCTCTTTTACTCACAAACACAAGCGCTTCTTTCAAACAAGTCAGCGCCCATATAGCCACCACTTATAATTGTTTGGAAGTGAAATATGCGCACATGCACGGCGTGTTCTATGTGTGTGCGTTCTCCTCTCGTTCTCTCGTCTGTCTCTATGAAAGTCTTCTTTTTTTTGCTTTGTGAAAATTAGATTTTCAAGGAGGTTGACTCTCGAAAACAGGTCGACAGGTGCATTTGTCTACATACGCGTGTGAATGTAACTAAATCCGTGATGGATGATCATGATTTTATGGTTTAATGACATTGGAAATTGCCTTTTTTTTTGTTGTGCCTTTCTCTCTCTCTCTCTTTCTCTCTCTCTTCTTATGAGATGATGAGGTGCGAAGGATCAGATTTAAAAAATCAACACACTTGCCGAAACACAAAAAAACAAAAAGGATACATATTAAAATATTGATTGTTCGTCTTAGTCTTTCAATTACTCTCTTATTTATAAATCAATTCAAGTTGAAATTTATGGCCAATTTCTTATTTCTAACTACAGCAGCTAGGTCAATATGTTATCTATGGTGACCTCGTTTGTCTCCATCATTTGAAATATTGAATATGCATTTTACTTATAAATCTTATTTGCTGTATATGAATAAATACTATCAAACGACCAATGATTATTATACTTTTCTTTTCTTTTCTTTTTTTTCTTTGATGTAGAAAAAAAAGAAAACCAACACAACTTTTTTTTTTTTTTTTAGATATTATTCATTAATCATGTTGAAATCATAAACAATGTATAGACATAGCATTGTTAGACATTTGAATTTATTTCTTGAAGTGGGAATTTAAGATATTTAAAAGATCAGAAGTATTATTAACAAATAAAGCCGTTTTGAGATAATAAAAAATTTCATTGTTGATTGCGGCAAATATGTCGATATTCTTTAGCTAATGACGTAGTTTCTGATTAGAACCTTTTGCTGTTATCAGTAAGAGCAAATAGAAACGACACATACATACCTCTTCTCCCTCATTCTCTCTTTTCCTCATGCTCTTTTCTGTTTGGATGCGTACTTTGCTTTTTTTTATGAAGTCACAGCGAAGAGCAAATATTGAAAAGAGAGCACAACCAGTCAAGAGCAGAGTAAATAAAGCAAGAAAGATAACGAAGGCAAGCTTAAACATATATACAAAACACAACACACCGGTTCTTATTCTTCTTCTCTCTTAACTATTTATGAACGATCAATAATCTTTCTGACTAAAGCATTGTTATAAATTTTGTCGATGATGATCGATTGATTTTCATGTAGAAAAGAATGTATAAACAAAACATCCAAAAAAACAAAAAGAAGAAATGTTGTAATCAAAAAAAAAAACCTATAGCAATGACATGGTTCATTACAAGAATTACTCACCGATAATAATAGTAGACAGTCCACTGACATCGTCTTTGTGTCTGATCATAGCTCATCGCTTTTTCTTTTTTTTTTTGTTTCTCGTCGAGGTATTTTGCCAATGAATATTATACACATGTATCAATGTATGTGCCTGGACTGAAATAGAATGAAATTGGATATCTATCATCAGTTATTTTTCTTTTTTTTTTTTTTTTTTTACTAAGCCAGATGATCGAACTAATATATAAAGATCAAGGTCAGAACAGTTCAATTCTAGGTGTATAAGAGAAATGAACCTGGATGATGATACTATTGTATGTTCGGACTAGTTGGACAGAAGTTTTTAGTGTTTTTTTATTTTAGTATTTGAATACGTACCGAACGAGAGTGTGCGACCGAATGACTGACTGGCACGGCGGCCATACTCTTATTATCTAAATTGTTATTTGGATAAGATAACTCGATTGTACGAGAGAAGGTTGCGCATTTTTGTTTCTTTCATTCCCTTTTTTTCTTTTTTTTCCTATATTGTTTGATAGACTTGCAATGAGGCGTAACATTCAAAAGAGAAACGTTTTAATACGTGCATAGTTTTCTCAATAATTTTTCTCTAATGAATATTAAAAAACAAACTCAAAATAAGAAATTCTCGCATACAAATACACAAGTTTAAAAAATATAATAATATTTAATAAACAAGAAAATTGTGTCTATTTTAAACGAAGTCTCATATGATACTCGACTTGGCATTGATGGACGCATACATATGCCAATGATAAATTAACAACGTTTCTATAATAAATGAGTAACTCGCATCAAAATACGTTTGAGTTTCATTTGTCGTAAATACATCAAAGCTACAACGATGGATCATATTACTATTAACACTACAATGTTTCGAGACTAAAATCAATTGATAATTTACAAGTTTTCTATAAATATTTCAACTATTGTTTTTTTTTAATTCAACTTATTGAAAACAAATTTATTAAATAAAGTATAAATTTTATTTGAAATTTCATTCTATGAACTATTAAAATATTAATCGTTTGCTTCTAATTAATTGTTTAGATTTAAAACAAATTCATTAGTTATATTTTATTTTCTTGACAAACTTATTTTGATTAACAATAGTAGAAAGGATATCTTCATTGATTATTTATTTCTATGGTTCTTGTTTTATGATAAGACGCTTTTGAATAATCACAAGTTATCATAATCTCGAAATCATTAGAAAAGAAAAAAAACTTCAATAAAATTTCTTCAATAGAAAAAAAAATAGTCAAACATGGATTTATCAAGTCATATTCAACATCTATTAATATGTGATGCGAAATTTGGCACATTGTCAATTGGAGAAAAGCGTTGAACTTTTATATTGTAATGGAATTTAAGATTTGAAATATTGACAATCAAAAATCAAGAGAACAGAAGAAGATTAATCATATTCAAAAACAAAACGTTAAATATATTTTATCATTAAAATAATACTTGCAGATAAATTACCATTTACATTTAATGACAATAATGAATTTTCTTATGCTAATCATTCATTAAAAGACATGGAAACTAATAAAAATTGTTCAAATACAAGTGAGTAGTAAAGGTTTAAGATACTTTCTATTATCTGTGTTTTTGTGTGAAAAGAAAGGTGATAAGAGCTATCTTTTGAGTGACAGATGTAGCCAGAGTTTAGATCAACAGAAACTAGCTAGTTTTGATTTACTCGATTGTTGAAGGAATACAGAGAAAAATTATGAATTTTCTCCAGCAAGCAATAGCTTCAGATATTTCTAGTATTTATTCAATTTTCTCTTTATTAAATAATAGAAAAGAATTTGAAAAAAAACTGTTTCTAATAATTTTTATTAGTTAATAACTAGAACTCGATTTTATAATAATTTATGATTGTCTAGTCTACCGTTAGAAACAGCATTGAAAGTTCTACATAACTGTGTAGTTTTTTTGTATTTCGTAATAACTCATCGTAATAGGGAACCAAAGCGCTGATCGAAGTTCAAATTTCTTATTTTCTTATATGCTTTCAAGAAGCTACCATCTGAAACCAATTATCGAAAAAGTAGTCGACAATTGTTTTCATACATGTTTATTAATATTATGCTACAACAAATCAGAGAATTTTATCATGTGATATACTAAAAGATAGAGTAGACTTTTTAGTTCAACATAAGTGAGAGAGGCAAAGAGTAAAGAGCAAAATCCTAAAATTTTGGAGAATTCAAGAGAATTCTGAATTCCAGATATTATAGAATGTAACAGAATATCATAAAATACCATAGAGAATCTATACCATTTTCGTATTCCAGGGTTCCACTCTTTCTTCCTTGGAGAGAGGTCACAATTTATCAAGTCATATTGGTTGATATATAGATTTCTGATTATTTTTCAAGAGAAAAAAATTTTTAGTGGCTTTCATTGCCATGATGCCATTGTAAAGGAAAATAAATGTGACATTGGAAGTCCGAGTCAAAAACTAAATTGAGTTAAACATATTTTCGAGAAATTTTTCTCCTGTGACAAAGTCATCTATGATCCTCTATTTTTCTATTTTATCAAAATTTTGCTTCGTAATTCCTTCAGAACTTATTTTTTTCTCAATAAAAAATTTCTCTAAAATTCATTTGATTCAATGCAGTTTTTAATGATGATTCCAAATGTCACTTTTATTTAGCTTTACACTTGTGTCATGACAAATGAAAGTGGCTAACAATATATTTTTTTTCTTTTGAAAAATTATCAAAAATCGCTATGTAGGATAGAGATATGAGTCCCATTTGATGATGAACTTTCGATTTCAAAGAATGCCAACAGGCATATTGTCAAATATCAACTATTATAGACTCGTAAATGGTGACCTTTCTCACTCATGTTGAACTAGAAAAGCTCAATAAAAATATGATATATTTGTTGAAATAACATCCAAATAAACAATTATGAAATAATTTTTGATTACTTTCTGATAGTAGGTGAGTAGTACTCAAAAGTCTTTCTTGACTAACTTTATCGTAGCATATTCAAATAAGCTTAAATTTTAGGTTTGATCGTTTTAGATGATGGCCTTTCGAACGCATATAAAAAGACAAAAATTTAAATTTTGAACAACGTTCCAGGTCCTTAATCCCATCATGAGTGTTTTCTTAGGAAAATTCAGTTTCAACAACAATTTTCAATACTTTGAACAATAATGCTTTTTGTAGAGCAGAATTCGTTCTATTAAAAAAAAAATCTTTCAGTGTTCCGTATCAAGTGTCTTCCATCAGACATAGAGCTTTGGTAATATTAGAGTACAACATAATAGCTGACAAGAAAAAACACAGAAATCAATAGTATCTTAGACTTTTGTTGCACACTTTACAATCAGTTACTGAATTATCAAAATATTGGCAACTAGCGTTAACTTACTATTGAATATCTCTATATGCATCTCATTGAAAAGAAATTTCTTTTTTTTCTTGTTGTTGTATATGTTTGTCTATTTAAATCTTATTTATTATATCTATTAAGTTATCAATTAATGAATAAGTATAATTAACAAGACTATTGAAAATATATTAAACTTATACGTATTATCAAATTTTGTTTTATTTAAGATAAAAATAAACAACAAAATAAAACATATATTACTAATGTCTATAAGCGTATTCACGAAAAATAAAAAATAACGTATCTATTCATAAAAAATCACAATAGACACTGATAATTTTATCAATAAATTACTGAATAAAGAATGTTAACGAATACAAAAAGCGAAAAATTTCTTTTTAACTAATAAATTGTATTATTAAAGCTTTATGATATTGAAAGTATCCAATCGGATGTTATCGATGGACCAGGTCGTCGAATAAGAAGTGTATGTGTTGCTTGTTGATAACTATGAAGTGGAGTGGCTTGTTTATCACCCGAATTAATTAGGACTCTACTTGGATTATTTGGATAACCAAGTATAATAATACGTTCAATCCAAGCTTCTGTCTGAAACTTAGCAGAAGTATCAAGAGATCTAAAAAAAGAGAAAAGTAATCGAATTTATTGAAAGAATAGAAAAAAAACAAATGAAATTCTACTTTGAACGAAGTTCATTATTTTTAAATGTAAAACGACGATAAATTAATTGACGTTTTCGTCGATAATCATATGTATATCCATCATCCATATACAATTCACCTTTAGCTTCATACTAAAGAAAAACAAAGTTTTCTTTATTTATTTTAATGTTTGATTTATTTCCTTGAAGATTATTTTTAATACATGAAAAGTAAACTTAATTAATCAAATGTTAGAACTATGTTGTTATACTTGAAAAAAGACAATCATTATAATTCTAAAGAACTCAAATTACACCCTTTTGTTTTTTGAATTTTATCCTAATAATATTACTCTAAAAGATAAACTAGAACATGTGCTGAAATTAGAACACTCTTATTTTAAATACTCACAACAGTGGTTACAATTCTCGCAACCAAACGGAGATGTCTACAGGTGTAATTCGAAATTTTATTCAAGCAAATTTTTAAAACTCATACTATAGAATGAATGTTTTATCTAAAGTGCATGTTGATTTTCATTTAATACATACATTTCGATCCAGTGCCACTATTAAAGTAAATGGATCCTGTAAAGCAAGCATTGATGAACGTCGTTTTCTTAATCTTCGTGGAATAATAACACCACCTAATTGATAAACTGGAATCTAAAAAAAAAACAGAATAAATTTGCAATTTATAAATATCTATCCAATTGAATATTTTTTTTTTGTTTTTGAATTACCGATTCCATATCAACATTAATCAATATTGTTTCCGAACCATTATGTTGAGTATATGTTCGCATGTCATACCAAACCTTGAGAAACAAAAAAAAAGAAATATACTATCTTAATATTCATTTTTCTTACTGTATTTTCACCGGGAAAATAAATTGAAATTTGATTCATATCAGCATCAGTTACTGGATAAACAAGAAGACCATTCCCTATAATAAACAAACTTACATTTTCTGAAATCAAATTCTTTTATTTCTTCAAATGATACATACCAACCATAAATGAATCTTCGGTTTTAAATGTATTTTTATCTTTTGGAAAATTTGCCCATAATGGTAATATTGGTGGTATTCCTTGTCTTTCTTGCTTATAAAATAAAGTATACCAATAAGGTAAATAAGTATAACGTTGTTCAATAGCTTGTCGTATAAGTCGTGTATTATCATCACCAAATAACCAAGGTTCACGACGAGCTGTATCAATATGTGCATGTTCACGATAGAATGGTTGATATGCTGCTATCTTAAGAATAGAAAAGAAAAAGAATATATTCAAAGAATTATTTTTGTTTTTGTCTTGTTAACATACTTGATACCATCGAACAAGTAATTGTGCATCTGGATTATTAAAAAATCCTCCAACATCAGCACCAACAAAACCAAAACCAGTTATTGATAGACTTAATAACATTGGTATAGTTATTTTTAAATGACTCCATTGTGCTGAATTATCACCTGTCCATACAGCTGCTGTACGTTGTGAACCAGCAAAAAATGAACGTGTTAATATAAATGGACGTATATGTCCATTTGAACGATTTAAAAGACCTTGAAATGTTGACATATGTTGAAGCATACCATAAAGATTGTGTACTTCTCGATCTTCCCATCCACCATAATGAACAATATCTTTTGGAAATGTTATTTCTGGACCATTGAATACGGATGGTTCATTCATATCATTCCATAGGAAAAGATTTTCTGTTGTACCTTTATAATTTTCATATAAATATCGTTGAGAATACCATTTAAAAATCTCAGGATTAAAAAAATCAAGCCACATTGAAGAACCTAATAATGAAGAAATATGAAGCTTTTATCTTTATAAAGTTTTTTGTTTTCTTTTCTTTACCTGGCCAACATGATCCTTCATAATCTTGTCCATCTTTTGTTTTAACAAAATATCCTAATGCTTTTGCTTGAGCATATATTTGATATCCATCATCTTTTTTTATATGTGGATCAGATATTGTTACGAGTTTTCTTCGATAAATAGCAATATCATTTTGTAATTTTTCTGGATTTGGAAATTTTGATATATCCCATGTAAAATATCGTTTACCATTTGTATGTTCAATATCAAGCCAAATAACATCGAGTGGAATTCGATGATGTTCAAAACCATTTAATACACTAAACAAATATTTTCTAATATGAATATTAATTAATTAATTAAATATATACTTTCGAACATCGTCTTCATCAATATAATTCCAACGACATTGATGATAAGCAATTGACCATAACTGAATAAAAGTAAAATTAATTTAAACAAAAAATTTCAAGTATACATACCGGTGGTAGTGGAACAGAACCTGTAATAGCTGTATATTGTTTAAAAATATCTCTTGGTGTTGGACCCATAAAAAAGAAGCCATCAAAAACTCCTGATTCAAACATCCAATGAGTCGCCACTTCTGGTATTTCAATATTATTAGCATTTGATTGAGTAGCAAAAAAATTTGTGATTGTTGAAAAGAAATTCTATGAATAAAAAAAAAATCAATCACGCAATTCAGTCATTCATTTCAATGTTCTGTCTTATTTAAATTTGATAACGAAGTCAGAGATGAAATCAGTAAAACTCATGGGATCTGGATCAGACAGATTCTACTTGTCGAATCATTATTATATAATATGCATAAGAATTGATGGAATAAGAATTTCATTCAAAAATTTAGCAAAAGAATAAAAGTATTTATAGATCATACTAGAGGAATATAGACGCAGAAAAGATTAATTATTCTTATCTCTTGTTGAATATTTAATTAAGCTAAATGTCAATACTTACTTTAACACTTAATTTATTATAATTAACATCAATCCATCCTTCAGCTGCATTTAACCAAAAAAAACCAACAGTAGTATGTTCACTAGAAATAAATAAATAATTTGAACACGTATTTTAATTAATCATTCTTTTACTTATGAGCTAGCATATATGGAACAGAACCATAGAGAGCCATAGGATTTTGAATATCGTATTGAAAAATATCAACATTAAAGAGACGATACGGATCACTATCACTAAAAACAACACGATCAACACGGCTGTTTTTTTTTTGAATAAAATAAAGGATTTTTTACTGTGTAGATCTAAGTGAAAATGCATCAGCATGTTCTGGAATACCATAAACATTTTCAAAATTAAGAAAATTTACATCCACACCGATAGATGATGGACCTATAAAATTCTTTATATTAATCAAGAGTAGACAATAAATTTTTTTTTTACCAAATGGTTTCGAATCATGATGAGTTTTAAATGTTTCTTCCCACATTCCATCTTCATCCTATATGCAAAAAAAAAAATTTAGTCAAGCTTGATCAATAAACATATGTTACTCGAATCTAAACGAAATTTCATCAAATCAAATATACTTTATATTCGATTTTCAGTAAGTGACAGAACAAGTGCTATTATGTTAATGACACCTATGTTGTGATCAATCAGCAGAGGTATTACGAAAACTTCATGTGATTTTCGAAATTCGTTCGAATTCAATAAACTTTAGGAGCTCTAAAATTAAGTGTTTTCTCTTTGAATGATTTTATTCATTTTTTTAAGCATATCTCTGCTTTACGAATTCTTTGCAGTATGGAATGCTACCTAGTAGTAGATTTAGAAGCCTGATATCTTTCTCACAACTCATACTAGCTATAGCTCTGGACAGAAGATTGATCTGACGCAGAGTTCTTCTGCTCTCCCTATAAACTAACTAAACACATGAGCAGCTGTATGTCACAACCTAAGCAACAGTTAATCACTTGTCGAGGATCATTCTATGTTTATTGATACCGAAATTCGAACACAGTACCTTGTGGATACATATCGAACTATATACCTACACTAGCATGACTGGCTTCAGTGTTTTATCCAGATATTCTCCTTCGAAAAGACAATTTAAAATCTCAGAAGAGCTAACTGGACCTTCAAAGTGGTCTCGCATCCTCAACCCTCACGCTGGACAAAACACTAGTGGTCTTAAACAAATTTATATTACCGTACTTTACCCAGGATTTTTTTACCAGATGGAGCGGAGAGGCAAATCCATATTTCGGTAGGTCATCATTTCATCCATAGAAAAAAAAAAAACGTTTCTTCATTGAAAATATTTATTCGACAAGTTTAAGTTTAAGAATTTGATCTTTATCAACCATCATCAGTGTGAAAAGTCTTAAATTACTATTCGAAACTCCGATGTTTTTTAATTTTCTCTTATAAAATTGTTGAAGAATGCAATGGCAAACCAATTTGTATTTGAAAATATATCTCCGTGATAATCATTTTAGTCGCATTTCTCTAGAATTGAAGTACAGTTGAAAATAAAAAACGAAGAAGATTCAAATTTCTCCTTAACAATAATGACATTTCATAAAAATTAAATATTCAAGGTTTATATTTACAATTCACTTAGAATCGTCATCTACTAACATTATTATTCGTTGCTGTTTTATTTGACCTATTCAAAAAATTAAAAAAAAACAATTCATATTTATTTATATATCAAATATAAAGATACTCTTACTCTGGTTTTCTTCGATAATGTTCAAAATTGAACATATTTTTTGAATTAACACTCATAACAAATATATCATTGGTAAATAAATCCAATCGAAATGGCTTAGCATTAAGTAAAAATTTAGTTCTTTTACCAAAATTAACTTCGATTTGATTTTCATCCGATTTTGTTATATTCATACTGAAAGAAATTTCTTGTTTTTCTTTGTTGATGATAGAATTTTTCTTACTCAACAAGTTTTGGTTCACCAACAAGACTATCTTTAACTTCATAACGTTTTCTTATTGGATTTAATTCATTAATTTTAACACGTAATGAATTATGTTCAAGTGTAAATATTTCTAATTTCAATTTAATATGAGATTTTAAAGTATTAAAAATTAGAAATCGTAAATGTCCATTTTTAATTATTTTTATTGAATTAAGATCTACTTCATAAGGTGATTTATCTGGTTTATATTTACGTTGTCGTCTAATTAAAAATTAAGTTTTTTTATCATGAAAAAAAAAATTTTAATCGAGAAATATTTACCGACAAAATGAGCTTTGGTCACAGGTTTTAAAATTACTACGATCAACATTTTCAATGGACGGAATGTTTAAAATAAATAGTATAAAGATAAGATATGCTAGATGAATAAATCTCTTCATTTTTTTTCTTTTTTTATGTTTGATTTCAATAGTTGACGGTTTGATGATTTTTCGAAAGTTAAAGTTTTGGAACAATTATATTGGTTATTGAAGATATTCAACCAAAATTAATTAATTTATTATGAAAATTTTTGATCAATAAATCTTGAAATTAATATAGAAAACAATAGATTTGACATTGAAGAATATTGAATAAATGATATATAGGTGTCACTAAATTCTATATGATTGGAGTCAAGATTGTTATAGTTAAGAATTGTAAAATGGAGAAAAACGAATCGATTATTTTCATTTTTCAATTGCGTGATTGATTGGAAATAATAATTTTGATTATATGAGCTTGATTTCAAAATAAAAGATAACATGAGTAAGTCTTTTATAATTTCAGTTTAATCAAAAATTTTATAATTTTTATAATTTGATTAAGATGTAAACATTTGCTTTTTAGAAGACAAGAGAAACTTAACCTCTTTGCATCAACATTTTCTGAAACACATATATTCATATATTAAGTTAATATATTACTTGAGAAAAACATGTATTATTCTTCTAATAGAGTCATTAACTAGATTGCAATCTTTCTACTATGAACACCATCAGAACGGTTGAAGTATTTACTATATAAATTAGTTGATTGATAGAAATAACAAATGTTTAGCAGGGAAATATAGCAAGAAAAAATATTCTAAAAATTTAAACCAAAAGGTTTTTCAACGAGAACATAAACTTCAGTTTTGTTTTGATTTTTTCTTTAAATTAATTTTGAATCTAATCCATTAATGAAGTTCATTTAGTTTTACGAAATAAACTCTTGTCGTGACGTCATTCATTTTCTTCATATGTACCGTCTTCGGTTCATACATAATTTGTGCTTAATTATAGCGCACAAGAAACGAAAGAGGGAGAGTCTTTTATTGTTACAGTTTTTAAACTATGTCAACAAGTAGTCAATTGACTATTAAACATTGATAAAAATTCCAATGAGTTAATTTTTGAAACATTACAAATAGTTTTTCATACAAGAATTCAGTAGACGAAAAAGGCTCTGTTAATATACTACTTACTAAAGTATTCAAAATAGTTTTATGTTAATGAAGTTATTATCATCGAGTTTTGTGTTTTATACAATGAAGAATGTTCTTAATGATCAAAAAATGCTATACAAATTCTCAACATTAGATAAATGTAGAACAGATGTAGGTACTTGACAATTATATTTAAAAATGTTACCCTCTTTTAGACTACTTCTGGTTCTTTGCGGTGATACATCCGATCGAGCTAATTTTTTTTCTCAAAATACCTGTGACAAATGTTCACATGTTTTTTTGAACTTTTTGAGAAATCTCAATTCCTTGATTTTTAATTAGCAAAATGTAGAAAACCAGTTCTCGAATAAATATTTCCCATTTTCTTTTAATTAAAAAACAAGAGATTGATATTTTTCAAAGAATTTATAAACACATCTGACTCTTCATTCCAGATACCACTAGGAAGAAGTCCCAGTTTGATTGAACAAAGGCCGAGATCTTAAGCAAGCTCCCACCGGGTGTACTTTCGCGGAGAACCAGAAGACAGGGGGAAGAATACTCTTAGCACTAAATCTCAACATTTATATGTGTCCTACTTACCATTTCATGATCAATATCTGTCAGAAAAATATAAAAAAATTTAACAATCTATATAAAACAAATGATTATATCGCTCTGCTGTTTTTTAACTATTTCTGATCTCATTTTCTATTGTCATCCTAAATAATATATAGAGATTAACTTATTTGCAAATTTATAAAAAGAACCTTCGACATGATAGTTAAAAATGTCAAGTTGATCTCTTTCTTTAATATATGATTTTATATATTTAGCGGAAACAACAGTTTATCGAACAAAACCATCGAAGGAAACCTCTTCGAAAGGACAAACAGCATTTTATCGTAATGTTATTTTGCCTAGTAAAACTTATAAAGAAAAACATAAAGTTCGTAATAAAACTCATTTGATTAGTCATTTTCTTTTTTTTTTAATCTCTATTTGTTTTTTTAGCTTCCATTAAATCAAATAAAAAATGCTGCAACAGCTTATGAACAACAATCAATGCTTCAAAAAGAAGATACTGAAAAGTCTATTTTCCATAAAAATAACTTATATTTTCAATATGGAATTTATGTTTATTTTTTTTTAACTAGATTTCGAAGTTCATTAAAACGTCAATTATCAATTGATATGCTTCGACATGGTTATCATAATTCATTTCGTGAATTATGTGCGATATTAGCATGGCAAAAAGAAGATCGAGAACGATTAGGTGCTGAACATCCACTTCATCAACGACCATTACTTGATGGTGAACCAGACAAATTACGTTTTCTTTGTTCAAATCTTAATAAAGCTGAAGAAGCTGAACGACGATGTAAGCTGATTTGTTTTTTAGTATTTAAAGAAAAAATGAAGTAAATTATTTTTTAAGGTCAATATTCAAATATGTATCATAGTTATCTTGAATTAGCATCCTATTTTTTAAAAAGTGATGATCGTTGGCTTTCAGATTCATTTTATGAAAAATGTTTATCAGTTGCTCAAACATATCAACAACTTGATCCACAATTAGCAGCTGAAGCACATCTTAATGTTGGTTTAGCATATGAACGACGAGGTTAAATAAAACATAAAGAAAAAACATAATAATAATGATAAATATGAATTATTTTAGGTGACTTAATGAAAGCATTACATAGTTTTATAAAATATCGTCAATTGAGTGAAGATTATGAACAATTAAAAGCTGATGCCAGTCTTCAATTAACACGTTTATATATGAAATTAGCTGAACGTCGAACTGATAATGAATCACTTCAATATGTCATTAAAGCACATGAAGCTTCAACACAAAGTATTGGATGATCAGAAAGTTTTTAGATATGATATTTGTTCACTTTTCCCATATGACAGTAGAAATTTTATGCGAAAATAGCGAAATCATCTTTGAAAAAGCTCAAGAAAATTAGTTTAGACAGAAATTGTGGACTTAGAAATGTTGTGTATATTTTTTGTGGGACTCTTTGAAAGACCTAAAAATTTATTTTTCATGCTAAGTTAAAAGATTTTTATTGAACCTATAACGCTCTTTTCGAACAGGCGAAAAATTGTTAGAGTCAATCGTTTTTGTTCAAGGAACACTTTACGAAATATGATATTGAAATAAGCTGTAGCATTTATCTAAGTATTTTCCGAGAATTTCTTTCAATGTAAAACAGTTGTCAATTTTTTAAAAATGAATTTTTAGGAGAAACAAAAATTGAGATAACTTGTAGCGTCCAGCGATTCCAACTTTTCTGATCCAGTCAAATCGTATTTTATTACTATCAGAATTGAATAGTCGCCGTGAAGATGCGAGATTGAGTTTTCGTATTCGATAATTAGCTCACGGGACACATTTGTCAGACGGCTAGAACTCGTCCGATCTAAAATGGTTGGATCCTGTTAATAGAAAGATTTCACTCATGAAGGCGAGCGAGTCCGGAACCAAATCCGATGGGCTTTAATGTCTTGTAAAAAGACAGAAAAACTTCAAATAGTGCATTTAATAGAATAGATTATGATCCGCAAGCTGATACATAAAAAAAGATTCTAACTTTTAGTTTCGAATTGCAATAGTGAAAGTATAAAAATTTTCTACCTCAACTAATTTTTTTGAGTTTTTCAAAGATTATTTCACTATTCTCTAACCAAATTTCTAAGTTCATAATCAACAAGTCAAAAAAATCATAGCTTTTGTATTGTCGAAAATACATTAAAAGTGAACAAATATTGGATCTAAAAAGTTTCTCATCATCCATTACAATAGAATATTTTGAAAGAAATGATAAGAAAAAACTCTTTTTTTTAAACTATGTATAGGTGGTGATAAAAAAGTTGAAAATGAAACAAGTTATAAATTAGGACAAGCTTATGTAGAACATGGAAATATTGATTCAGCATTAAAATATCTTCATAAATATTATGATTATTGTCAACATGTTAATGATGATGAAGGTTTTGGTCAAGCAAGTGAAGCATTAGCTATATGTTATCAAAAGTAATTTAATTAAAGAAAAAAAGAAAATTCTTTTCATTATTTTGCTTTGGCTTTGTTTTTTTTTAAGAAAAGCTAATGTAGAAAAAAGTACAGAATATTTAACAAAATATTTACAAAAAGTATCTGATAAAGAAGGTGATATACAATATGCAAGAGCATGTAGTGCACTTGGTTTTATTCATAATACATTAGTAAAAAATTAAAATTTTTAATCATCAAACCTTTTTGTATTTGTTTATTTTTGTTTCTTAGAGTCAATATGATTCAGCTATTCAATCATTAAGTAAAGCTTATAGTATATCATTAGCTAATAGTCATGCTGATCTTGAACGTAATCGTGTTTTATTTGGTATAGCACATGGTTTAAAATTACGACCATTTTTTAATGATCATATTGATCGAATGAATACAAAAGAATTACTTCAATGGAAATGTACAAGACATGAAAGTTTTTTAACAAAACCAAAACCATAAAATATTGACTTGTAATGTAGTCTATTCAACAAAAACAAAACATATGAAGAACAATTAAAAGACGGATTCTTATTTTTCTGTATTTGAAATAAAAAATAAATATATTTAAACATGAAAAAAAAATTAAATTGATTTTTCAACTAATAATATCATTATTAAGGATTAGTTCACAACTATAAAATTAACATAAAAACGTTGAATTTTTAAAAACTTGGAAGTCAATCTTTTTTTTTGTAGAACAAATGTTAAATATCATTCAACGAATTTTTTCACCACGAACGACAGATTGAGTTTATTCTAGAGAAACTCTTAAAAGCATCCTCCTTCTTTTTCCCATTCCAAAAAATTCACTTTTTTCCATTTCGACTATTTTGTGTCTAAGAAGACAGCCAAGTGTTCTTTATCAAATTGCATATGACCGAAAAGTTTTCATGTTTATTCAGATCTTTGAAAAAACCCGACTTTAGATATTCTAAATACCGAAAATCACGTTCTGCAGCTTTATCTTGTTGTAAATGGGCTATACTAATATAGTTATTTCATCATCAAAAAATGTTGTGTGGGTCAGGAATGCATCTTCGTAGCCGTTGTATAAGTGTACTAAGTGATAGCTGTGCATAAAAAAAATAAGATTCCTCTTTTTCTCTTGAGCATTTCGACAGATTCAGCTCAAGTTTTGTGGGTGATAAATAGGACCAAATCGGGGTGAATATATCTTTTTTTTCTTAAAATAATGTTCTGGTGATTTTTGGCAGATCTTATAAAATTTGTCCTAGGAAAAAAACACGTTTTTCGACAGAAATTTTAGTACTTCAGTTCTCGTAAGCAAAGGAAACAATTTTTTTTCTAAGAAAATATATACACTCCCATTCGGTCTTATTTACTATAACAAAAATTCAACCATAAAAAGATGAATTCTGACTGTTTGCGAAAAGGAAAACTTTAGGCTATTTTTCCCCTTTGTCTTCGATATTTCATAGAAGGAAACATCCGGAAATTCTGAATCTATCACACCTTTTGTTGTACTAGTTGAGTTCTATTTAGCCTGAAGATTTCATAATTTTTGGTCGAGCCATTCTTGAGAAACACAGAAAAGCGGCAATGCCCTTAGGCTCCTGACTCCAGTTCAAATAGGATATGTTAGAGTTTTAGTGAAGAGATTATCATGAAGTTTTGGTCTAAAAAAAGTTAAACATAGTTAATGTGACAACTCAAACATCATCAATGGGCCTCTATTCTATTTATATATATTGTTTTTCCATTGTTTGAAAGAACATGTTAGATAACAAACCTTGACAAGATTCTTAATATTCTTACATTTTTTTTTTATTAAAGACTGAGAATGATAAGTTCAATACCGCAAATTTTCTAAAAAGAATTGACATTGTTTTCAGTACGCAAATAGTTGTGCTTTTTCTCTAACAATAAAATAAGGGCTGTGTCAGAACTTGCAATCTGCCATGCTCTGTTAAAAACAAAGAATAATATATATATAGAATAAAGGCTCACAGAAAATGCCGAATTTTAAATTAACTATTTTTAACCGTAGTTAGATAAATTTTTAATGAAAAATTTATCATAGCCGTTTCGCTACGGTTTCAATATATTGCAAGTGAATTATGTGATTTGAATGTTCGTTGTCTGAAATTGATATTGAAGCAAAAGTCTTAACTAATTGAATCATTTTCAGTTTTTGTACGTTAGATTGTAAAATTTAACAATACAATAAACTTAAAGACTGTTTATACTGTTTTATTTTATTATTAACTATTAATAATAAAAAAATTTGATATTAAACTTACTTCATATATTAACAAAACAATGGTTGATGAGAAAAATTTTGTAGCTAGCAAACGAAAAGAAAACTATCGTACAAAATGGGAAAATATGAAATGTACACAGAAATAGTTGAACGCATAATATTTCATATGCAAGTGTTAAGTAATAGTATTAGAATTATTTGTTACTACATCGTTTTTTATTGATTGTTCAGTTAGAACATTATGAATTTCTATACCAGATATTACTGTTCTACGTGTTGAAGGTTCAGGTGGCACTACATATGATTGTTTTGGTGTCGTTTCAGGTGATTTAGGACGAGGGGGAACCGACAATGCACCTATTGGTTTTGGTTGCGAAGTTTCATGATTAATTGGTACAACACGAGTTCGATAAATCCAATTATTATAACATATATCCAATTTTCCATAGAAATGAATAATTTTCATAAGCAAACACAAAACTCCAAAACTAATTAAACCAATACCAATAAATTTAGTACTTTGTACTTCATATATAACACCAACGACAATAAGAATAAGTCCAGTTACTATTGAAAGAGAACCACCAATAACAGATAAATGAGATAATTTATGTGTATAGGATCCATTACGCACGTTCATCGGCGATATTCCCGTATGACGAGTTCGACCATTAAGGAAGAGCATTTTGTTTTTTTTTTTCAATAAAAATACATGATGTTGATAATCTTCAAAGAAAATTCCTTGATTATTCTCGTCAAATACATGATTGATGTAAATATTTTTAGTTCTTATTAAAACAAGAAGCTCAACATAATTTACCAATTAATCGATTTTCTAACTAGTTTTATTCGAAATTATTCATCTATTTTTCTATCAAAGATAAAAAATAAAATATTATGAAAAGCTTTAACCTATATTTTTCTCAGTGCTTTTGAAAATAAGCTAAGATATATTTTTTTTCTCTCTTATTATAGAAAGAAAATAAGAAAAGAAGAAATAAGAGAAAAAAAAACTCAGAAAGACGACACACATGCAGTCAGAAAAAGTAGAAGATTCCTTTCCAGAACAAAAAATAATGACTCAAGTGACATTTACTAAAGAAAAAAAAAGATGATAATATAAAAAAGAAAAGCGGAAAGACACCGTGTACTTCGAGTCACAACAAGAAAAAGAAGAGTAATGAAGGAAAATAGCAAAAGAAAGAAACGGTAGCTCGTGCACATACTAATTACGATAAATTGAATTTATACTGCATCCATTTTTGTCTCTACTCATTTTTGATAAACAAAACCATACAAATCAGAGGGATAAACGATTTCTTGAATTTTTATATTGATCGATGTTTAATAAATATTTAAATTAGAAAATTATTAAGCAAATAAAAAAAGGTTGGAACACAAGTGGAAAAACTAATTTTTAAAAATTGTTCGAAAATCTAAAAATACCATTTAAATAATTTTTAATCAATACGAAACTGAAAGAATAATTTAACTGATAAATACATCATTTTATAAAATATCATTTGTCAAATCTTTTAGAAATACAAACTAAATGAAATGTCTGAATCGTCTAAGTTAGATCATTATGCGACTCTTGAACCAAATTCTCGAGTTTCAATATTCTACCTAAGCAGTACTATTGCTCTATAGAAAATTAAGTTGATGATTTTTGCGTCAGACAATCTACTGGATTAATAATGAATTATAAAACACGAGAGAAGTTGACAAGCGAGCTTAAAATATAATATCTGTAATGGCGCGCATGAATTTAATTAAAGCACTAACTAGATACGGACATATTAAGTGATGTTATTACAGTGTCTGTTGACAATTTTTTTATAGAGAATGCTTCATGTGGTTTTTCTTCAATAAAAAAAACTGAATTGCTGCTGTTATATACATAGAAAATAGATTCAAATAAATCTAAATAGGTTCAAGTTATCAAAATTAATATTTTAATGAAGTATAACATGTACTTAGCTTAGATTTTTAAAAGAAAAGTAATTTTTGGCATAAGTCAAAGTTTGAAGATTTCATACGAAATTATGTCGAACAAAAAATGCAACTATTGTATGAGTGCAAACAAACTTTCTTTTAAAAAATAATTATTAAAACTGAAGAGTCATCTTTTAAAGCATTAGTTCTTTTCAATGGTCGTGTTTATAAAACAGATGAAAATATTTGAGAAGAGGTTTTTCATGAGAAAAAAAAAAGAAATTTTATCATATTGTACGGATCGCAGCGTCTTTCAGAACATTGACATGCATGTCATGTCTTAGCTTTTTTAATTGTTTCTTTTTAAAATGTTAATGAAATTCTATGAAATAAAGTGAGTGGAATCTTAAAACAATTTAACTAAAGACTTAGGAGTTAGAAAACTCTATTACGATACTCTTGTCGAATAATATAAATAAAATAATTAACAACAATCAATTTATCTTATAAATATTTTATTATTATCTTACTATGAAATTGAAAGAAAAAAAGAACAACTATTCAAATATTCAACTTTCTATTTCGTCGAAGTATAAAGCTAATAAAACCTAGATTGAAGGTGTTAGGTTTCTTATTTAGCGTGCAGAAAAATCCACTGAAATTAGAAGTAATAAATGGAAAGATGCATGCTCGATTATCTTAACTAAATGCAAAATTACTGAAGAGCTAAGCTGGTATTGACGTGGGTGATACGACAGATGAGCCATCGTTAATTCATGAAACAAGACATAAAGTTAATATTAGCTCGCTGTGTTCGACATAAAAAATGCATTTAGTCATGCGATATCTTATGATATTGATGGATATGCCTGTGGTGTCGTATTCACTTACACAATCATTTATCAATTTATGAATCTATGAAAGGTTTGAAAACAGAACAACACATGAACTTGGTAATCACTGAATTATTGCAAGTCAAACTCGTAAAGCTAAAAGAATGTATGAAATATGAATTTCTTAGTGAAAAATTTCAACGACTAATTTCGACTTTTGATTTGATCAAACAAAGACTTACAATTTAAACGAGCAAGAGTACTGTTCAAGTTTTGAGGCAGTCATGAACTTATTCAAATAAAACTATTTTTTCTTGTATTTCTTTAATTTATTCCTTATGTTAAGCTCAAATGTTGGAAGTTCAATCGTTGAGACGCTCATCTATTGGTACATCATTGACGTCAAAATTATTCCTAATAATTGACTGTATGAAGTATCTGCTTGAGTACTCACTGATTTTAAAGATTTATCAAAACGCTTTATTTTCTATGATACATAAATGATAACCAAAGAATTGCTGTTTGAATTGTTTTCTACTGAAAAATGTGTAAAGGATGTGAATTATGATTGAAGTCAGCTCATCATATTAACAAAGGCATCAACTATATCAATTTAATTTTAATCATTAATATTCGGATTCATGATTAAAATGAATTTCACTTTATGATATTATTATATAGAAAGTGTTTTATATTCATGTAGAAAATAGTAATAGATTATCATCAAATATGTATGCATGTATGCTAGTGATTTTGTTATTTTATTCAATTCGTTTAGTTACAGTAATATAATATCAAGTCTCAGTTTCCAATCTTTGTCATGTTTTCAAGTAATTAGAGAAAGTCAAACTCGATAAGCAATCAAGACGATTGATAAACATTTGCAGCACGTGTAGTGAACTACCAGTATGAGAAATAATCCAGTTAATAAAAAAAAAGTATAGATTTTATTTGTTCATGAGCATAATAGTTCATGAAGGAGAAAATTGCTTTTGTTTATAAAGAACGCTCTATTGAACTCCAATTTCCAGCTGTCACGAAACGAATAAAAAAAAACACATGTTAACTTTATTATTAAATATTACTGCAACGTATAAAAATGAAAATTATTTTTCTTTTTTTTTTTGAAGTGTCTCTTTTTCTTTTGTCAGATAGATTCTGTGTCTTTTATTTGAAAACTTCATTACATATTCATTCGTAATAAATGTGTTTTGACAGCTCGTCAAAACTAATTATGTCAAGAAATTTTCATAGCTCACTCGTGGCGCAAGCTGTTAAGCACTTCAAGTATTTTTTAATACAAACCATATGACAACGATTTGAGAATAATTAATTTGAATGTTTTCCTACTTTTTAAACTCATGATTTCACAAAGAACCGAAGGTGTATGCCACTACACATCAATTCACTGTCTTTTATAATTCAACATGTCATTCTTGGACGCATTCATAACAATAGATCTCATCATGATGAATATTTTCGTGCTATATTGAAGACATTTTCATGTCATACTTTAGCTATTCATTTTATACTTATTTCATCATATGTGATCTCGCAAAAAATTGACTTATGTACGTGTCCTGTGTTGACTGAGACTTGGAGACTTTTTTCGTTATAGTAAGAGTATCGATACGTTTTGAAAATAGTGTGAAATATTACGGCGTACTAGACTGACCACATGAGTAATGCCTTAATATACGATTATTACGACAATATTTTTTACATTTATGATTAATATTTAGCCGGCTTTGGCCAAACTATACTCAGGTTTGATCCAAGCTGATCATATTGCGAAAAGAAAACTGAAATATTCAATATGACCCATAAATAAAAATTTGAATTTTTCATTAAATTCATGAAAATTCGTTTGAGTACAAAATTTTCTCTTGATTTGCGCAACTATGATTGCATAATTTTGAGCTGTATTCAACAGTTTATAAATTTATATAAGTAGTTAGTGGAATTGTCTGCTAGCTTTCCCTATTCAGACACTTCTTTTCTATGTATCTAAGCAATTTATTCAAATTAGTTATTTTGAAGACTAAATGAAATGAGATTTCTCTTTAAGTGTTTGTTCGAGAATTCTATAGAGATATCATTTCACTCCAATTAAATGTAGAGTCACTAGTAAGAATAAATTCATTTTCAATATTCTTTCAAAACCATTAAGTTTTAGCACTTGATTCTATAATCCAAGTACTTCAAAAATGTAACGTCGATGTAAGATATATTGCTGAATCGCTTGTATACTCTCATATCATTTTGATTCCATAATTCTGAATAACATATTTGTATGCTTCAAACGGTCAAATAATCGATCATATTTTTTATTCTATACTAATATTAGAGTAGGTATTGTTAATTTTTGTGTTGCTTTGGATTTATAAATATAGAAATCATTTCAATTATTTGATAAAAGATTTTCACTTTCTAGTGTGGTATTAACCTTTGGAGAACGAAACACATATGTGCGGATGCGTTTTGAACTGTTCCGTTTAATATAATTTTAATGCTAGTTTATTGGACCCGACGACCGAAGATATCCATCCATCGTTCATATTACTGATATTTTAACAGCAAAGTATGATATTACTATACATATAGATTTAGGAAAAGAAACAAATGATTTGATTTTAGCAGTCTTTGACAATCTATGAAACTTTTTATATTAAAATCTTTTCATATTAATTCTAAGAAATTGTCTAAGATTCCCTGTACCAATTTACTCGTATCTGTCTTTCCAAAATATTGCGAAAACTCATGAAGCATGAGAGAATCTCTGTTTTTTTCCTTGATGTAAACATTTCAGACTCTCACATATCCAGTGAATTAATTCCGCTAAAGGAAATGTAGCACATGATTACTAATGACAAGATATGTATAGTAGAGATAAAGGTGTAGACTACTTCACACTTTGAGACAATGTTGATTATACGGTTGAAGAAACTTCACTTGTAGTCACTGAAGTATGCATAGTTATATCAAAGTAATTTTCTTTTTCTCTTAAAAGCTTGAAAGTATTGATATACCATTCTGTTGAATACATGAAGAAAAAATCTTAGAACACGCTTTTAGTGATCAATCCTATGATTTTGATAGTGACCCAGGATGTCGTTATTATGTCGTTGCATATCGTGCAGATCATTCTATATTATATGCACTCTATAGTGAAGTAAAAAATTTTAGTTTTAACATTAAATATATGAATGATTTTATTTAGTCTCAACAGCGCCATCGAAAGCATATTGTTCAATATTTTGAACTTAATTTATTTATGAACCAAGATAAAACACAACGTAATGGTGTTATTGCGATGAATTTTGAAGATGAGTGTCTTTATCGATTTTGAGCCAATAATAAAATTATAACGATTAGATATAAAAATGAATTGTTAAAATCATTATAAATATAGTAGTTATGAACCAGCACATTTTTCATGTACATCAGTTCATACATGTTCTACTATTGGAAATGCGACAGTGTCGTGTGCTGATCGTAAAAATAAAAAATTTAGAATTTTTTCCTTTCTCATCCAATTTGTATTTGAATTTATCTGCGTATATTTCATACAATGTTGTGCACAAGAGGCTGTAGTTCTTATCTCATGCGATAGTGTTGATGTGGATGTGCTTGAACACAAGACTATCGCCTACACTGCACACTAATAATCGATTTTCTTCAATATCTTACTCAATAATAGTTCATTGTCTTTTCTAATGAATGACTTTAGTTTAGAGTATTCTCTTGCTAATAGACGGTAGAAATTCTCAGGAATTTGATTATCTGAAAAGCAGATTCTTCTGTCTATTCAATTACTTGATCTATTGAAACATTTGTAATAAAACTATTGAAGTCAACACATGAATAGTATCTTCATTGATTTATAACAGATGCTTGTTTGTAGAAGGGTGTCCCCAAAACATATTTAAAACTCATGAATATAGTTTAGTGTAGAGTTGATTTATTTACACATCTAGATACTAATGAATATAAAGGTGGTCTAAAAGGTATTTAAAATAAGAATTAAAAAAAAACTTTCATTAACTCAGAAAATTTAGTTGTGGTTCAAAAAGTCACACGACTGGAATGTTTCAGTCAATGTTAAACTACCTATGGGAGGTCCTCATTTAAATGATAAAAAATGAAAAAATACAACTAAAACAAAGAGTAACACGCTTACATCCTAATATAATACAAAGATTTCATTTGTAAATTATTTATTTTTAATTGAATAAAAATTTTGTTTCAATCTATTGGATAATGAAGTAAAACCTGATTGTTATGAATTAAATATTGCAGTAGAAGGTTATTGAATTATGGGTGAAGATCGTATAATTAGATTAAATATTATAAAATTTACATCAATTTAAGAATTATGTTCAAGATATTCATGTATTCGACTTGGTTCTCATATTAATTTTAATAATAATGACTTACCATATTAAGAATATTATGAGATAGAACGTGTGATGAATTAGTCAAAGCACTTACTGCCGTTAAATCAACAAGAAAACAGAAAAAAGTGAGATTTATATTTTTTCATTTTTTTTCTGTATAGCTGTTTTCAATATATTTTTCTGCGCATTTTCAATGTCTGTGTTCTCTCTTTCCTCTATAGTGTTAATTTCTAAAACAAATTGATTTTTTTCTCTTTTTGTTATTTATTGTTATTTTTCGTATACTTTTGTTTTGAATTATCTTAAAAACAAGGAATAAACCTATCGACAATATAATTTACGGATATTTTGATTCAAGATAGTGTATATAAGGCTTTACTTTTATATTTAATTTGTAAGGTATGAAAAAAATTTATTAACAACAATGATATTATATAATTATTTCGAATTACAAATGTGATATGCCGGTATTAGTTTTTCAGTCATCAAACTTAGATGAGTTCAGGGTAAAGGATACGCTTCTTGATGGTTACAGGGAAATATATTTCATTTTATTGCATACAACTATGCTATGATTTATATTTGAAATTGATCAGCGAAAAAGTTTTCAACACAGAATATTAACTTTGTTACTAAGAATAATTGTTGCACAAGGATTATTGATAATGTGATCAATCATTTTTCTTCTCAAACAAGGATTTCGAATATTATTTGCATCGATTTTAGATTTCGTGGACATTCCTAATAATGTTTTATCAGTATTCCAATGCTGAATGGCAAAACTAATGATTTACCAATGGTTTTTGTTTTCGTTGTTCAATAAAACATCTGATTACATTTCTTTCTTATCTATAGTTATATTGTTGTACCTATTGCCTATAACATTCCTCGCTTCTTAGAAACAATCTTTTTTAAATATATCAGGAAAGATTAGCTGTTGACGATCAATTTTTTGACGTACAAAGTAATCTTTTATTTATGTGAAGCCAAACGGTGGGATCCCATGGCGTCCAACAGTTGGATCTTTTCCCTCGTTAGATTATCAGATATAGAGTTTGAGATATAGAAAATCTGAATGTATTAATTCAGAGAGCTTACCGAATCGTACTTGAGACTAGAATAAAAACTCTCGAATAGGCTCCAAGGTGAATATGAACATGTTTTACTCGAGACTGATGCTGACTTCACCTGCATTTTTCGTACGTTGATTAACAGAAGTATACATACATTTTCTCCAAGAAAGGCGCTAGTCACTTCATAATTACCCTTTGTTGTTGAAACATAGAATACAAGTAAATACGCTGTGTACATCATTTATTTACTTATTTTTCTATTGCTCTAATATTCTCATTTCATATTATTCAATTCTAACTAAGCCATCATTTTAACAACATTTCTAAACTTATTTTTTTCTGTCTCAATTGAAAAGGTCAATATTTAATTTCAACAGTTTTCAATTCAGCCAAAAGAAAACAATACCATAATATTTTTTTCTCTTGTTCATCCACTTATATTCAATTTTCCACTTAATTGCTTAGAAAAAAAAGCAATTACAATAAATCATATAGATATTGACAAAAATAAATAAATAAATAGCTGTTTGTTCATTAAAAGTGAGTATATTACTACAAAATTCTCTCACACATCTTTGTTGATTATATTTATCAATTTTCTTAATATAAAAGTTGTATCTGTTTCCAGAATGAGCCATTAACGACGGCTAAGTTTTAAAAACACGAACCATATGGAAAGCTAAGAGAAAGATTCAATTAAACAAATGGTTCATGTCAGTTTCTAGTCAGAAGTAATACTCAACTCGATTTATTTCATTCTCTGCATTCAAAGATGATGGGAAAAGAAAAAACTTTTTTGACGAATCATATTATATTGTTAGAGCACAACATCTCTTCTCATTCATGATTTTTTCATCGAAAGATGACTAAGAAAATGAGAAGTCATAATAGTAATTTTTGAGCAACCTATAGCGACCATATTAAGATTTCGGCTGATATTTATCTATGCATCGGCGTCACCTACACATCGGTAGTTCATTTGTCGAATGATATGGAGAGAAAATATTGAAGCAGAAAAAAAAATGCTGGCAAACAATCAACCATTTCATACTGCGACATTTCATTACCCAATTTCAAAATTCTGAGCAAAGACCAATATGACAGATGATAAGTTTTCATTGCGCATCCTAAAACAATTACGATATAAATTAATCAATTTGAATTTATACGAAGAAAACGATCAACTGAACACAAAAGAGCCGCCTGATTCATGGCAACTTCGTATGCAACTCTGGTCCACACGACTCTTTCTCGTCACTATGCTTGTCTCTCTTATACTATTAGTTAGTATTTCAGCAAGTTTGAAACATTTAGTAACTATAACAAGCAAATATCCAACAGTAGAAATCTACAATAATCTTCTCATGCGTTACGGTAATCGAGTACACTGCCCTTGCTCTCATATCGATACACCACTGGGAGACTATGTCAACATCACCACAACATTTCATCAAGTCTGTTCAAGTTATTTTGTAACTCAGTCATGGATTGATCGTTCTTATGGAGTCAATGTGTCTTTTGTTTGGCCAATGGATACTCGAACAATCATCAGTGCACACGCACAATTATTGCGATCGATGTGCACATTGAGTCAATCAGTTATAGAAGATGCGCTATTAGCGTTAGCCTCGACTTCGCTCATCAACACTGAAAGTGTGTCCTTATCATTCTTGACTACTGAAGACAATACGTGCATTGATCAGTTTCTTATAACAACGGCTAGTTCTTTAACTCTACAATTAGCTGCAATAAGACATGTAAACAATGATAATCAACTCATATCTGGGTTATGTACTAATTCCATCGTAATGTTACCAAACGTAGGAATCTCCGCATATAAAATGCTCAATGTACTCATTCCCGTCTATTATCTCGCTTCGTCACTCGTGCCTGAATGTACGTGTTCAACACAGCAAAACTGTAGTTTTCCAAGTGCAATCTATTTTAATGAACAAACGGTAGATAAGTCGATGCGCAATACTGGGTTTATTAATCATTTTATCGTCGGAGATAATTCATCGACTCTCGTGCCTGGAATAAAGTCAGCTTGTAAGTTCATTAATCTATATTGATATCATTGAAATCTTGTTCATTTGATGTTAGGTTTGGCAATAGATAGTTTTCTAGCTTCGACACTTGAATGCTATTATAATGTGTCGTGTATCAATTTGATTGTTCCTTCTGTGGCAGATATCGAAACTCTCGATATCTACAAAGAAACACGTTTCAATGTTGAAGAAACTTTGATTCAATCGTTGATTGATGCTTTATTCCTGGAAAAGTGGCATGCCAACATGAATTACAGTCAATTCTTTGCTAAATGTGCTCCATTCACTTGTTCATACACGGTCGTACAACATAGTGAATTGCTTGCCATACTAATGGATGTCTTGGCTCTGATCGGTGGATTGAACACAGTTCTCCGATTTCTGTGTCCTCGAATAGTACGAGTTTTCGTTCGAATTATCAGAATAAAGCCGTTGACTCAAATTGCTCAGTCAGGTAGAATGTTTCTCTATATAATTACAGATATGTGATTGTGCTCTCTTTTATCGTAGAAACGAGTGTAGTAAACAAAATGCGAACAGCAACAGCAGCACTAAAATATAAAATTTTGACTCTAAATCTCTTCAAAACTCATTCGAAACGTTCTGAAAATATACAGCATCAGCTATGGGCTACTCGAGTTTATATACTGATTTTTCTTTGTACCATGATTACTTTAACTTTCTACACTTTTCTCGCCCGACGATCGATGCTGATTACAGTCAAACAACCTAGTCAAGAAGAGTACGAGCACTTACTAGCACTCTATCCAGAAACGCTTCAATGTGATTGTAAAAAAGTTACCACCTCTTACGGTAATTTGGTCACAATCGACGTATTGTTTCATCATGTCTGTTCGAGTGACTTTGTTAAGTCCACTTTCTCATCTCAATTCAGCTCAATCAAAACTACGGTCTATTATACTGATTTTGCCATGCATGCATCGAGCTATTTTCACTTGATTCGATCACTTTGCGATCTAGCCCAATCGACGATTAGCGATAGTTACAGTAGATTTAAATCGATTGAATATATCAACAAACATCTATTAACTCCGGAGATCTTCCTCAAACAAATGACAATATATATTGATGGATTCACAAATTCGACAAGGGACGACTTTGTATGATCGCTTTATTTCGCACAGGAAATGACATCGGCTAACAATCTCATGTCAAATCTTCTTTATAATAGTGCCATGTATCTCGATTTACAATTCCTTGTTCGATCTCAATCAATATCGATGAATTCAACGTGTTTATGCAGCATGTCTGCCGCATGTCAAGGACCTGGCCAATTCGTTCAGGTTTCGACCGACATAAACATACTAGTTGTCCAATGGGAAATTTCCGGCATGGTGCGGGCATGTTCTGCAATTAAATCGGCCATGCAGTCAACACTCGAATGTTGGTACGATCAAATCTGTTTGAATACTTTCGCTGACTACATTTCAGAAAAATTAAACCAACCATATATTCGTCCAGAACCACTCAATTTTTCAATGACCCGATATCCAGTACATACAGCATTTGGAGATATTCTCAACGAATTGCTCGTTGAGCAATGGTCTGTAACCATCAATTTCACATCGTTGTTTTTACAATGTTCTCCACAAACATGTAATTACACAGCGACGAAACGTGGTGATCTCGTAACAGTAATAAAAACTCTTGCTGGAGTTTTCAGTGGGCTTAATAATGTTCTACGTATTTTTATTCCATTCACGATTTATCTATTGTTTTCTATCTACTACAATTGTATTGGTCAATCGAATGGAAGAATCGGTAAGTAGTGATATATGTATTTTCTTCCATAGTTTCCTTAGAAAGATTTTCAGGATTTTCCGTCCTAGAAAAGACAATTTATTTGCAATGTTGTCGATAACAATCTGATTATACAGGAAAAAATACTCATGATTAGAGAAAAGCAGTGTTATAGGTCGACTATTCATCTTGATCAGAATCATATCAGTCATTTTGAGACCATTGTAAAAATCAACCTTTAGTGAAAGTAGCAACTTGAGAACAATTTTGTCGAATCACTCATCTTAACGGCCAATGTAATATTCAGACTATCAAGAGACCTCTTAATCGACTATTGAAGATATAACTATATCACGTGTTCGAAAGTGCTTTAGAGAAAAAATCTCTATAACTTAAATATTTTTTCAAGTTAATTAATAAGTTTCATTTCAAACGATAGATTCCTTCGTCAAGTTTTGATTTGCCAAAAAGAAGATTGAAATCATGAACTAGAGATATTCACCTTTATTAAAATGCATAAATTCAGTATTTTTCTAATTGTTTTCCAACAGTTCCAGTACTTGTAGTATTTAAGTTTATGAGTTTTTTATAACTCGATTCTTTGTTTTCGATGAAATTGTTCTGAAATCTGAAACGATAGTAAAACGATTCTGATATTCCAATAGAAATCGAAAATATACTGAATTTCTGCGTTTTGATTGAAGTCAATGACACTGAATGGTATTTTCGAATTTATCTTCATTATTTGAGTATTGATATATTGATGATCGCCTTTTCTTTGATCCTAATCATACTCAAACACTCTCATTGACACTTGATGATAGTATCAATGTCTAGAAATAACCGTAATTGGTTTATCAATTGTGAGAAATGTTAGAGTTCCTTGAATTTACTCTATCAAGAAACTTTTGGAGTAATCGAAAAAATCTGTGCATAGCTACATATCGAAAAGCATTCTATTTGACTTTTTTTTTTCGTAGTTATTCTAGAAAACGGTCGAACACAAGTGCTACAGAGTAGGCTGACTGGCTTAAAGAAGATGATAAGTACGTTAAACCTATTTGAAGATACACCTTCAAGTGATGAAAAATGTCAGCGATATGGTACACGTATTTATATATGTCTATTCATTATTGTTCTTGTCATTTTTCTTATTTACAAATTACTTGATACACAAATAGTGACGATAACTGTAGAAACTCCATCTCAACCGACCTATATCAAACTTCTTAATACTATCTCTTCTCAATCATACAAGGACTTTAAATGTCCATGTTCGTCGATAGCATTTTCCTATCGACATATTGTTAACAACTTATCAGCATCAATGCATCAAGTTTGCAGTAGTATGTTTATGAACTATGATTGGCTTAAGTTGTTTCAAATGCCCTATGAACTTCAGCATATATTGGACCGCCCCATAACAGATAATCGAAAATATGGTGCATCCTTTTATTTAAATTTGAAATCATTGTGCCTCTTGGCCAACACTACCATTAAAGAATATCAGAATCAATTTTATGATCAACAATTAATATCGTCCCATTTGATGAATCGTAATGAATTTGAATTCAAATTGAATAAAACTATTGATGAGCTTCGGCGAAAAATGTCAGTTGATGCTATTCGGATACTCGAAGTGACACGTGTTATCATGCATGGAAATCAATATGTGAGTGGTTACTTTACAAGTTGGCAATATCAAATTCGACCAGATTACACAATGCCTCTGTATCCCGTACCTTCACAACCAGTATTACATGGAGCTAATTGCTCATGTGCTACATCTTCCCAATGCTTTGAGAACGCATTTTTCATAGACTGGTATACAGATGAAATCTTTTTTGTACCAGGAATATGATTGGATGTAAGTCTTTGCTTGAGATTCTGCTCATAAAAGCCCTTCCTGTTTCATTTTTAAGGCTATCCAATCGAAGGCTTATTGCGCTCCACTTTGGAATGTTTATATTCTCAGTCATGTGTTGATCGTATGATGGATCAATATCTTTTCTATTTGAACACACGGCAATCACCACTCGCTCTTAACCAATCGATCCCATCACAATTTCAACCCAATAATACAGTCAATGAACTCTTTCATGAATTGTTCATCGAAGAATATTCGGCTTTTGTATGTTGTACAAGAGTTTACTGCATCCATTAGTCTCTCTTACCTTTTTTTTCATCATTTAGATATCGTATGACAATTACTATTCTCAATGTGCCCCGACATACTGCTCCTATACAATAGCAGTACGAGCAGAGTTTTTTGACATTGCTATCACAATGCTTGGTGTTTATGGTGGACTTGTTATCGTGTTGCGTTTAATGATAACCTATGGCATTCGAATTTTATCGAAAATCTATCAACGACGAATTGCACCGCATCATTTTTCAAGAGAAACTAAATGTGCTTCTGATACGAAATAAATTTTCTTTGTTTCTTATAAGTTTTTTGCACAAATGGTACAATCATTTCGGCTTTGTATGTTTTTTAGCTAGAATTCAATCTTGCTTACCGTAAATATCTATTTGTGATCATTAGAATTTTCTCAATAAATATGTCTGTACTCACTTTTCCTGTGGTAAATATGTTCGAAATGAATATCAAGTACAATGATCGATGATTCACATTCTGCCATAGGTTGCATGTCTTAATTTTAGACAAAACTACTTTCATTACGCTCAGACTCTTTTGGACCTGGATAGTATTTCAAGCACGTACGAGAGTATTTTGCCAAGCTAAACATTGATTTTAGGATTCATCGGAGAAATTTTTTGCCGAATAGAGATGGATAACTTCAATTTTTCTTCGGTCACGCTGTAGTGTGAACTTGATGAAAATATTTATAATTTGTGCTGGCTTTAATAATCCTTTTGATTTTGTCGTCGAGCTTAAAAAGAAAACTTGCGAGCTACATATTGTAACACATGCTGTATGAATAGTTCGAAATCATGCTAAAACTGCTACAATGAACAAACCAAATCATTTTTCGAAGGCTGGATAGAGTGTGGATCTTTTCTTTATCTACACTCACTCACTTACGATCAAGTTCACTAATACTTTCTAATGAAACAATTTCAATTATTCTGTTCGAGCAAGAACTTCTTTACAACTTCACCATTGTGCTTTGCTTTTTTAATTACGAATTCTTTACAAAACAGTCACGATGGTGACATCGTTCACTTCTGTTGATTTATAATAAGAAAAAGCTTGTGCAATAATTTGTACACAATCGACAGAATCACTCCAGATATATGCTTTTTTTGCATTCCCTATATTTATAAGAGAAAGTTCATTGAATCATAATAATTGACAACTGACAAAACAATTTAGCAAAATTTTATGCTAATTGACATTTTTCTTTGTCCTAATGTTGAAAACATCATCGCCTCATTGAACTGTAATACTATTTGATAATGCACTGGTCTCAAGAGCTCGGATTAATTATTCTAGTTCTTGTTCGAAATTTCTAAAAAGGATATCTTTGCCAATATTTTTTCTTTCACTCTCTTATGCGAACAACCACATGTTGACATATGTGATGACATGATGTAAGAGAAAAAAAAGAAGAAATACATCGTAATACTGCCATGATATTAAAAGGAGTCTCATGAGTATTAACACAGGTGCAACGTTTCAAAGGTATTCATCAATTATTATATTATAATAGATTTTGATGCGCGTTTACCATTTATGAAGAACAGAAACAAGCAGAACAGATGCATTGGTCTCATTGCCATGGAGCTTCCAAAAAAAAATAGAAGTTAATTTCATTGAAAACTTTAGAAAAAAAAACGGATCAATAGAACATTCAACAATTATTAGCTTGCTACACTATTCAAGAGAGTGAACGTCTGAATAGGGACTTTTCAAATACTGAAAATAGTTTACAATAATTTTCAAAAGAATGTATTAATTCAAAATTATTTCATCACACAATCAAGCTGCACTAATCAATTCAATCGTATCACTTTCCATTTCTGGTCTAATCCTTTGTCAAATGCTCGTTGTACGATTTGTACACCTGCTTCAGTAGAACTATTAAGAATTGACGCCATTTTTTGTGACCAAGCATTGACGAGCGATACAGTCTGATCATCATTTTCTATGAAACGCCAAATCTGATTTTCTTTTAAATTAAATTTATATTGTACAATTTTTGCATTATCATCTGTTTGCCAATCATGAACATCAAGAACTTTACGACTATGAACATTGATTATTTTGTAATAACTATTGCCAATATAATTTATATCCCATTGTTGCCATGCAGCACCTGTATAACTATTTTGTACGATTAATGCACGATCTTGTGTTTGACCAGATTGAACTTCAGGTGATAAATTAGATTTGAGATTGATCATTTTATAGCGACCATCATATTTTGGTGACCACATTTCTACACTATCAATTAATAAACTTTGCGGATAACCGGTAGCATTCGATGATGGTACGGATTGTGATCGACCACCAACACCTAATGCTAAAATTAATCTCATTTCAGTTATTTGTGTCAATTCATTTGATTGAACAAAGGATCCTAATTGAAAATTATCGTAGAAAAATGTTACTTTGTCATAACCCCAATCGATTGCATACGAATGCATATCATTACTATTATCATTCAATGAACGTGCAATTCCACTAACTGAAGCACGTGATCCAGTTGGAGATGTATATTGAAAAGAATAGCCAACATTTCTTCGATCATCGAATACGTCCATAGTTAACATGGGCAAAGTTTCATCAGGTGGAACGAGCATTATCATTGGCCAAGTACTTGTTGCTGGTGGAACTTGCATACTTACAACAACTAAACCACGAGTTAAATTGATACGACTATTCGTATAGATAGCACCCGATGTATAATCTAGATCGACAAGACCATAATCAGCTGTATCAACATTCATTGTACTTGTCGATCGTATGGCAAGAGCTGTCAAGTTGACTCGACTATTCGATATAGTTACTTGACGGTGAACCATATTTGCTCGGTGATTATAAATTGTTCCCCATGGATAATTAGGACTCCATATAGATGCATTAAGTCTAGGCCCACTATCAAATGAATCTTCAAAGACTAGTGTAAGACCATCTCGACCAATGCCCAATGCATTCTGACACTTGAAAATAATAAGCACAATCACCAAACACGTCGATAAACTTCGCACAAACATTTTTTTGTAATTCGAATTGGCACTTTTTTTGTCGATGTATATACTGTTTTACTCATGCTTTGTGAGAAAATAAATCACATGGCAATCAAAATAAGTGAATATATGCTGATGTGGTTTTGCTCTCAAACATACGTAATGATGTGGGTGTTTTTTTTT
>CAJNOP010000012.1:1355563-1385011 GCA_905250075.1 Rotaria sp. Silwood1 | reverse complement strand
TTTATTAAAGAAATATATCAATTCTGTTGGTTACCAACAATATTGATATTATTTTAGAGATATAAAAAACACGGTAATGTCAAAGAGTATTACAAGAAACAGTGATGTTTATACAAGTGAAACATTCATATTAAGTGATGATGGTGGATGGTGTTGGTTTGAATATCCAGGTGCTCTTCAACATGGTCCTCTGCTTCTGGTAGGATCGGTTGCATCAGGTGGTCATGATAAAAAACGTCATGGTAATATTGAACTTCATATTCATGATTGTTCAACTCACATTACAGATCATGTAATATTACATGAGCAATTTGAATTAGATGATCATGATGGACCTGCTTTACTTATAAGACCTGATGGTCGATTGCTTATTTTTTATGCAAAACATAGCACAGAACCACATAATTACTCACGAATTTCTCTTATGAATGAAAATACTTTTCGTGAATTTAGCCCAGTTCAACTTTATACACCATCACCAACTACCGAAATTACATATGCAAATCTATTTCTTCTTCCAAATGAATCGAACCGTATTTATAATTTTTTTCGAGGTCTTGATGGTTCCTACAAACCATCCTATATGTATTCAGATGATCTTGGTACAACTTGGCATACTGGTAATATTTATATAAATGTTCCATCAGTACAAAAACATCGACCATATGTACGATATATATCAAATGAACATGATACAATACATATGGTATATACAGAAGGACATCCACGTAATTATGATAATAGTTTATATCATATTTATTATCGAGCTGGACAATTATATCAATCGAATGGCACAAAATTATGTTCATTACAAGTTGGACTCGATTCACCGAATCAAGGTACACAAATTTATCGTGGTGATCCACAACATGTTGCATGGATTGTTGATCTTGTCTTAGATAATAAGGATTATCCAGTATGTATTTATAGTGTTCAATACAATTCAGCAGGTCTTCCTGTAGGTCAAGGTGGTGATGATTTACGATATTTTTATGCACGATGGGATGGTTCTATATGGCATAATTATTTACTTGCTTATGCTGGTTGCCGTCTTTATGCTGGTGAAGATGATTATAGTGGTTTAGCTGCAATTGAACCTGATAATCCATCTATTGTATATATATCGACAAACAGTGATCCATTGACAGGAAATCCACTTATTAGTCGTAACGATGGACAACGTCATTATGAACTTTTTTGCGGTAATACAAATGATAGTGGACAAACATGGACATGGACAGCACTAACCAGTGATTCCAATGCAGACAATTTACGACCAATGCGCCCGAGATGCACAAACAAAACAAATTCAAATCGATATCGTGCATTAGTATGGTTAAGAGGCAAATATCTTGCTTTTACAGATTATTTACAGGAAGTTGTTGCACGTGTATGGAAAATAGATGGCGAAGAAAAAGAATGAAGAAATTAAGTAGCACAGTCAATTTCTTATCTTTGTTCGTTGAAAATTAAAATTTATAGTTTATTTTGGATTATGGTCAATTATATTTGTTTGATTTTATAAGGATTATTTTTTTTTGAAAGAATATGATTTAGATGATATCTATGAATAAATCTGATTACAAGGTTTTGTTTTTAATTGTTTTCTGTCTAAATAGTTTTTTTAATAATTTTATCAATATTTTAAAAAATGTTCTATTAAAATAAATTGTTAGATGAATGCGACAGAAAACAACAAAGATAAGAGTTTTGTATGTATACATGCTTGCAGTATAGATGTTTCTAGCGGTGGTACGACTATTTCTTCTTGCATATATTCTCTAAAATTCTTATCTCATGCAATATTGGTTCACGAATCCAGAATTATTACATTAATGTTACTACAAATATTAGGAAAATAGTAATGATTTGTTCGAGTGTTCATATAATAAACAATTGATTTCTATCTGACCAACTATTCATTATAATTTGCAGGATGTATTAACGAATTATCAAGGTGAAATTATAGATGAAAAAGACGTTGTGATGAATGGATTATATAAGACCGTAAAAGTGCCTTGAGCTAGAATTAATGGAACTAATGGACATAGAGGAAATAGATTTTATCAAAGCTTGTCGCTTTTCGACAAGCTTATGCATATTAATACGATTGCAACAGACTGAACTTTAGTTGGCTTGTGAAAAATGTCGAGAGAAGAAAATGATGATTTGAAGTGGTTTCTTTTTAAGAACATCTAGTGAATCTTCAATTATTAACTTCAATACAAATTGAAATATTAATAGACCAATTATAAGAGAAAACACTAAAAACTTTAGTAAACTTTGCTAAAAATATAAAGAAGGATTTTTTTTCTTTAAACTAACTATATATGAAGAAGATTTTTGAATATGGGCTAAGAAATTTTGTTCGATAGTAGTGAAATAATCTTTGAAAAGTCTAAAAAATTAGTTGAGACAAAGAATTTTCATATTTTCAATATTGCAATTCAAAACCTAAAGTTGAGATATTTAAAGTGTTTTATGTCTTGCGACAAGCAACCTCAATTTTTGTTTTTCTTAAGTGCTCGGTTTTGAACAAGCGATAACCATTTTATATTGAAAGTTACTGCTTAGTTTATTATCACATTTTGTAGAGTTTAGAAAAAGAAGTCAAAAAAATAATCTGAGTATTAAAAATTTTTATTCTGTGTAATGCAGTATTTTAGCAAGAATTAAAATAGTAATATGAAATCTATCTCTGTCTTAAACAAAACTTCAATGTTTATTTTGAATAAAATGCAATGAAGGTTCCTAGGAAAACGCTAATCGAAGTTAGCAATTGCTTCCTTGATGTGCTGTGTATAAATTGAGATTGATAGTCCAGCATTGCTCAAGAATTTTTTTGAAATAACTTTTACTTCTTTTCAAATAAAATGTTAACAAATAAAAATCATTTAATTAGTATTGATATTAACACTTTTTTCTTATAGATAATTATAAAACCTTAAAACAAAAATCATTATCAATCATTTTCCACTAAAAATAAAAATTTCGTGTTTAATCAATTTTTTATCGATGACATTTAACTATTGAATTATAATCATTTTGATATTTTACACGTAAATCTTTTTGTTCAATATATTGAATAGAAAATTTTTTTTCAATTAATTTCTTATGAAATTCATTTACCAATTGACGAATACCATCATTACGTAATTCATAACAACATAATAAACGTGTTTGAGAATTTTCAGGACATAAATTACATATTGTTTTAATTAATTCATCTAATTCAATTGAATGATATACACAATTAGCAACAATAACAAAATCAAGATTTTGAAAATAATCATCATTTTTATTTAATTCATCACCCCAAAATAATGTTTTCGCTTGTGCTTGTCCTGTAAGAATATCTTGATTTTTTTTAATATTATAATTAATTAATTCAAGATATTCTTCACGATCAGTTAAAGTAACATTTCCACCTAATGCACATAATTGTAATCCAACAATACCAGTTCCACTACCTATTTCAACAATACGTTTATTTTTAAATTGATTAAACATATGATCATAACAATATTCAGCTAAACATATTGCTGATTCCCAACACCAACTACCAACAGAACCAACTTTTGTTTGATATATTTCAAGTGATTCATTATGTTCATTCAATAGAGTTGTTAAAGGAAATAAATGATTTTCAAATACATTTAAATAACAAATTGTTAGTTTGGCCATGATTGATTGTCCTTGGAACTGAGAGGAAAACAACAATCTTGGAAGAATACAGATATGTTTCCTTTTTCTATTCTCCAATCATATGTGTACTGATAGAATAGCAAGACACAAGATGACATAATATACCATTCATTTACGCATTGTATGGAAGACAAAATTCATCGAATCCTTATGATTGATCATCAAAAGAATTATACATGTATATGACTAAAAAAAGTATTCGAATCAATTGAATCTTTTTCAGTTTTCTCAACTTGTTGAAAATGTTTTTAGATTTAAAGATTTTCGTCATATTATCTTTTTATGATAAAAAAAAGAATTCTCGATTTTTACATTTGATTCCGAATAGGCGCATAGTGATGAAAACAGAACTAAACAAAGCTTGCAACAAGACTTGTTTGCATGTTATGTTATTGTGTCTGCATCGTCCTTGCTTATCATCTATATGTTACATTTCTGTTATATGTGTGAACATTTTGCAGCCCATTAAATAGATAGCTGATCACTATGAAGTGATCAATAAACAAAAAAAAGGAAGAAAAATTCATGTGTTAGAAGTGAGAATGGAAAATAATATGATTACAGTACATTATAACAAGTCATTCTTATATGTGAAAATATTATATTAAATGGGCGCTATTTTTTTGTGAAACAAGATCTAAAATGAATGTTGAAGTATAGGGCGTAGAAATCTAGATCTTTCATGGATATGACAGACATCTTAGCAAGACTTTTCCATGGCGACAATCATAACTGCGAGGTCAAAGTCTACTATGGCATTAGAATGATAGTTGTCCTTCAGTTTTCTTTCACACTGACTATAATAAATTGTAATTAATATCTTTCATCATCAACATGCATTAACAATAGGTACGAATTCATAAACCGTAACACGTATTGATTAATCTCCTCTTATATATTACTAGAAGCTTCATCGTGTTTCATATTTGAATTCCAAAGAGATTGCACTAATAGCTTTTTATTTCTCAAGTATTCATTAATTATTTGTATGAGATTCATTCTTTGAGTTTTGCAAACAATCAAAAAAGAATATTTCCTTTTCTAAATATTTTATTTCAAACAAAGATAGGAAATGATTCCTAAAGAATAAATAAAATAAGACTAATATCTAGCCTTATTTTTCTTTCTTTCTAACCATTGAAAATATTCTTTCGATAATAAAACAGATAAACAAAAATTAATTGAATCCCTACTCTATTAAAATTACAAAAGAAAAAAAAAGAAAAAAAAAGATCTTTTATCTTAATGTGAAGTTGATTCCGTCGTCAAACCATAATGAGCTTTTTGAGCATATACATCATCTGTACTATCTAATAAACAAAAAACACAAAAGAAAAAGAAGATTATAAAAACGTCTGTTGATACAAGAAACTTCATACTTTTTTCATCGATCGGATGTTCACTCCATCCATTATGACTCATCGATGATAATGATCCATCGACAAGATTTTCATATGCAGGAGTATAATTATTATTATCTATATCACTATGAATAGCTTTATCCGTTGTATTATTACCTGACGAACTTTTTTCAAGTTTAACTTTATCTAATGAATTATTTGTTAATTGTTTTATGATTTCAGGATCGGTTAAAAGTGGTGGTGACTAAATCAAAATATAATATTGTAATTGTTAGTATTCAAAATAAAAAAAAAAGTGTGACATACAATATCTTCTGTAATACCAAGTTCTTTTGCTTGTGCTAATAAATCTTTTGTATCAAGTAAAGAATCTCCATAACGTGCTGAATATTTTTGAGGATCTTCAGGTGTAATACCAAGTCGTTCAAATTGACGAAAAACTTTTACTTGAACATTATCATATCTTAAACAATTGAAATATAGAAAATTAATAAAAACAAAAAAAAAAAAGAAATTCTTTTTACGTAATGATAACATTTTTTGGTGGTGGATATGGTTTTGGTTCTTCACATCGTTGAACGATAACTTTACGTTTTTGTGCCATAGATTCATAAGGTATCCAACGTTCAATAATAATATCACGTGGTTTAGGTGGTAATGAAGGTACTCTTTCAATAATAATTGAACGTGGTGGAGGTGGAACAGGAGGAAGAGTTTTTGTTAAAACTTGTGCTAATTAAATAATGAACGCCTTGATTTAAAAAACTAAAAAAACTAAAACCTAAACTTTACTTTTTGTCATGTCTGGTACTCGTGGAGGTTTTTCACGAAGAACAATGGGTGGTTGTGTAACAGGAGGTATAGGGCGTTGACGAATAACCTTTTACGCAAAAAAATAAAGATTTCTTTTTTTCTTGATTAGAGAGATAAAGATTTAAAAATACGAGAGGTGGTGGTGGTGGAGGTTGAGGTGGACGAACTTCACGAATAATTAAAGGTCCTTGTGGAACAGGTGGTGGTTTTAAAAATTTAATTCGTATATTTTGTTTATATGCAAGTGGAGAAATCATGAGTGGTTTTCGTATTAATTCTGGATTTGGATCAACATAAAGTTGTCTTGAACGAACAAATGTTTCATAATCAACTGTCGAATCTATTTCTTCCGATGAATTTTGTTTTGATTGATCTTTATTTTCTGTATCATCTTGATGTTGAAATCCAAAACTTACTGTAATTTCATCCATAGAATCTGATTGTGATATATTTTGATAATTTTGATCATCTGTTGATATATTATTTGATAAATGCTGCCAACTATTCATTGTATTATCTTCATGACTTATATCAGGTACAGCTTCAAGATCGATACTTGCTATTTGAGATTCGTTTTCAATATGAAGTAATTGAGTATCATCAACATTTCGTAATTTTAAATAAGCATTTGAAAATGATGATGGTGATAAACGTTGTTTTGATGATGAATCTTGACTTTGTCGTTTTATTGGTAAATCACTAGCAGTTGATATTTGATCTTCTTCATCAACAAGCGATGTAAGGCTTCCTTGTCGATGAGAAAACTCATTTTCATCATAAGATGTTGAAGACATTATTATTTTTTTGTATTTTAATTAAGAGGTATCAGTTTCTCTTAAGTAAATGTCAATAATGATAAATGAAAATTACTACAACTATTAGTAAGATGGTTCTTTTTTTTTCTCGATTGACTGTCGCTTCTCTCTTTTATTTATCAATTGAAATGCATACATAAGAAAGTGTTAATAATCAATCAAGTGTAACATTTGGTTTCTTTGACCTTGATATTTATAGGTCATATCAAAAGTTACTGATCTATCTTATAGACAAGGTCTTCTTTTTATACAAGTTCTTTTTTTCAATTTGAAATAAGTGATAGTTAAATGTTTTATTTCGCTCTTTTGTTGATAATTATTTACATCATTATCAATTATGTCAAAACATTAGTCACACAATTTAATTCATACCTATAAAATGATGATACGAGAGGGCAAGTTATATATGTTAGAAATAAAATAATATTTGATTTTTATGAATGAAGAATATGTCACAAGAAATTAATAACTATGTATTAATTTAAAAATAATAGAAATAACCATGATTGCATAAGAAAATTTTTTAAACGATATGTCAATGAATTTCATTTTCAATTTAAATTAATAGTGAAATCAAACATTGTTGTTTTTTTTTCCTATTGTAAAACACATTGACTACATGTACCTAAATGAACATGTTGATTATTTATGAGATTGATAATAAATATTTGAAGTAATCAAATTTTCATGTTTATTGAAGTTTATGTATATAGTCAAAATTTCAAAAGATTTTTTCCATTTAGAATATCAACAAAGAAATAATTAAAATTCATGTGTTTTCAACATATCTAAACGATACTACATGTATTAAGTATTAATTCTAGTTTGCTCTACTTATTTCATTTATACATTTTTTTCAATTATAAAAATTTGTTCTACAAATATGATCCTTTTTTTTTGTCTTAGTGATTATAATGTCCATGTATATAATTATATATAATTGAGCAGTGTAAGCTCTTTCCTGATGCTATTTTTTTTTCATGTAATTATTATTTAGAAAAAAAAAGAAATATTTTTATACATCGTGTTCGTGAATATAAATAATTAATTATGAATATGAAAGTCAGACAAAGAACGAGAAGAACTTACAAAAACAATCAGTGGTGTTAAATAGTTTTTTTTATGTGCAAAACAAAGCATATTGGCATACAATGACGACTTTCGGTTTCTGCATTTTCATAATGACTATCCTAAGAAGATAATTAATAATGTCGTCTTTAATCTTATAGAAAGAAAAAAGTTTCCTGCTTTTTATTAGAAAAAAAGAAAAAAAAAATTGTAAATAATAATTATGAAAACGGAAGAAAGATTATATTTGCTTTTATTGGCAATGGCTTAACACTAAATAGAATATGAAGTAGTTTGCAAGAAAAAGTTCATTCAGTCTACCTTTTTAAAAATATTTCCATAATTAATTTTAATCTCTAATTATAATTAATGAATGTATATAAAATATTGAAAAAATTTTAATTAAAAAAATTAGTACAGTGTCTGAAAAAGAAAATTATATTATTCAATTAACCAAATGTACTGGTCAGTAGAATATAATGATAGATTGCAATGTGAATGCAATAACCATTCATTTCATCTTTTTTTTTTCATTTTTTTTCTATATCGATCCAATGATGCTCTCATTTTTATCTCTCATGGGAAATCATTTCGATGATCAGAAATAGTATAGAAGATATGATGTCTTCTCAGACAAGAACATAAAATGACTAGTCACTCATCATCTTCAATACAGTTCAAGCAAAACTTCAAAAGAAAACGATTTGATAAGAGAACAGATGGTATTCAATTAGATGAGCTTAACTTCTATAAATATATATTTTTTGCTAGAACAAAAAAAAAAGAAAAACTTATTTTGCATATCATCTGCTTCTTTATCCTTACTAGTAAAAGCATTCTTTTTTTTAGTTTGTTTGTTGAAAGCATTTATAAAAATTCATTTAACCTTACATTGATGCATCTGCTCAGTAATCCATCGTTAAGATGAACGACGATGAAAATAATTATTCAAAATGACATTCAATGTCACTTGTATGTATTTACATAAAAATATAATCTTCTCATTCAATACTATTTTCAAAAACGTTTACATTGATGTTGACGAATTGTTTGACTATCAGACATGTAAATAAAATTTTTATTAACTTCTCTAATAGAATAACTGATTGTTGCTTTTTTTTTCTTATATGTTAAACAATAATTCCCCGTAGTTCAATCGATTCTGCTTGCGATAAGCATCAATGAATAATGCCGCATTGGGATTTGATTATAATCATCTACATATTTATCAAAAAAAAAAAAGAAAAAAACAACAACAGAAAGTTTTAAAATTTAATTCAAATAAAAAAAAAGAGCTCCCAGATGTGACAGATGTCAATAACTCATTTATATTCGCAACATGATCTTCTATCCATCTGCGATGACATTTTTTTTTTTCTATATGATGAAAACTTTATCACCATGGGTGATTGCTGAATTGAGAAAAAGAAATCAATTAAGACGTGTTGCTGCAGCAATCCGGATGTGAACTCATTTCTTATCATCGCCATCAAAGACGATAAGTGCTTTCATAGACCACTGTCCGATTTAGATTCGACATAAGCTTTAAAAAAAAGTAATTCCGCACGCACACAGACAGACAGCTAGTCGAGTGTGAAATGCGAGCTAGTTCACATCCGGCGGCATGTCTCTACTAAGAAATATTGTTGTTCGACCGATTGTCTTGACAATAAAAAGAAAATCATGTAAATTAGAACGAGAAACTTGTACAAAAAGAAAGGAAAAAAAACAAATAGCCAGGCGAATATTAGACATTTACGTATACAATACAACAATAAACAAATGTGAAATTAGTTCTTTATTTTTTTGTATTTCTATGTTGCACAACGAGCACTGTTCGAGACGATTTGCACAAATAATAATATGTATATAATGTCCGTGTCCAGTATACTCTCTTGTTTCATACCAAATCGATGTAATAAACCCAAGTACACAGGCCACGAAAGAGAAGCAAGGAAAAAACAATTAGTAGAAAAATACGAGAGACTAGAAAGTTGAAGTAGAACGGATATTTATGCATGTATATATATATATAATTGTAAAATGAACAAAAAGAAAAGTTTGTTTGTTGATTTGGTTTCTTTCAATGATATTGTATCATATAGAGAATAGTTAAAAATAATAAGAACATAATAGTTGTTGAGAGATTGTGTATCGTTTTAATTGATGAACTATCAAGTGCATTTGATCGTACTTCATTTACATCACTAACTATATTTATTTTATGTAAACCTTTTTCTTCATTATTATATGTTAATTTAACAATAAATCCATCAGTTAATAATTGTTGATAATAATTATCTCCTGTAGCTTTTGGTTTAATTGTTGTATCCGATTTTCCATTAGAAGATGGTGCCATTGTTGTTGTTGTTAATGGTATAGCAATTAGTTTTTCACGATCAAATGTAACAACACTTTTATATTTACCATGATGTTCATCTTTTGTTTCAATAGTAATACCTGTTTCAGATCTAATAGGTTTTTCATCTGTTTGATGAAACCATGTTAATGTAGGTGCTGGATTTCCTGAATATGAACATTCAATTGTTGCATTTTCTTTTGTTGAATTAACATATTGTTTTTCATCACATTTAAGAAAGCGTGGTGTAAATAAAACATCAAGAACTTTTAGTGCATGTTGTTCTGTATTACCTATTTTATAAAGAATAGAATAATTTGTTTATTTCATGAAAACAAGGAGAAAAGAAATACAAACCTTGAGTAACTGTACATTGTAATGTTTGATTATGCCAATCAGCTGTGGGTGTAACAGTTGCTTCCCAAGAAAATTTTTGTGGAAATGTATTTGGATTTGGTGGTGTAGTTTTACCATCGTTTATTTCATGATGATTACGAATTATTTTATGACTAACATATGGATAAAAATCATCAACTGTACATTTTATTGTTGTTTTAGCATTTTCTTGTATTGGCCAACCAGGTTCAATATGCCATCTAGGTTCAGCTAATCTCATAACTTGTAAAACTTTTTTTTGTTCTTCTAATTGTTGTTCACAATCAGGACAATTACATTCATATCGTGCTGAATCTTCTAATTGTAAATGTCTTATACGTATATGGTTCTTTTTAATAAATTCTATACGTTTATTAGAATTTCGTCTATACGAATCGGGTGCTTCATTTGATGGTGAATTTATTAACAGACGTGATATTGGTGAATGTTTACCAGTTTTTATATCAACATGCCATAATTGTGGTGCTTCTGTATGATCATTTGGATTAAGTAGTTCACATTGAATATCAACTTGATGACCATTCGTGAAGTATTTTTCATCGGGCGTAAATGTTAATTTTAATGCTGGTCGACCTGATTGTATTGAAAGATCGATAATAATTAGAAAGATAATTGATATGAAAAACATATTTATTTTTGATCTAAGAGAGAAAAACAAAAAAACAAAATGTAATCTTACCATGTAGTTATGTAAAAAAAAACAACAGAAAAACAAGAAACTTTCTTTGATAGGCAACAATATATGCATCGTACACATACATATATTTATATATAGAGCACAGACCGATGTAAACCATTTACGGATTAATTTACGGTCGGATAACTCGTCTGTAGAGCAAAGAAAAAAAGACGAAGAAAAATCTATCTATCTATAGTTTTCGCCCCATCGAGTGTGCCTAATCTGTAGATCTCTGAAAAGAAGAAGAAAAAAGAAGAACACTGCTTAAATCTTGGCATTTTTCCAAAAATATAAAATAATATTCCATACCAATTGTTAGTTTTATTATTATTATTGTTGTTCGCTTAGTATTGATTACTTTAATTAATGTCTGTTTATCGATTTCGTTATTCCACAATTCCGCATTGTTTTTTTTGCGTAGTGTAGTTGTTGTTGTTTTAGACGGCAATAATTCCGATCCTATGAAACTTTTTTTCTCAATATTTCTCTCTCTCTCTCTTGTTCTTCTTCCGACTTCCGCGTAAGTAGTTGAATGGCCGAATGATGGTGATGACGAGAGAGAGAGAGAGAGAAGCAGAGTACATTCGTATCTTTTTCTCTCTCTCTCTCTGTCTCCCCATTTTTTGCGCCCCCTTTTCCCACCCTCCTTCTCTCTGCAGCTTTCTTTATGCAATGAACGCACACGCACGTCCTCGGTCAAGTGCTTATAGAAAAAGAACTATCTCAACTAAAAGAAAAAAATATAAGAAGAAAAAAAACGGAATATTTCACCACTAGTCAATCTACCGGAAGCACGAAGAAAATGGACACCTGCTTACATTCATAAAATTAAATTGGATTGATGAGAAAAAGACTTTTTTCTTTCTTTCTTTTTTTCTTTCTTTCCTTCTGTTATATATATATATATGACGCCATTCCAGTTCAATGGTTCTGGGAAAACTATTCGTTATTGCTCGAGATATATAAGAATAAGAAAGAAAACCTACGGCAAAAGCAGATAGTTCAACTAATACGAAAAAGAAAGGAAAAAAAGGGAGAAAAAAGCGTTCCAGCTCAACATCGGTCGATGCATTTTTTTTTAATTTTCCTTTTTTTTCTTGTTCTTCTCATTGTTGTACAGCATGCGTATATGTTTGAATGTGTATGTGTGTGTTCGGTCTTTATTTGAACAAAGAAGATCCCGTAGAGAGATCACGTTATGAATGTTCAACATAACAGAATTAATCTGAAATAAAAAAGAAAGAGATGAATACAAATGAGTATATGGATGAATGGCATATGTGTCTATGTATATAATCAAGACAGATGGATTTAAATACGAGTCAAAACAAAATCCCTTTGGTCATCAGGAAAACAATTTTTGGTTCTATTTAAGAAAAAATAATAAACGAGGCCAAGCACCAGCTGTTATCAAAAATATTTTTTTATTATTCACTTTCGCTTTTTTTTCTCTCTTTGGCTTCTGTCTCTTTCGTTTGTTTTTGTTGTCGATGCCCAGATATTATTATTATTATTATTAATAGTAATTCTTTTTCTTTCATCATCTATTCATTTTATGATATATTTAATCAAATACATACAAAATAACAATCTTTTGCAACGAATGTGGGCACCATATTGTCATCTATGTCGAGCTAAATCCTAAACAAAATATTAAGTGGCAAAACGATGAAAAGCTTCAATCGAACTAGTAATTATTTTCTAGTGCAGTCAAGGCCACTTGCGTGATACACAAGAAAGGAAAAGTAGTCGGGGTGCATAAAAACGATTAATCATAGATATACGCGCCTACCCTATATATATACAACATGCGTAATACAACAAGTTGTCAATACTCCTTCTAGGCACAATAATGTTCGTTAATCGTCAGATGTTGTCGTTTGTTGTTCAATATTTTGATGAGTTTTTTTTTGTTCTTTTCCAGTATATATGTACATTTCTTTTTTTTATCAATAAATCTCTTTTGTCTGATTATTACATGATACAAAAATGATAATAGATGCCAAATGTAATACTTGAATTTTAACATGGTGTATCAAAGAGAATATGATTGAATTTCTTTGTTTTCGTATTGCAGACATTATATATTAATTCTTACGTATAGATGCTGTATATGATGTAATAATAGTTGAGTTCATCTAAGTATAGAAACGTTAGTAAAGACAAGACTCCCTCATCTTCTTTCCTACTCTTTCTTTTTTTTTTCTAATGAATAATTTAATCCGACGATGCGCAAGCTCTTTTTCTCTCTGTCCTATGTTCGCTCCACATTTACTATGTAAATAATGAAAACAAAGAAGCGGAATACCCGCGAGGAACAAAGCCGAGATCTTTCTCTTGTTCCTACACTCTCTCTCTCTCTCTCATTCTAAATGTTAAGAGTGTGAGAACGACAACGACGGAACTCGATGCCGTCGCATTTGTGATTATTCTCGAATATGCGTAAAAGAAAAAGCTCTGTCGGTTCGTTTGTAAGCAATAAGAGAAAAAAAAGTATCCATAGAAAATTAAGTCAATGTTTGCTAACAATTAGTGTCAAGACACATCACAAATCTTATCAATGATAGATGATGTTCTTAAATAAATACAATAAAGAATGAACAAAAATTAATTCTATAATCAAAAGTAAATTTCATCATTCGATCTTATACGAAAAGAAAAAACAGAAAAGATTATATGGATATTTCTTTCATTCAAATTAACCTATTGTCACAAATAATTATTGTAGAAAAAAAAGCGAGAAGAAGCAAAAGATGATGATGATGATGATTACATAATGGAAAAAAGATGAATAAGTATGCTTATTCATTTTCTAATAAAAATCGTCATCATGTTTTTCTTTCTCGATATTTGCTATGCTGCTGAGTTCCACCCTGGACGGCAATGATGATGATTGTTCATTTTTTCCTTGCTTCTAAATAATGGTGAGTAGAGTCTTTCCTCTGTTGAACATCATTCATGACATGTCACCGGTCTCATTCTCCCTCTCTCTCTTTCTCTATCGTACTATGGCATACTAGTGCACGGATGTATGCGCTTATGCTCGGGAGGAAACTGTCTCCTGAGAATAAGATGTGTGTGTCTGTGTGTGTGTGCGTGTGTGTATGTGTAACGAACAGACTCTGTACTAAATCAATCGTGGAAGCCAAAGCTATGCTGTTTATTGAAGTGATGACGATGCGTTTGTGGCATATAGAAAATTGAATCATTAATGCAGCATACAAGTGGACATCAGTCGACACATAAAATTGTAGTAACAACACGCTCGTATTTTTTATTAGAATAGCGTTAAAATAGTTATTAAAATGCAAAACACTAGTATTCATCCACTTACTTTAATCTTTTTTTCTCTAAGTTGTCGTCAAGAACCCTCTAGGGGCGAAAAGTTGTCGTCTAATCGTATCGGTCACTATTCTAGTTTGCGTTTCGTCTGTTCTGAAACCAATCTTCGACGTATATTTTTGTGCATAGTGCGTTAAATTTAATTGATGACGACGACGACGACTATGATGGAGTTTTTTCGTTATAGCACGTTCCCTTCGTGGCATGCACGCTAGATGTCAAAATTAGACATTGAAAGAAGAGTATAGTTTCCGTGTTTCTTTTTCCTTCGTCATGTTCACATACATTTTCCTTTTAATAGGAGCAATGAAAGCCCATCACTCGCTTTGACGACAAGAATTTGATTAGAGAGTATAAAAGAAATACTTGAAGACAATGTATCTTCTTTCCATTGACAAGAAAAGCCGTTGAAAGCTGCACTATCTATCTATAGTGAAGAAGTGCAAGGCAAAAGTATTTAGTTAGACGAGAAAGTGACGGTAAACAAAAGAAAATGATTCTTTTTTTTTTTTTACTCTTACTACATCCAAGGATGTTCATCAAACATACACATACAGAAAAAAAAACGGATAATTGCATCCATTTTGTTCTCGTATTTGCCGGAGAAAAATGGAAAGAACGAAGAAAAAATAGAATGTAATGTCGGACAGATTCTGCAAATCTTTTTTTTTTGGCGAACGTTAGTCTTGTGAACGAAACGATGACAATAACAAGAAAATCAACTATGTTCAAGATTTCTTTTGACATTTACTCAATTGGTCGTAAGCCAACAAAAGGCTTAACATATTTTGTCATCTCTTCTTCTTCTTTTTCTCTTCAAATATACAACATTGATTTTGAATAATTGTAGAGATAGAATTACCATAAATAGAGAGAAAAGTCTACTACTAATAGACTATGACTTTACAATCAAATAGAGATTCATTAATTTTCGAATGCATACAATTATTTTAAAATGAACAAATATATATATATATATGGCAAGATGCAACAGTCCTAGCATCTATAATAAATCATCACAATAAGAAAAAAAAAACAATCTATGTCTGTATATGATTAGACCGTCTTGTGCGTGTGTTGAATGATCATTATTAAGAATGTATAGCATAACAGTTTTTCATAAATACCTAAAATAATGAGTGTAACATGTAAACCATAGTTAAGTTGACGATCATTAATATTTATTGTAAAATTTGAATTCTTATTATTCATTTGTAATGCAATAGCAAAAACTGATATGAAAATTAAAATTGTTGATGCTAAACCAGTTATAATATGAATACTAGCAACGACAAGAAAGAATCGATGACGACGATAAATAATAGTAAAAAAAGCAAATAGTCCTGCAATAAATACTAAAGCACCTGTCCATATACCATGAGCTGTTGATGAAAGTGATAATTGAAAAAGAACCATAAGTATACCAATAATAAATATAAGTAAACCAATAATTAATTCATTTACAGCAACAACTTTTGTCCAACATGTATTCCAATTTTTTTTTAAATGTCCATCAATCAATATTTCAGCTTTATATAATGAACTATATGGATAATATGAAATTAATGAATGATTATCAATTGTCGTTGATCTACTAGCTGTAGTATGGTTATCTACTGATGGTTCTACAAACCATAGAGATGAAACAGTTGGTTCTGTTACCATGATTTTTCTTATTATTTGTTACACATCTGGTAAAACTTTTGTTACACTTTCAAGCAAACAAAAGAAAAACATACTATGTATGGCAATAAAGAAGCGGCATTACACCTTCATTTTTTCAATTATTTTTTGTTCTTCATATATCACCTTTCTATACTAACAAAGAACATACAATATGTTATCTTTGTAACTTAGTAAAAGAATATTTCTCCTTCATTCACACACCATCAACACTTCATAGAATCATTTGGACACATAGGAAGATAGAAGGGCATAACATAATAATAAAAATAATCAAGGAAAAACATTAATTCATTGAAATATTGTATTGGACATTGTATTGCATTTTCTTTCTTTTTTTCTTTCTATTGTCTTATTAATGTGAGCAATTGGCGCGAAATTGTCTGATGTAACGATCATTTTAGCTAGAAAATAAATTGTTCTTGTTGTTGCTTCTTCATCTCTATCTTTTGAATAATGATGATCATTATCGAATAAAAAAAAAATCTTTCATCTTATATTTAATAATTATCTTCAATGACAACTTCAAGTATTATTAATTTACAAATGAATAATAACAATAATTCTAAAATTCAATCAGAAAAAATTAAAGATAATAAACAAGAATGTTCTAATAATATTACTTCATCAATGATTGCTCGTCTCGAATTTCCGAATCAACAACAACAACAATCTAATGATGATAAATTACAATTAAAATATTCTTGGGGTACTTACTTTTACAAGGCTGATAAACAACGAGATTGGAAACAAAATGTTATCTATATCACATCTATCAGTTATATTGAAGATTTTTGGTCATTTTATACTCATACATATGGTCTAAGAGATCTATCAAATGGATCTGATTATATGTTTTTCAAAGTAATAGACAAATTCATATGTCAGTTAGAACGTTTGCCCCTAATTTGGTCCTATTCGATGGTTTCTCAGTTCGGCCCTAATATTATCAATCAAAATGATTCATTATGATATTGAATATAGAAGAAACGCTCTGTTCTAAGCATATTCGATAGAAGAGTTTTTGCTCAACAAAACTATCTAATTCGTTCTGCAAATAAGTTTTTTCTTGTTCACACAAAATTGGAAATTGATTATCCAACCAAGTGCGGTGGCTTCTTATTTTCTGCAGACTTTACGTAAGCCTGTGTTCAGCAAATTTCACATCAAAAGTGAAGTGTTTCGTTTCAGTATATAGAGACGCCGTTGTTTAGAAGAAAAAGGTTCGAAACTAATGCCAAATCGTTTAGGTTGTTCTGAATTAAAAAAAAAAGAACAATGGAATACACTTGTTAGAAGTCTTTTTCGATGCTTACACATTCTTTATTTTAGCAATGCACAACTATCTGAGGAATCTGGTAACATATTTGAAATTTCAATGAAATTGTTGTTAAAAAGTTTTTAGCATGTTTTTCGTTTTTGACCATCGCATTCGAATAACTGAATATTTGTTAATCGTATCAACTTTGTACCGGCAAGAAAAATTTATTTGAAAAACAAATTAGACAGCTTTATAGAGCGAAAAATGCTCCATCGAACGAGTTTAGAATAAAGCTTTTGGAATATATGGCCGTTCTTTAGAAGAACAATAACACAAGAGTGTTTCATTCTTTATAGATCAACCATTATAATGAAGAAAACTAACTTCTTTAGTTTTATGACTTGCTTGTATTGAATTGCTTATTAGAAAACCTTGATAATTAAGTACAAGTGCATTACAATATATAATTGTAACTAGCATGTTGTGTGTTCGTTTTTCGTATTTGATATATGTCTTAGTAATGATCAAGTACTTGTTTGCTTTAGACATAACCTTTATCGTCACTCAGTGCTGTATGTATGTATGAATCATACTAACAAATGCAGTGATTGCTTTAAAATAAAAAAGTACCATAGATTCTATTAATAACTAATCATGACTGAACTGAAAACGAGGACTGTCCCATTTACAAGATAATCTAAAATTATTTTTGATAATTGATTAGTAGAGAAGTATTCTTAGGATAATTTATAATTTAATTTTTTTTTGATTTCTTAAATATAGTCCGGCTGTCTTCCAATGTGAGTAATTTTAATAATTATTGTTAAATTATTTTTATCTAAAAGAAGAAAAGGTGGGAAGATGTATCATCACGTGGTGGTGGTAAATGGATAATTACAGTTGATCCAAAACGACGTAAACGTGATCTTGATGGTTATTGGCTTCATTTAGTAAGAATTAAATTATTCATTATGTAAATAAATATATCGTACAATTTTTGAAATGTCAACTAAGATCAAATATAATCCTATGTCGATTTTATACTCTATCCTTTTGAAAAGTTATTTATAATGACACAGTTTTAGATAAGACATTAGCCATGAGTATAATCATTTGATTCTAAGTAACTATTTTCGTTTTCTCATTAATCCCTCTCAAGTAGTATTTGATAATAGCTATTCGTCTTAATCAGTAGGTTCTTTGACATACGTTTCGATAATGAAAATATAGAGATAATCCATTGGTATGTATATATAATCTTCAGATGTTACTTCTTATTGGCGACATGTTTGGTGTTAATTTGAGTACATATATCAATGGTGCTGTTGTTTCATTACGTGTCAAAGGTGATCGATTAGCTTTATGGTTAAAAAAGATTGATGATTTAAATTTAATTAAATCAATTGGAATGAAATTTAAAGATCTACTTAATATTCCATCTGATATTCAACTCATTTATGAAGTAAGAAAAGTACATAAAATATATTTTCTAGTTTTTTTCACTTTTCTTTTTAAGTATCATGAACCGAAATTCGATGACTATAATAATGAAATTCGTCTTGTGCTTTAAACAACAAAAACAGCAACAATTAAGAAACAAATAGAGATAAAAAAAAAAAAGAAAAGATTAATTCTTGTTTATTTTCTTTGTCTTTTTTGTCTTGATTAATTTTGTTTTATTAATCATCTTATGATTAACAATACTTTTTCTTTTTCTTCTCAATCAAATGAACATATATATATAGTATCATAACAACTGTTCGTAAATAAACATTACCAAATATAAAAAAACTTTTTTTTTTCTTTTTAACCAACTCCATCTTTTTTTTTGACTCAACAAAACAAAAAGTGTTAAATAACCAAATGAAAAAGAAAAATAACCGAGAGAAATAATTAACACAAAATGCTAGAGAGACAAAAGAAAAATGAGATAGATAAAAGAAATTCGCCTAATATAGATATCTTTTGTTTTTTTATTTGGTTTATTCTTCATACATTGGCCGTTGTGAACCGCTACTACTTTCATTATGCATATCAAATTGTATACGAATATTTGGTGATAAATTCATAATCGATCTCCAACGACGACCTATTTCGCGTACAACTGCTTCATTACGTGCTTCAGATAACCAAAGTGCTATCTTATGACCACGAGTACGAATAGCAACTACACAACCGGTTATAAAATGACTAAGTGGTTCAGCATCACTGAAATAAAATAATAGATAATAATAAAAAATTTTTTTTTTTTAATATGATCTTTTTTCTTCGATTACATACGTATCATGTGAGAAACAATCACCAATCATGCCAAGTAAAGTTTCTAGCCATAATTCATCAAGTTTATTATCTTGATTTCCACATGTTAATAACCATCGACCACCATTTGCATTGGTCTTATCCTCTATATTATAAAAAAAACAAAGCGATATATATATATAGAATAACAAAACAAAATAAATATTTACCCCACATTGGACGAACTAAAATTAAAAATAAAAACATATTATAAGATTTGTTAGAAAATGTTTAGGTACAATACTCAATATTGGATGCAGGGGGAGGGGAATTGTGTGAATGATTTTCAGAAAACACGGGGGCGTCATGCCTTATGCACCCCTATTATTGACGCATCAATTCAATAAAAGTTTTTTAAGATTAAATAGTCTATTCAAGTATTTATTGATTCATTCAAGCTGTTCAAATAAAAGAGCTACTTGTGAATCAAAAACAGAACGTCTGAAGGAATTCACATTCTCTTATGAAAAGAAACAAATGCAATAACATTCATTTGTTACAATCTATAATAAGCTTGAAAATACTCATTAATATGTTTAATAAAATATTCTCATGTAAATCGTATTGGCTTTAAAGTTTGGGAGGGTCAACCAAATCTTCTGAGAGATGCCATCCTCTCGCTAGATTAAATACTGAGCTTGGTTCAGTTCCAAAAGAAAAAAAAACAAGAACCGGTCCCATCTCTACTATCTATATAGATTAATAAAAGATTGAAAAATAAAATTCTTACCTCCTTTTTTAAAAAAATAATAATCAGAATTTGATTTATTTTGTGAAAGACGTGATGGTGATGCTAAATGATTAAATGTTGCCCAAAAATCTTCCACAAAACTAATATCAATTAAATTAATTAATGATTGTTCCCATGTAAGACGTTTATCTGGTTTAATATACCAAAATGTCCATGTAAATTCTAATGGACTTTTCGGATTAATTGTATCAACTGTTCCATTACTGGTTTTTTCACGTTGATTTGTTATGATTGTTAATGGTTTTTGTTGTAAAGAAGAACGTATTGCAGAATCTGTCATATCTATTGTTTTCTAAAAATGATACAATCATTGATTACGAAATAACGAAGAAGAAAAAAGTACAAAATTGCTTTACAAATGCATGGGAAAAAAGTATGTTTGAGAAAAATATATAGACAAGGCAGGCAGTTAGAAAATTTCATCATGATGATTCATTGATTTAATTTCTATTGGTAAAAGAATTTTTATATTAAAAATTAAGAAGAAATATATTTTTTCATAATGAATTTATCTTTTACAATATTGATATATCAAATACTTAAAACAATATTTATAAAGTGAGATCGTTGCTAAGCAACGGATTTAATTTAAATATGGTGGATAAATTGTTCGATTAAACACATTTATAAAATGGCTCATCTTCTTGGAAGTAAAGCATGCATTGATAGTTTACGTGTAGATATTGATGATCTGCAAAGTGTCATTCAAGATATTATTGGCAAAACAGGATCTATTAAGTAAGATAAACAAAAAATTAAAGAAAGAAAATTATTTAATTCAAAATAAAATATTTATATAGATGTCATTCATGGAAGTTTCCGGATAAAATTGCGACCGATATTGACATAAATGAACTTCTTCAACGTTATCAATACGGAAAAAATGAAGTCGATAATCAAGTTTCTCATATCGTTTTATTTGAAATTATTATTGATCGGTAAATATTTATAGAACAGAATTGTACAAGAACTCGCTACAGTCTCTTTTGATCTTCAACGTCCAACCTAATGGAATCATATATCTAATGAGAAGTCATGGGTTCATGATTCTTTCGACTTGATTATAGATTTAAATAGGACCTATCTTCAAGACATATTAAATGAGTATTTAATTATTCAAACTGGCCAACAATGTGAGAATTAATTTGATAGAAGATCAATAGAATTGAACAAGGATTCTAACTTTTACTGATAGGAATTTATTTAGGCTACATTTTCATAATAGAAGTTTCATTATTTAATTAATAAAACCTCCTCCAAATTCAGTGCACTTCGTAATCGATTGAACGTTTGAAGCCTTACAAAACGATTAGTCTACTATTCTTGAGGCCAAATTTTCAAGTGACATTTGCCGATTTTCAAGCAACAAATAATATCCATTTTACGTCAAATAAATATCATATTTGAAATCATTAGAAAAACGTGAGTCAACTTATGTAACTGTCAACATTTTTTTGCGACATTTTTTTTTCTGTTCCAATTTTTACCCTTTGACCCTACTTAGGAATAAGTGGAGAAATGGATTTTATCGAAAGAGCTATTTTATTGTTTAGTCACGTGTCTTTTTGTCTTAAAATAGTATTTAACTAGTATACGCGTTGCTTTCCACTGCCGCTATGATTTTTTGATTAAATTGATTTTCCACATAGTCCTGAGGGAGGTCGAAGGCTAAAAATTTGATCAGCAGAAAAAGTTTACAAGCAACATAAGTTGACTCACTTTATTATGCTGATTTCAAAGATGTTGTTCAGTTGAAATCAAATGGGTATTATTTGCTTGAAAACCGTGAAATACCAGTTGAAAATTTTGTCTCACAAATGATGAACTCAGTATGGCGGAAGTTGCATTAATACAATGATCCGACTTCTATTATGAAAATGTAGTCTAAACCAATCATTATCAGAATAATTTTGAATCACTGTTCACCTTCATTTATTTTTTGTTAGACAAATTCTCATATTACTGGTTAGTAGTCATAACTAACTACATATTTAGTATGTCGTGAAGATAAACTCTATTTAAACGTATAATCAAGTCAAAATGATCATTAACTTATGATCTTTCATTCTACGTATGTTTGAATTTAATTGAACTTTGAAAAGTAAAAGAGATCGAAATATGTTCTTGTACATCTTTATCTTTTCTAAAACTTGATTTTTTTAAATTAGACTTTTACTTATTATACATGGATCATGGCGATATTTACATGAAATGCAAACAAATATTTTACCAAATACAGCTGATTCATCATCAACAATAAATCAAAAATCAAGTCTTAGTGTTGGTTTAGTTGTTAAAAAATATTGGAATAAATTATTACATTTATATACCGTGCTTCAACAGCACGAGGTTCGGAGGGGGTATACTTAATATTTCAAATAATAATCAATCATTCTTTTTTTTAGAATGAACGTAAACGATTAAATCAAAATGAAACAAAAACAACAGCAACAACATTATCACGTTCAAAAACAACTTTAAATATTGAAAAACGTTGTCAAACAAATGAAACATTAATGGGTCCATGTCAATCATGTGTAAAATTTCAACAATGTCTTCGTGATCATAGTGATAGTTTAATAAATTTATGTCATACATATAATTTACCATCATCACTTGCACAATATCGATGTACAATAACTGATTTATTTTCCTTAGATAATATTAATCATTGGTCTGATTGTCAAACAAAAGATATTGATCGTTTATCAAAACATCTTGAATATTTAAATAATACATTAAATAAAACAAAAAGTGATTTACAATTAAATGAAAATCGTTGTAAAAAACAAGATGAAACAAATCATCGTTTACAACAATTAATTAATGATGATAAACAATCAAAAAAAATTCTACAAGATTTACATGATAAAAAAATAAATGATTTAAAAAAACAACATGAACAACAAGAATATAATCTTAATGAACAAATTAAATTATTAACAAATCAAAAAATTAAAATTGAACAACAATTAAAAGAAGTTAATGATTTATGTATAGCAAGAGGAGAACAAATTGAAAAACTAGGTATCTTATCATAATCTTATTTTCAAAGAACTTTTTCAAATTATGGCAATTATGATTTTTTTTCTGTAATGCTGAGCATCTAATTCATATCCAAATAGTGGTTCATATAGAAAATCAAGTTCTCTGTTAGATACTTGGCACTAAAAAAAATCGGAACTGCCATGTGGTTATAATTTTGAGCATTGTATATCGAAAACATTTATTTCATAAATGATAGTTACTCATAGTTGTATTATTTATATAAAAAAGTTTTAAAAAAACGCATTAGTATATTTATTCCACTTGATTCAAAAAGATCAATAAAAGTTTTCAGCATTATTGCTGTAAGAGTAAAATTCAAGAAATGATCGAGTTACTCTCTCTGTAAGTGCGAACGTTACAATAAGTTGTCTGTTTGGTGTTCTATCAATATGATGAGAAGCAACAATTGTATCTCATCGTGTCAAGCTTAGAATCAATTATGATAATAAAAAATGAAGGTTTAATAACTACACTACACTTGAATAATAATAATTGTTCTGACTGAACTAAAATAACATTTGATTCTTTTGCAATTTTTCTTATAAAACATAAATCTATTATCAAGTATGTGACAGTTCTGCATCAACTAACTAAACGGATATATAATATTACCCAACTTTTGTTGTTTTACGCTAAATTAATCATAGATTTAGGATTCTAGACTCAAAAGCAGCTATTCGTAAATGATGCTTTCTGAGGCTTATACACTTCTACGATTTAATTCTTGCAATTCAATGGAAAGTGTCCTATGATACATAATTTATTCTTTCTATCTTAGTAAGGAGAAATTTAAGTGCAAAGTACTTAGTTTTTTTTCACTTGGTCCTTTATTATTCATTCAATATCAATTTTATTTTTTACATTTAGAATCATCAAAAAATGAATTAAAAACTTTAATTCAAGATCGATTTAAATCTGATGATGTCATAAAAACATTAGAACAAGATCGTATTCGTTTACAAACAGAACTTGATTTAGTTAAACGTGATCTTGAAGAACGTAATCGAGAATTACAAAAAGAACGTACACGCATTGAAAATATGATTCGACAAGAACAAGTAAAACATCTTAATCAATTTATATTCTTCTGTTTATCCTTCGTTTTTTAGAATTATCAATCCAAACAAAAAGCACTTTCTACATCATATGAAGAATTAACACAAGAATATGAATTAATCAAGTAAAAAAATTCAAACGAATTTTTTTTCTAAATATAATTTTCTAAATTTTCTATTTATTTTAGAAAACAGGTTATAGAATTAGAAATATCTCGTGATGAAGTTGAAAGAAAACTTGAAACAGTTCAAAAACAAAATCGACCATCAACAGATACAAATAAAGTTCAATCATTAATGGAAACTAATAATCATTTATTACAAGAAATGACTATATTGAAGTCAAATATTGAACAATTATATCAACAAATTCAACAAATGGATGAACGTGAACAAATGTTATTACAATATCCGGATCTCAATGGACCTATGGAACATGAACAAAGTACATTCACAAAAAGAAAATTAGTTTTATTTATTAATTATGTTCAATTTTTTATTGTATTTATTTAGCAACAAATAATATTATAATTGATATGCAAAATCAAATGCGTACAAATGAAATTCGTATTGATTTATTACGAAAACAAAATGATTCATTAAAATCTTCATTAGAAAAACTTCTATCTATGAATAATAATAATAATAGTTCATCTTTAGTAACAGAAGAACGTTATGAAGAATTAAGAAATCAATCACGACAAGAACAATCATATAGAAGATATTCTTATGGAAATGAAACTGTCATACCGGTATCTATTATTTTTTTCTGTTATTCAGGAAGGGTGTAGATATTAGTGTGGATAAAGAAAGGTCGATACTCACACCCGCATCTTTCTTAACATATTTGTATGTATCGACTTTCTTTTTAAAAACTTAATGGAAGACACAACCGAGGGAACCGTTTCATTCGGTTATAGGTTATCGTTTATACTGATTTTGAATATTACCATGAGAAATTCATTTCGTTCTTCATATACTGAATTTTCCAGATGGACAAATCGTTTGCGAAAAATTTTCTTTGATTGATGTAGATTAGAGAATATGTCGAGTTGCCTAGAAAATTGTAAGTTTCTCTGCCATGAATCATATTTTTTTTGAAGAAAATACAACTATTTCAATTTCATATAACAGATGTATACAAAGTAGTGAATAAATAGCTTTACTATGCAAAGATTGAATATCTTTACTCTGATCCATTTTTCATAGCATGAACCTAAAAGTTCGAAACCATTATAAAAACGAACATTAGCAAGGATAACCAACGTAATTCTGGCTTTCACTTCATGGTACTTAACAAAAGACTGATAAAGATATCGGCAATGAAAGAGAAAAATACAAACACGCATTGAACAATGGAACACACGATCGAACTTTCTAAAGTTTTTGTCATAAAGCTACTTAGGAATCATTCTATATTAACATCTCAATGTTAAAATCCTCAAGAAGATACTATTTTACTTAAATATCATTCTTAGAAAAGATTATTATTGTCTTTTTAACATCGTGATCTACTTTATATTGTGAACAAATACAAAAAACAATGTTAACAATATTTTTGTTTGTCGGAAAAATTACAATTAAGAAGCGTTTAGTTAGAAAGTCATTGATCAGTTCAACTTTTTCCCTGTTACGTGTATGAATTTTAGACAAAATAATTTTATATTTATAGAAAACAAAACCAACACCATTGTGGTTATTAAATAATGAAATTGTTGAACAGCAACAAGCTTTTACAGAAACAAGGTACAGTTTTACTTCCTTGAAAAACTGACTTCAACCATGTTTTTGTTTTAAATTTATTCAAGATCAGTTACAACAACAAATTACATTCCACGTTTTAGTGAAAATGATTATGTTGCTAATGGTTGGATTAAACCTGATTCTGATGTTATTCCTCTTACACAATCGAATTTCGATAATGAAACTTCACCTAAACAACATGATCGATCATGGTCAACAAATTCTACTCGTATTCAAACAAAGTATACATGAAAAACAAGAAAAGAAATACATTTTTTTCTCTTCCATGAAATTTTTCTTTTTATTCAGTGATTTGGTAATAACATCTGAATCACGTCCACCAACTGTTACACATTCTTCTCGAATCATGAACAATGGTCGAACATCAACTATTCCTCCACCATCTGATTATGAAATGATCATAGGTTTGTTATTTCTGTTAATTCTATTCTAGGAAAGATTGCTTTTCTTTTCTTCGTAGGTAAAGGTCGAACAACAAGCCGTCCAACATCAGCATCTAAAAATCGTCATTCGGGAAATGATAATACTCGTCGAGATAATTCATTACCGAAAAGTTCACGAAGTATAACATCCGCTAAACCACAAAGATCTGCAACAAGCACTGCTATACATCAATGTACAACTTGTAATAAATCATATGATGATAAGCGCAACTATGATATACATAAATTGTATTGTAGGACTTAAAGTCCATTAATGAAGTTTTTCTTTTTTTTTTTTGTTTTTGAAAATAAAACATGACAAACATTGCATATGTTAAGATTTCTTTTGAAAATATAATAAGTCACTCGTTTCGCATGAAAGATGTACAATTGTTTTCGATACTGATGAATAAACTATATTCATTTGATAGAACAGATTTTTATTGAGCAGAATCATCTGAGATGTTTTATATTTAAGAATTGATCTATGATATGTATTTGAAAAATCGTACGATTGTTTGAAACTGTATGAAGAGGTCAATTATTGCATGACGCTCGCATGTAATTTGATCTTGAAATATGTTATTGAAATGGGTAGCGTTCGTGATTAATACAATAATTGATTCTATTTATTGATCTATTCAAGCCGAAAATATTCAATGGAATTATCTAATTAATAAATTTAATGAAAAAATTCCATTTTCCACTGAACGTTATGATCAAATGGAAAATCATTTTAACGATTCGAAATTTTTTATGCAATATATTGTACATTAAAATTTAGCAGATAAACAAAAGACACATTTCAAGCATACGAGTATTATGTGTTCGATTAGTCAATGTCAATTTGAAAAATTCACACAAACTATCAATGAGGCAAAGATGATTAATTATCGTGAATCACAATTAATTGATGATGTTATTAATAAGTTTATAGAAGTAGCAAGAGCGAGAGTCTATATCAATTGTCTTCTTTTTTTCTAGTTAAACTTCAACAGTTTCATTTAAATACGACTGATAATTCAATCAATATGAATGGCATAGAATAGTGTAGTCTTTGGAAATTCCTTGATAAAGCTACTTTGTTCATTGCTATACTATTTGTATTTCAAGTTTTTGAACAAAATGCATGAGAAAGTAAAAACTAGTTACGAAAAACAGAGAACATTAACAAACACAAAACATGGGCTTATTAGCTAAGTTCGTTTGAAGCTAAAATGTGCAACTCATATATCTATATCGGTCTTCAGAGAACGCTATGTCTCGTTTATTTTCACATTTTGAACAGAAAGTTTTCTCCTTTTATAGGTTTTTTGCCTGAAGTTCTTTATTTATTTTCTTCTTTTTTTGTTTCATTCACAGCAAATCTTGAAGCGCTATTAAGTATTTCGATATACTTAGAAAAATTCATATAGATTATTTTGACATGCTGGTGCAAGTATAGGACAGAAGGAAACAAATATTTCACTCAATTACAATCATAAGTTGAAATAACTTAGCCGATACTTTGAAAATAGATATTTAAAATATTGTAGCCATAAGAAGGTTGCTATAGCATTCAACAGATTATGTACGAGTAATCGAACAGAAATGAAGTCCATGCATCTAATTCCATTAATTTTCTCAAATTATAATCAAGATAATCTCGCTAAATACTGGAGTTTTTATGATAGCACAGTTCTCATTCGGCATCTTCAGATTTCTCGTGGTGCTCTATTCGATGAAACTATTTTAGAACAGAAATGATTAGCTTTTTATGCCTACTGGAATGAGTATACATCATATTAAATAGATTCTTCGAAACCGAAACATGGAATATTACTTTTTCGCAGGATATCAGTAATTATAACTTAGAATTATCCGTAGCATATCAGTGATACGTACTAGCTTCTAGAAAACGGAAGACTTGAGTAGATTTACGTGTGTGTGGGTTTGAGTACCACGAAATCGAGATCAGAGGACATCACACTACGTATTTTAGTATTCATTAACCTCCCATAGTTGTACTTCGAAGAGGTTTTTTCGATAATTAAAATCGCTTTTTTGTTATATAGAGTGTAATATGTTTCATAATTTAGCATATTGCATTGGTTTCTTTCTTGTAGGAAGAGTATGTCGTACAGTTTACCATGCTTTTGGAGATTTTGTCAAACTCATTGGTAGTAATGGCAGAGTTCCATGTAGGATATCCTGGGTCAGGATTCGAATATTTCCCAGTACGATTCGTTCTAAACACTTTTCCAAAAAAGCCAAGCTAGTTTCCAAGTACAACGACACACGCTCTATCAGGCTCCATCGTCAAATCCAAAAAACAAAATCTACGACATGCCATAAACCGCCAATTACATGAAAAAACCATGCGAAAAAGCAGCCTCCACCCGAAAAAGCTGTCGCGCTTTGCCCCAAACATCTTTTCAACCATGCCATTCATATTTTCAAGTAGACCTTGACAAGCTCTATCCAATACATACCTTTTGAGCCGCATTCCGTGCATCCTTGACCTGTATCTCAGCCAATAAGAACCCGGATCCCAACGTACTTCGTAAAACCTACCTCGATTCGCCATAAAAGACGTTTTCAACTGTGAGAATCCTCTTTCCAAGTAGATCTTGACAAGCTCTACCGAAT
>CAJNOP010000012.1:1210625-1355463 GCA_905250075.1 Rotaria sp. Silwood1 | reverse complement strand
TTTTATAGCAAAAAGGCAGTTTCTACTGCAATTTCAGATATGACTTGATAGTCTTGAAGATTGACAGATACTTGATGAATTTTTTCTAGCTCAGACAGAAACATTACATATCTCTATAAGTATAGAATATTTTGTGACTGAAAGCAACTGCTATGCAAAAGACTTTTGAATAGTAGATCCGCATCGGTTAAAATTATGTGGATAATCTGATTTCCTCACTCTTTTTTTTCAGCAGGACCATATTTGTAATATCGTCGTTCTTCTCCTGGAAGTTTATAAGAGCAGGGAGAAAAAAGGAAAAACATTCTGTACAAGCGTTCTATCAAAACTAATCTTGTCAAAAATATTTTTTGAATGTAAATATCAATCTTCCTGAATATATCTAATATATGTACAACTTCATCACATAGTAGGTGTTATATGTGTTATGCTGATTTCATCAAACCTTACGAATATAAGGTAAAACACGACAATTTTTTATGAACGTTATTTATTCGAAACTATGAAACTATATAAACCAAATGATCTAGAGATCAAACTGTTTAGGAAATTATATAACTTAAGAATCTCCTTGGAACTGAGACATTCGATACGAAGACGCTCTGAATATCTATTATCGAGATATCAATGATTCGTAAAAAAGCGGGTCCTTACTTCTAAAATTGACCGCGATACGTTTATCCTTGAATGTAATTACAGTTTATTATAATCTGTGTTTCTACGAATCTCGTTAGAAAAGTTACACTTCAATCAATTGATCGAATTGAGAAATAGACGTTCCAATACTCATTACTTAGAACACTTTATCAATGCACACCCACACCCTTTTCAAAAATACTACTGATTGATAATGTAATTGTCTATGTTATTCAATATCTATTATCTGTATTCATACCTGTAATGTACCATCTCAGCTATTCAATCAAAGCGACAGCTAGTTTTTTATTCTGTTTTTGTTTAAATATCTTGAATACGGGAGACAAAATTTTCCTCAACAGCTCGGTTTTGAGGAGCTACCTGTAAGTAAAAAAGCATTGTCTAAAGGATCTTAGAAGAGATTTCTGTTGTTTAGTTTTGAAATTTCAGTTTTACTTTCAAACAAATATTACTTTGCTTTCCTTTTTTGAAATCTTTTCAACAAAAAATACTGAGTTTTAGATGTATTCGTAGAGAAAGTGAAACGAAAAACATCGATATTTTGGAAGTATGTTGACATGTTTCAATAGGGATCTTATTCCCTCGACTGTAGGGAGGGTCATATGAAAAAAAATAGTTTGTGTGTCTGTCTGTCTGTCTGTGTCGGGGTCAAAAAAACATTTACAAGAGGTTAGCTTAATTTAAGACTTTTGGTCGTTTTGAGAGAACTTTGCTATAGGTTATCGAGGGCCCTGAATCTGAATCTGTTGGCCATTTCTTTGGCCGAGGTTTCATTGGTCGGGAGCCAACCAATGAGAAACGAACTTTGTTATTTTAATACTTTTGGCTCTTTTGACAGAACTTTGCTATAGGTTATCGAGGACCCTGAATCTGAATCTGTTGGCCATTTCTTTGGCCGATGTTTCATTGGTCGGGAGCCAACCAATGAGAAACGAACTTTGTTATTTTAATACTTTTGGCCCTTTTGACAGAACTTTGCTATAGGTTATCGAGGGCCCTGAATCCGAATCTGTTGGCCATTTCTTTGGCCGATGTTTCATTGGTCAGGAGCCGACCAATAGGAAACGAACTTTCTTAATTTAAGACTTTTGGCCCTTTTGACAGAACTTTGCTATAGGTTATCGAGGGCCCTGAATCCGAATCTGTTGGTCATTTCTTTGGCCGAGGTTTCATTGGTCGGGAGCCAACCAATGAGAAACGAACTTTGTTATTTTAAGGCTTTTGGCCCCTTTGACAGAACGTTTCCGTAGGTTATCGAGCGCGCTGTATCGGAATCTGTTGGTCATTTCTTTGGCCGAGGTTTCATTGGTCGGGAGCCAACCAATGAGAAACGAACTTTGTTATTTTAAGGCTTTTGGCCCCTTTGACAGAACGTTTCCGTAGGTTATCGAGCGCGCTGTATCCGATTCTGCTGTTCATTTCTTTGGCCAAGGTTTCATTGGTCGAAAGCCAGCCAATCACAAACCAACTTTCTTATTTTAGAACTTTTGGTCGTTTCGATTGAACTTTGATGCAGGAACGAAATTTTCGTTTGGGATATAATGTGTTTTATGAAAGATATTGAAATACAGGTGTTGACTGAAGATCGGATGCGTAGTAAAATGTGTTGAATATCTTATGCACCGCATTTTTTTTTGAATGAACCACATGTAAGGAGTGTAGTATCGAGAAGAATGAAAGAAATCGCGTTTTCTAATTTATGCATGTTGAGTAGGGATGCACCGAACCCGGGAATAGACCGGGAATCCCGGGTTCGGTCGTTCCTGGGTTCCGTCATATCGGGGGTTCGGTTGTTTCAGGCTTCGTTTGTTCCCTGGGTTCGGTCATTTCCGGCGTTCGGTCGTTCCCGGCATTCGGTTATTCCCGGGTTCGGTTACTCCCGGGTTCGGTCATTCGAAGGTTCGGTCATTACCGGCGTTTGATCGTTTCCGGGTCCAAGCAATGCTAAATATTGTTACAATCCAACTGTTGTGTTCAACATAACAATTTCACTAGCGGTTTAGATTTCATAAATAGATTTCTAGCAAAGGTAAATCAACATCAAGGAATCCGAATGTGAAGCCATATTTTGAAAATTTTGAATTGAGTCTTTTTGGGTTAAGGGAGGAGTATTTTGAGAAAACAAGGATATTTTATAAAGGTTGACCGAAGTAAATAGAAGTCGGGGAATCCAAATCTGAAGTCAGATTTTCCAAAATTCAAGGAATCATTTGTATCAAAAACAGTTATAACTGTCTCTGTGAATTATTATCTAAGGGAAACGTGACTTCTTTTCAGAGAAAGCATTTTAAAAAAAGAAACTCCATATTTGGAGAATCTTTGTTCGCATTTGAGATCTACGATAGTCGTCTAATTTTGCTGCCGTCTTCATCATATCGTTGTACGTGTGGATCGAAGTGTGAACTAATGGTGTGGATTTTGAGTAAATTATAGCCTGACAAAATACTCTTTACACACCAGTGGCACTCGGTGTGAGGTGTGTAACATTCAGGGATTCCTGCTTATTGACACTGGTTTCTGAACTAAACGACTTTTTGCTCATACACTCTGCTTTAGCAGACAAAAGTAGCGTTAAAACAATCTTGTAAGTGAACTTACAATCCGCAAGGTACACGCAGAATAATCCACGATGGTTTTTATGTTCTCCAATAAAAACCCAAGTTACTATGAGTAATGTCTGAGGATAATACTGCCGAAAGACTGTTGCTGATATTGCAAACGTATTCTAATATTGTTTAACAACATTTTACCGTGAAAGTTACCCTTATCAAGAATAGACAACTATGATACTCCAAATTAGAAGCCACGATAAAACTGTAATGTATTGGCTAAATAATTAGGTTAGAGAAACTACAAAATAAATGATCCGAAGCTGTCGGTTCAGAGTAGCTCATTTGGAGCAATCGTGTTATGTATCTAACAGTTTTCTTAAGTCAGAAAAGCCTGGTATTTGATAGAGTTGAAGTAAAAAGAATTATTTCATGGCAGAATCAAGTCAGTGGCGGCAGCAGCTAGGCGCGAGTGGCACCCCAAAGGGGGTGCCGACGAGCGACTAGCTGCTGCACAGGATTATCTTCAGAAACGCTGCTTCAAAGTTTTGCAATTCTTTGAAAAATCTTCAATATTCGGGCTCGAAAAGGTCTGAATAGGGAATATCAGATACACAAAGCTGAAAAATGTATGGTGAGTTTATATATGTCAAGCCTGAAACTTGAATTCAATTATTAAAAACGTAGCTCAACTATTCAATAAATCATTTTTCTCCAAAAAAAGGATTCTTCTAGAGATGAAATGCATGTTTTAAAACTCATACATCATGACACCAGATGAGAATGCGGAAAACATATTCGTTTTCATGCATAGAGATCACGCCTTTAGAGGAATATACAGCGATACGAGTTTCCAAAAGGGAAGCGGAATAACTGAATAGTTAAATGTGTGAAGTTCAAATAGTCGAAAAAGAAATAATTGAGTAATTAATTGAATAGTTGTACATCTGAACTTCATCTATTCAATAATTGAATAATTGATTACTGAAAGAATTCATGTGTGCTGTATCAATAGTGTACAAGAACGTAGAACAAGAGCATTTCTTCTGGTGTATACTTTTCTTTGTATTACTTCATGTATCTGATCGTATATAAATACATTCAAATTATTTGTCTATTATTATCGCTGCTTTAAACAGAAGTTTCTTACATGTATGATATTTGAATTAGAGAGCAAATATAATAGGATACAGTTTCAGCTAAGGGTTCCATTGAACTTGTACTTTCCTAGAGAACTCTATAGTAAACAGTATGATCGACGAATGTTCTAGAATGTACACCAAGTTCTAATAGAATGTTTAAAGCGTGTTCTGTGTTTTTCTATAAATGTTGTAAACTTCTTTTGACGTGGGGTCTCTGAAAGAATTGAATATGATATCATCTGACTTCTCGAAGTAAAACAATTTCGGGGTTAGATGAAGGGTGAATAAAGAAGAATGTTTCATCATGTTGCTAGTGTTTAACAGTATACCATTTGTTTTGCTTCTGATACATATTAGTTAAAGTGCACTTGGATAAATAATTGTTAACTTTTACAATCTCTTGCTGAAAAGCAAGGTTTATCCTAAACTAATTTTCAAAGAGACCGAGCAGTTTCTTCGACTTGTACGATTCACGAAATGAAAGTTTCAGTCAGTTATTATGATTGAGGAAGTAGATCAATTCTTTCGATACCCAAGTGAAGAATGTACTTCTGTCCTAAACAGTCGAGGGTCAAGTGAGTCGAACCGACGAACGCTACTTGTAGTTATATATGTTAGCATTTCATCTTTTCATTTTTCATTGAAAATTCGATCAGCTTTTAGAAAGTGATCATATGAACATTCAACAAGTTTGAATCAAATAATAGCTTTTTAATGGTCACTTATTTTGCTTAAAATGAGATATAAATGAAAGTTCATTTAAATCTAATGTTCCTTACTATTCTTGACATTAACAACCGCTGGATTAGTAAGTTTTACTTTAAAATAATTCTGTAAAATCTATCGATTCATAATGAATTTAATAGAAAAAAATGACTATTTTTATTTTGTTTAATGGCCACAACAATAAAAAAAGTAAACAGAATATCTACAATAGCATTCTCCGTAGCAAACATGAATAATACGTTCTCTATTGAGCAAATTACAGAAAAGTTTTTAAGCATTATAAAATTCATATTAAAAAATAGCCATTGCTTACCAGAAAATAAATTGCTCTATTTTCTCATCATAGCGCGCCTATTGACAAAAAAGTGAAAAAAATGCATTTGAAGAATTAATTATTGTTCATTTTCGTTTCAAGGCGCATATAATGAAAAATAAACAAAGTGCTTAAAATGAGACGCTCCCGGCGGTCACATTGCATCATATGTTTTAATTAAGATAAATCAGTCTGTTGTAAATGTAATCGATGATGTACATATAATTCTAAATGCCAAAGTAAAATATGTTTTTTATATTTTAAATAGAGTCACATGATTAGATACCGGTACTATCCAAAGAAAATTGAAATGAGCGCATTAAAAAAATTGCAAGTAAAGCTATTATCATTAATATAGACGTATTTATTAACTTGAACCAGATGAATAGGTAACCATTGAAAGTTGTGGATGCAGTTCATTTATATATACAAAACAAATTACAACAGCAATCGAATTTCAACAAACATGTAAATGAACTGCTCATCTAACTGAAATGTAAAGCAAAAGAGATTGATAGCATCAATAAAGCCATTCATGAAATCATATGGTCGCTCTTGAAAGAATTGACACAAATCATTTATACGCAAAACTAATTCGTAGAACGAACAATAAATTAACTCTTCATACAAAAGTAACACTCGTCGTTTCTTCTTTCTTCATCCTCGACTGAATGTTCAACTCGTTACTCATAATATACTGGTTTAGAAATCAAATCATTAGTAATATCAGATGGGTATGGGTGTGAGGTGTGTCTCTGACGGCAGCTGTGACTGGGATGTGGAGGGTGTACGTGTAAGCATGAGTATATGTATAGGTACAACTGCGACCGAGTGATTCTCAGTGTGAATGTGAGGTGTGAAAGTCGGTGCAAGGTTAGTGAAATAAAAACATCTATATCCACACCAACATCCTGACAGAAACATCGTCACAGCCGTCCCCTCACATTCACGCCCACACACCATATTCACACCCACATGCAACCCACAGCCACATTTGCACTCCCAATCATAACCACATCCACGCTGACACCCACATTTAACATAGCTACATTCGCACTAACACCCACACCCAACTGAAATCGTCAAAGTTCTGTTTTCGAGTATGGGAAAGGGTACCGTTAATATGCAAATTTTTGCACAAAAGAGAGTAACGAAATTGCTTGTGTAATTAAGTATGCATTAACACAGTTGAGGGCTAATTGTATATGTATATATGAATGCATACAACCGTATTCAGTAATCATATGCGCTCGTTGTAAACCTTTACCTCATGAATCGAATTGTCTGCTTGGGTGCAGGAATTTGGTGCCTTTAGATTGGAAGAACGTAAACATCTTATAGTCAAATGTGAGAATCCAAGACAACCAACTGTCTCTGCTTTTCGATGAACAAGATACAAGACTATTCAACAGTAAAATGTGCTCGGAAGATCTGGCGCAAATATAGTAAACTACGCCATGGTCAGGTAGTGTATAGAAGATTGTAATACTTCCATGACTTCCAACCATCGGATTACTGAGAGGCTTCAGAATAATCAGGACAAGAATATTTTTCTTTTGCTTTCATCTTACGTTCCTTTTAGATTGTTCATCATTATGAGAAATCCTAACATCCATTGAAGCTGTTGTTAACGATGGTGCGAATGGATTTTTGAGCACTGTTCAGTTTTCTTAAAAAACTGAGTCAGGTAGTTAATCAACTAAACTAAAAGCGGCGTAAAGGAAGCTATTGCGAGATATATCTAAAGAAAAGCTAACCAATACTGACAAAACACAAACCATGCAATTACGATGAGTAATTCACTTGCGCTAACTTAGTGTGCATTTCGTAGTACTAGCTTTTGACTGTCTATTCTTATCAAAATTCGAATTCGAAAGCAGCCTTACTACAATCAAAATTTGTTGAGTAATTTTGGATTCTATCAAATGACGAAAAATTGTGATAGTGACCAGTATTGAACTAATGCAAAAAATCCGCTAAATGACTATGTCAATATAGGAGAATAATGGATGAAAAAATAAAATACAACAATTTTGCTTTTGTGACACATCATTGTAAATGAGTGTTGACGTACGGTAAGGAGAAAATGAACTCCCGCCCACTTCCACTGATCTTGGTAAACATCTCGATATTGGCTTAAATTCATCTCAGACTTTGTCTGACGTCTCTAAATGCTTCTCTTGTGCCTTATCGTAACTTCGCTAACATGACTTTTGTTATGCTCTAAAGCCATGTGGCTGTTTTCAAATACATCCATTCTTTCTTTTCCTTCTCATCTAGGCTTTCACCCATTGACACGAGTTTTCATTTATGTTCATGATTGTCTTCGTTCTCGTTCTTTTTCTTAGGCTCACATAAGAGAACCGCACAAACAAAAGAAGCTCGTTTGCAATGCATCCTTTCAACGGCTGTCCCCAAATCGCGGAACAACTACTATAGTCTGGTTCGACATACATCTCGAAGAAAAAAGTAGTATTAATCCGAAGTCACGTCTAAATAATCTGTGCACGTTCGACAATTATGTCGTGTATTATACCAAGGCAGTATCATGTATTGACTATATCGTGCAGACTGAAACAAAAAACACACGCTATGACGAAAATGCTATCGTCCTGGTTGTTATCTTAATAATAGCTTTGATGAAGCAGTATCAGTAGTCTCAAAAGCTGAGCAATATTCACATGTAAGAAATGTGTTAGTTCTGCTCTCAAATCCATCTAAAATAGATGTTGTATGGCCACAACACTACAGTAGAATTGCTGGAGTCTTCAAATCTATGAATGAAATGTTAAACAAGTTGATAGATTTACTCGCGAAGCGAGAGTATAAGGAAGATATGTTGAACTCATTTGTTGTCTTTGATCGTGAAGAAAGAGCACTGCGTGACCTCACGAACGAAATAGGCCCATTTCTCTGGTGCTCCGTCGTAAAAGGTAAGTACTTAGAGAATATCATGTTAATAAAGAGCTTCTAAACCATCATAGATACTGATAGACAACATATGAGATGCTTTGTAATGCAAAGGTTGAATGTAAAATTAAAAAAACGAATGTTTGATGAACATTTAGAAACCGAATTGAACGAAGGTGACTGTGAAGCTCAGAAGAGAAGACGCACACCCACTTATTCTAGCTTTACAATTGACCTCAATAGAGAATTGTAGACTTTTTCGAGTTAGAAAAAAATAATATTATAATTGCTCCAACCAATTTTCACCATTAATGACTGAAACTTCCCGGATGGACTAAGCAAAAACACATATATCTGTGATGTAAAGCTGATTATATACAATGGTTGTGTTGAAAATCAATTCGAAAAGAGTGCCCCCATAGGAGGCGAATTCGACCCATATCTTCTTTCTCAACACTCTACATCCAGTTCGATACAGATTTGTACACTGAATCATGTAAGCTTATTATCTGGCAATATATTAACTTTGGCGCATAACCGTAAAATGCCACCAATATCTGTAAGTGAAAATGAAGGCAAAGAGATGACTTTTATCCTTCCTCACACTAAAATTAGTGTAATAACAAAACCCGTTAGATAGTTTGCATGTTCATCTTGCCCAACCCAAAACTCGGCACTCTTGTCATAATGCTGAGTTTCAGCTAATTCTGATGTTTCAAATATTTTTAGAAATACAGATTTGTTATGGAAAGAAAGCTACTGAAGCTCTATATTTTACTAATTTTATTCTCGTAAAATCCCTTTTTTTGTCTAATTTTAGCTATTATAACGGCTCTGCCACGTTCGGACGAAGCCAAGCGACAGATGATACAGGAATGCAAAAAATACTATTGGGATAAGCCTAGACAACTTGCTGAAGTCGTTGAATTTCAAAGAGTTTATACTCGAGAACAAGCTATTCGCTGGTACACGAGGCCCTGTTTTATTCATCGACTTATCAATAAGGCTCTTCGTACCGAAGACATTGTGGCCTTATGGAATTTTCGATACTTTATTAGTGATCTTTCTACAAGTTTGGCACAAGTGAGAATGAAAATTGTCGAGCCATTGATTCTGTATCGTGGTACCATAATGACCCGTTCAGAAACACAACTTTTGTCTACCGGTAGTCTCGTTTCTGCCAATGGATTCTTTTCAACATCACGTTGCCGTAGAGTCGCCGAAACATTCATCGCAACAGGTCAATGTCGTAATGATCCACACCAATTTGTACTGTTTGAAATCGAAATTCAACCGAACTCGTCCGATGTAGTGTTTGCTGATGTAGCAGCTGAAAGTCATGTACCCGATGAAGCTGAAGTGCTCTTTGATTTAGGTACGATATTGGAGATCGTTCATCTTGAGCAGGATGCTGACACTTCTGTTTGGCATATTGTACTACATCCATCGCACAAAACCCAAGATATAAAGCAAGACTATGAACGTTTCATTCTGGGTCAGATGGAATACACTAGTCCGTCGATACTTTTTGGTATCCTGTTTGCCGATATGACCGAGTATAAGAAGAGCTTGGCATACTTTCAAAGCCTACTTCGTACGCTACCACCCGGACACAAGGATCTGCCAAATGTATATTATGGCCTTGCCAGAACATATCGATTCATTGGCCGTCATCAGATCGCTCTAGCGTTGATGAGGCGAGCCGCGCGACTTCAACGTCAAATGCAACCATTGGCGAATTTCAATTATGCTCGAACATTAGCAAGTTTGGCAACTGTGCACGCAGCCATGGGGGACTTTGCTCACGAACTACTTTACTATAAAAAAGCTTACGCTTTGTATCAAAACATTCTACCAACACAGCAACACATAGAAATCGCTCGAAGCTTAAGTCGTTTAGGTATTGCGTATATCCATCAAAAGCAGTACGCCCGTGCAGCTTCTGTTCTTAAACGTTCACTGAAAATTTATCACCAAACGACACCTGCAAGCCATGAATATAAGGCTCAAGCGCTAGAACTCTTAGGTCAAGCGTATGATGGTCTTGGCGATGCTGATCGTTCTTTCAAACTGGTTCAAGAAGCGCTTTCCATGCGTATCAACAGACTATCCAAAAATAGAGGAGACTTACTTATTACTTATTGACAAATACAAGGAAAACGACAAATACCAATTGGCCCTTGAGTTTGCTAGAAAACTATTGCAATTTCGTGAGAGAAAATCGCCTAGTAATCCCACGTCAATTCAAGAGGTACGGATTTTGGTTGAGACGCTGCATGCTTTTGTCAATCAAATGTAAAAGACATTGCAGTGACTTTTTAAGATTAATATTCAATTGTTGAATATTTTGCTTTTCAGTATTTCCAAACAAACCGTGCAATAATGCAGTGATGGCCATTTTATAATTCTGTTGAATAGGCTGTGGGTGAGAATGGGAGTGCAGCGATTGACACCCACGTGATGATTACACCTCACATCCTGAGTAATAGAATAGATTTATCTTACTTGCCAAAGAAACATATCTTAAACAAATTTTGTACGAGGTTCGAATAGAGATATTGCTGGCAAAGAAGGTCGTGCTCGAGATGATTCTATCGAAACTGGTTTATATAATGAAAATTTAGATAAATGTATACTCTAAAATCACGTTCTTTAGGTGATAGTCAGCTGGTGATCAGTTAATTCATCCAGATCCATTACAAGGTTTTGCAAAAGCTCAAACAAGTGTAACTAATAGAAGTACTGTTGACTATTCGAGTAACGAAATATCAGAAGCTGTTTCTAATCGAAGTCAAGTCATTCCAGATAACCAAAGTAGTTCTGAACCCACTAATAATCGTGAATAATAAAGATATTCAATACATTTGCTTATAATGTTATTTTTAGTAATTTAGCCAAAATAACAAAAAACAAAGATATTCTGGTATTAAAACAAGACATGTTCTATATTTTCGTACTGTCTTGTGTTAATTATCTTCAATTATTAATAAATTTTATAAAGAAAACGAACTTTTTTCTAACAAACAATCGTATTTATCTAGGTATGGTTCAATCAAAGATTATTCAGAAACTATATATCAGTTTATTCATACGAATAGTGTGGACTTTTTTGGATATAATGTTCCCTATTGATATTGATTATAGTATTCAATAAAAGAGATAATGACAAAGGTTAGAATCAGAATGTAGTTGAATTTTCACCTTGAACAATCAATTAAGGTCGTGCGATTCGATCTAGCTTTTTAAAGCAGGCGAACCCAAATAAAAATCATCTTCATCCATTGCGTTGTATTCATTGAATGTACTATGTTATCTATTGAAAAATTAACTGTAATTTTTCCAAATCCAACTAACAATACATTTGTTTGAAGGTTTCCGAATAATTTAAAATACTTAGAAAGAGTTTTTTCTCGCGTTACTTTGACGTTCCTCAAATGTTGTTAATGTTCCTTTTAATAGTTTCCGACATTCACCTCGTATTACTCCTGTTAAAATTGTTGAGAAAACTATGAATGGATAAATGACAATTGATGATAATTGATCACGTTTAGTAATAATCATTATTACATATGAGAGAAACAATGCTACAGTATAACTAATTAATACTTGAATATAATAAATTCGAGAATGAATATTATTTCCAATATCAAATAAACGACAAAAATTAATTAATAATGATGGAAAAATAATATCATCAATTGATAAATAAATTCGACCAGCATGAAAATCACAACTAGACAAAGAAAAATTCTATAATCAATTCGGTAAAAATATTTATTTTACTCATCATTATTTCTAATCAATCGAGAAAAATTAAATACAAATGGTATATTTTCTTTTATAATCCATTTCATAGCATTTATTTTTAATATATTCATACTTCCACCACTTAATAAATAATCTAAGCCACTATTTTCAAACTAAATTAGTATAAAAAAAAACAAATTCTTAAAAAAAACTTTCAATTTAGCCTTTTTCCTCTATGTAGAAAACAAAATTTACAAAGATTCGTCTGCAATCTCAGAAAATGAAGCACTTTAAAAATAAAAATCATGGTTGAATTATGTCTTTCTAAAGATAGAATAAAGAGTTAAATTTTTGTGTCAGTTAGAGATGATAGCTTTGAAGAGTGCTTTTGAAGTTTGCTCGAATAAAAACTCAGTATATAGGCGTTTGATTAAAAAAAAAAGCTTAGGAAAGAACATTTTCAAGTTATCTACTTCATTTGCCTTCCTATGTAGTAGATCACTAAAGTAATGTAGCCTCTAAAGGATTCCTGATTTTGCTTAAATTTGATCAAGATAACTAGTTTTTAGTAGATTTCACTTCCTGGAGTATATTTTTCAAATAGAGCCGTATTTGAAAATTTCGATCTATAACTTTGTACACATGAAGATCTTCATTAAACTATCTCATGAATAAAGTTTCATCAGTTCGGAATATCGAATTAACTAAGATATAGGCTTTTCAATGTATCTATGTTTTTCTTTAAATGCTGTGTAACTGATGAAATTTACATAATATAGTCTAATCGCAATCTTCATGTGTACGAAGTTTTAAATCAAAATTTCCAAGTATGACTCTTTTCGAAAAATGGACTTCAGCAAAAGAAACTCGCTAAAAATTTTCTATCTCGACTAAATCTAAGTATAAACAAGAATCTTTTGGAAGTTACACTAGTCTAATAATTTCTTACATAAGAAAGCAAACGAAGTAGATCACTTGGAAGTGCTTTCTCGTTCATTGGTAAATTTGAATCGCATAGTCAAGATATACGAGAAAGTTTTTGCTAAGGAGCTTCTCAGGTACACTATTTACCATATTTACATATAAATGTTGAATAAATTCTACATCAATCCAATTTCGATTATCTCCATTGAGTTTCCAAATAATCATTGGAAATTCTGGATTAATAATCATTGCATTTCGCTTATATGGTTTTATAAACTCTAAAATCAAAAAATTCTTTCATTCAAATATATATATATATTCATACAAAATACCATTGCCTATTATAAATAATGATGAAATTTCAAATATAAATATAAAAGCAAAAATAATCACACATATTATTAGATTAACAATCCTCATTTGTACAATAATTACAATTGTTATAAAAAACACAATAAAATTCGTCATAATAAATCCCATATATGTAAATCTATTTAAAAACCATAATACAATCATAATAAATGAAATAAACAAAAGAATTAATCTAAACAATTGATAAATATAATTTAATTTAAAATTCTTATTCATAAATTTTTGATAAAACTTATTAATTAACAAATAACAGAATTTCTCAAAACATAAATAAATAATAAATGAAGAAAATATCATAAAACTAAATAAATATACGTATCCTATTATAAATGTACAATATTGATCAATAATATATAATAATAGAAAGGAAATTAATAATGATAAACCAACAATTAATCCATATTTAAATTTATTCGTTTTTGATTTATAATTATCATAATGATTAAGGATTTTTTTCATATAAACTCTACGATGCCATTCATTACCAACTAACATACAGATAATGATAATACTAATAAAAATAAAAATACATGGATCAAATTGAATATTATCTCGATTAATACGATATAATAAGAAATTTGTTTGATTCGCAAGAATATTATTTAAGTGTTTAACTTCGTTTGCATCTATAAAACCAATATTAGTTTGATTTAAACTATAATCATTTAGATTTCTATATAATGGAAATTCAAATGACCATGAATATTTTGAATGATTCAACATTGAAATAGAAGATTTTATTTGATTATCAATATATGATAATAATGTATGTTCAAATTTTTTATTATCATGATTGACTTTTGACAAAAAAAAAGAAACAGAATTAAAAATGAAAAATTCAAGATTTATTTACTTGAAAAAATAATAGCAAAATAATTTTGCGTCCAATCAAGATTTTTTAAAGTGGCTAATTGTTGAATCAAAGAACAATCATATGATAATTGAATGATTAATATGTCTTTAGTATTATTTAATTGATAATGAGAGGTTTTCTGAATTGTATAATTAAAATGACAGAGAGATAAGTCAAGAGCAATATTAAAATTCACTTTTAATGCATTTACTTTTGATGGTATCATTGACCCATATAAATAAACACAAATTGTATCTGATTTATTGTTAAATTCAATTTGACTTATGGAATTTCTCACTGGTGAAGTACAGATCATCAGCCATAGAATGAGAAAGAAATTCATTATTGATTGATTATAGAAAAACTTTTTAAATGAATCATCAATCTCACTTAATGAACCTTTTATCTTCAGAGTTTAGTTAAATAGATATCATGCTTACATATTGTTTATTCTAACGAGAAGAGTCTTCCAACTGATTAATCGCTTTTGATTCGAAACTATATGTATTATGTAGACTTAAATGAACTTTGAATATCTTGAAAAGAATTCGAACTTTTAGCTCATCAATACGTAGATAGATACTACTTTTTTTAATGGTAGTTTCTAAATGCATGCTGTAGTCTGCGTTAAGAATACGAGAATAGTTTATTGTAAAAGTTCCAGGTCTTTTGATTTGCTTCTATGCTGAAAAAAGAACATAAAATCTGTCAATTTATATATGAGCGATGTGAAAGATACGTTTTTACCATACCTGTATCTTAGGATAAAAGCAACTACAAAATCTGGAACATTCACAATCAGCTACTCTTCTTAAAAGCTGACTCTGCGAAAAGTTCTAAGTCGAAAATCAATTTTCCTGAGAATGATCGTGGCATTCATGTAGGCAAAAGAAAAAATTATTGAAAACAAAAAAAAAATTTCACTTGAATCGTCTCTTACGTTATTTTAAGATTTCTTTTGTTTATTAACTAATACAATCATTGATTGAAAACATTAAAGAACTTTATTCCGAACGAAAACATACTGGACATTTATATTTTAGTCAAAGATAAAGCAAATAAAGAAATGACAATAAAAAAAAAACAGAATGCATTTAAGAGTTGATCTTTTTTTTTTTCTATAGAATATTATTAATTACAAAATCAAATTGAAGTATAAATCGAAAACATTTTTCTTTTTAGTTATCATCCATTGCATTCACATTTGAACTATCACTATCTATATTTAATTCTTCCTGTTCTTCAAAAGGACGTTTATGGGATACGGATGATGACGATGATGATGCTGTTGAATGAAGACGTATATGTTTATTAAGATTTGATGGATCACTAAATGGTCGAAAACAAACTCGACATTGCAATGGTTTATATCCAGTATGTGTACGAAGATGAATTTTTAAACCATATTTACGATTATAAATCTAAAATGAAACAAGAAATTCAATCAATAAATAAATAAAATTATAAATATGAATTTACTTTGCCACAAAAAAGACATAAATGAGCTTTACGTTGTCTTCCATCATTATCCAATGAAGTAAATTCTAATGCATGTGTACCATCAAGTACACTCATTTTGCAAGATGATACATCATTTGATGAAAATGTTATTGGTTTTTGTGGTTCATCATGTTTTTCTATTATTTCCTCGTCTTTTTGTTTATCATTAATAATTGAATTTGGACGAGGAGATAATGAAGATTTTTTTGTTGATGAAACATCTACTGCATATTTTTTTGTTGGAGTTGTATGAACTAATAAGTGTTCATTAAGATTCATGCTAATTGATGATGTTGAATCACGACATTGATCAAGAAGAACATGTGCAACTAAGACATTTAAATAATTTTGTTCAATTTTACATCGAGGACATCGTGTAGCTATCAAAAAGCAAAATTCTTTTCTTAGTAAACGAAAAAAAAAAAGTTTTAATCTTACATTTAAGAAGTTCTTCAACTTTAAATATTTTTGCTAATTTAATTTTTTCACATATTGTACGTAATTGTGGAAGACTAAACCAAGCAAGGAGTGGTTCATCGGGAACAATTAAACGTGTCGTTCGAAAACCAAATACATTTGTTTCAGATGATTGAAATAATTCAATATTTTGCTCGTCTGGTGTACGAGCACTTTTTATTGCTAATATCCATTCTTGAAAAAGTCCTGGTCCAATTAAATGTTGATTCCAACAATGAATCTGTAAATATATACAATATTATTTGCTACTCTTGTAAATCTTTAACTACGGTTTGAATTAATATTGAACTTAGAATTATGCTTTGATGAGACTAGAGAAAGCTTAAAAGGGCTCATCCTTGTAGACCTTTGGAGTTGATTTCCGATCATTTTACTGAATTTTCAGCTCAACTTTAGGTACTTAATGCAAAACCTATACCATTCACATGGTCTGATTATAGAGACTTGAAACAAACGAAAACAAATTCGAGCTTTCAAGTTTAAATATTAAATGAAAACCGACACTTTCGAAATCCATATATTTCCATTTAATAAAAATCTTGACAACACAAAAATAAGACAATATAAAAGATTCTAAATTCAATAGTTTTATACGTACCGGAATTTTATTATAATGTTGATTATGATCATAAAAATCCGTTAAAAGAAAATTATATGGTAATTGATGAAGAAGATACACTACTGAACCTTCTTTTAATGTTGTAGCAGCAACAGCTAAAGGTTTTATTGTTGTTGGTGGTGGAAAACTCCCATTAACATTTGCATATTTAGCTATTGGTTTAATTATTTTAACATTCGACATTTGCTGTTTTAAATCAGCAGGAAAAAATATCGAATGAAATGATGATATATGGTATGACCAATTGTGTATAGGTATGTGACATGTATTGACAGGTGAAAGAACTGATTTTTTTTTCGTTTCATTCTTTCTCTCTCTGTCTCTTGAAATTATGTACCAATCATAGACGAGAGAAATCAAATAAAAGAAAGAACGAAGTTACCATTGGGGAAAAAGGTATTTCGATGGTGTCAATCATCAAGTATGTATGTCGAGATACTATTTGTTCAGTACAACATTACTAATAAAACAATGAATAGCAAATGACAAAAAAAAACGAAAAGAAAAGAGAAACGTATAGAAGTCATGAAACTGTTCTGCTTATGTCTTATGACACCACTTAACTTGTTACCATAGAAATTCATCTATTGACGAGTCAAATTTCATTCAAGTGGAAGAAATACCTTCAATAATCATCTGCCTTCTCTTACTTATTCTACTCTGTTGTTGTTTGATTGTTCCTGTCTAATGACCAAAGACAATTTAATTGGCATTGAATACATATATGTCGTTTATCGTTTTCACACCTCTCTAAACTCATAATTATTTTTTAAAAAGGAAGAATAAGACATAAAAATCTATCATTCGATTCAATACACTAAAATGATAAGCTGAAAATATGTTTAATACTAAAGAAAAAGACCGCAATAGAAAGACAGCCGATGTTTTTCTCATCATTGACTTAGATGCTAATTATTATAGACACGTGTTGCTTGCTGTTCCGATATATAGATTTTTTTTTTCTCTTCTATATTGACATCCAATCCAATGATGAGCATACTCTTGGGTCTTCTCTCTATTGTTCATTCGCCTCACTTGAACAGGCTTAGATGACAAACAAACAGCACGTGTGCATTCTTTCTCTTTACTTAATGTGTTCGATTAGCGCACTTTTTTCTTTTTTTTTTTTTTTTGAAATGTACAAAAAGTGTTTTTGTTGCCTCTCTATTACCACCGTATGTATGATGAGCGACTCTTTTTTTTCTATAAGTGGGGATCAACATGGACGATTGTTTTGATCTTGTACTCATCCTGCTACTATTTATTGATAGAAGAATAATGAAATTGACATAACAGATTAAAGTGAAGAATGTTTCCAACTGTTTTATTAGGTTTTAAATTTTCTAAGATCGTTGTAATCATCATTATTGGTAATATTGATTAAAAATCTTCTAATAGAGAATAGTTCGATTATTAGAAATGTTAAAAAAAAGTCAATATACTTGAATTCTGTATTGAATTCATAGAAGATTAGTTTTTATGGTCTATTGAACATTGAAAATATACGCTTATCAGATTGACTCGACATATTATTTAAATCGATAATGTCACATCTGGATATGTACCGTTAGTACTTATCAAGACATCAATTATCAATGTATCACTTGCAATCTTAGAATAATTAAGAAGTTAAAAAATAAATTTGCGAATTTATTCTCGTTTTTTTTTTAATTACAATTTGATTGTATGCAACATATATGCCTTATCAATATAAAAGAAAAACTAAAGTAAAATCTTCTTCTACAATAAATATTGAACTAATCATTTCAATATGACATCGAACAACTATTTTATATTTGATAAATAAGTTTTAAGAACAAAAGATAATATTTAAAATACATTGAAACATTTGTTTTTCCATCATTGAACTTAGCTAAGTGAAAATTTCCAAAGTCGAAGTCAGAAATAAATATTAACTTGAATTTAGATTTTCGATATTCACAGATCAAGAATAACGTCATAAATTTTTTTTTATATCGAAAATCCTATTATCAATCATATATTATCTTTTTCATGAATATCAATAGTTTAAACATACAGAGCGTATATAAAAAAAATATAGTCGTCGTAAAAAAAACAATAACATATACATAATTTTAAGAAATCAAAAACAAGTCTTTTTTTTATACAAATCGAATGGATAGAAAATAAAACAAAATCTTATAAATAACATAAACCAAGATGACATGCTTCGCACAATGTTGAATTATGTTGTGTATGCATATTTCCTTTTCGTTGAAATAAACGTCGAACTGGTTGAATACCATTATGTGTTATATCCCAATAAATAGATGATATTGAATTGGGAAAAAAATATTTGAAAATTGTTAATGCTAAGTTTTTCATTACTCGACAAATTTCATCTAATGAAACAAAGAAAAACGATTTGCAAAAAATAATATGTTTGTTTTTTGTGTTCAAAATTTACCGAAATACCACAATGGATGAACAATTGAATAACAATATTGACATTGTTGTGTATAGAGTCTTAATAAAACAATACCGCCTTCATTTGGTTTCGATATATAAAATGAACAACGTGCACGCATTGATGTCCAACAATGTCCACAAATATCACATTTAAATTGTGCTTTAGCATTTTCTAATTGCATCATAGAATAAGATGCATTCCATGCACGAGGACATGTAAAACGTGCATCGTAAAGCATAAGACGATAGTCAATATTATATGTCATAGCAGTTGCCATAATTAATCGACCAAATTCGCCATGCCAAGCCCAAGCAGTATTTTCACAGAAATATTTTTTATCATCATCACGTATTACTGCTGCCATATGAGCTAGAAAAACAAATAAAAAATTTTTGATTCTTATGAAAAAAAAAAAACTATATTTCAAATACCATCATCGGTAATTGTTATTGTTGATAGATCATTTGGATAAGAAAAATCGAAATCACATTCATTCGAAAAGATACTTTCACTATCATCATCACTGTTATCATAACTGATACCAGAATCATTTGATGTAAAACGAGAAATATTATCTGAGTAATCATTTTTATTATTATTAAATAGTTCGTTTTTCTTCAAGATTGATATTGAAGAAAGTGGATATGTTTGAAATTGTTGCATTTCAAATGCAAAATCGTTAATACAGTTTATGTTTATGTATGTATGTGCGAAGATGAAAAGATGGGAATGATCTTTATTTGTGTCGTAGACATCGAGACATATTTTTCTTTTTTTTTCGTTCTTTATTTTAAATATCGAAGTCTCGTGGATTAAATCAACTAAATTTAACGGATCGAAGATCGATAAAAGAAAAATGTTTTATAAAGTATCCAAAATTTTTTTTTTTCTTAGCGATATTATTGCACATGGTATAGATAAGAGCGATCATGAATAAAGATCGCAAGTTTTATTATGATCATAGAAAAAGTTGAACACATTAATTTTTTTAACATGGAATAACTACAGAAACGAGAAGAATTATATTTTGAGAAGCTTGCTTTTTCAGATATTGATAAACAATGAATACGTATGATAACTTATTTTTTCCGTAAAAATACAGTTGCAATGTCAATACTTTATTGAGATCTTCGGTTGCAATTTTTTCAGTATATCATATAGAAATATTTATTATTATGACAAAATCTTGCACAAAATAACATATTGAAAAAAAATGTCATTTATTCTTTTACTTTCCATTTTGAACAGAACGTCTATTTCTTCCATTATCATAATCATATGCAACCACTGCTAATAAATAGATAACATCAGGTAATTCATTTGTATATACTTGTAAGTCGTATTTATTTGGCAAAATAATTGATGATAAGCTTAGTTTCATTTGCGCAAGAACATAGTTTGATGATTGTTCATTTCGAATTTCAGTTGTTAATGAAAATGGTCTATGTTCCATAATTAAACGTCGATTTGCATATTGAATATTATAACGAAAAGTATAATTAGGAAAAGCTTGTGTAATTCTTCCAAAAATCCATTGGTTAAAAATGGTGTCAAATACTTGAATTTCAGCATCATATACTAATAAAAAGAAGTCATTATTATTTATAATGATCAAAAATTTTCAAATTGATATCTTACAGAATGGAGACCAGAGATTTCTAATAGAAGCAACCATTTGTTTTCCTGGATAAGCATAAAGATCTGCTGTTTGAGTAATACCATAACGTGATTCAAGTCGATAAAGTAATGTGTTACTCGATTGATCATAAATTGAAAATTCACCAGCTTTAAATCCACTGAAAAAATCTTTTTTAATTATATATTCACGAAATGCTTGTTGAGATTGAGTTCTTGCATACGAAAGGCATATTAAGATGAGGATAAACCAGTTAGTTGACATTTTTCAGAGCATCAACAATCAAATGACACAGTCATATTTGACTGATAGGAATATATAATATAAACAAACATATATCCAGCAGATAGTTTCTCTTCGTAATTGAAAATGTTGACGCATCTTCCTTTGAATTAACTATGTTTGCAATTAAGGAAATAAAAATAAAACCTTATGGAGTACACAAGACAATTATCATTGTTTACTTTGCCTTTCAAATAAGATCAGTAATAAATCACAAGAAATTTTGACAGTTTGTAATTGTCTAAACAAAGCATGTCCCAGGTGTTAATTCACTAACGAGGTCGAACTATGTACATCATGCAGATCTTAAGTCCTTAATTTAATTCTAGATTCTACTAGGTTTCTTTGGATAAAATAGACTTTCGACTTGAAACTTTGCACAAAGAAAATTTTTCATGAAGTCAGCTTATTCCGAAGGCTTCAAGTTTCTAATTTCTTTCTATTCTAAAATATGTGAATCAGTATTTCATACTGTGATTGATGCCGAGACTTTTCTCTGTATAAAGTTTCAAGTTGAAAGTCTATTTTCTGAATGACTCCGAGAAGGATCATGATGTTTTGCGAAACAACATTCCATAACAATTAAATATCTCAATAATTCGATACTGAATATTGCAATAGAAATTTCAAGTAGTACATTTGTATAAAATGAAGCAGCATTCGAACTTCATTCGATTGCGAAATGCAGTGCGAAACTACGAGTGTTGAATATGGGAAAATCAATATCTCATGAAAAAAATGAATGATCGCTTTTCCCTACAAGGTATTTATATTTTACTCGAATCAAGCTTTTATTACATTATTGAATAAACTAGCCGCCAACTTTTTATGCTGTTTTGATATTAATTAACGTGAGATTAATCTTATATTACCTGTTTTGTCGTTTTGACTGATAGAAGTCTTTCATTAATAAAATGAGACTTTTTAATCCATTATGTACGGCATTCCAAGTGATCAAGCTAACCGAGCGTTGTTCATATGTTATGTTCTGAGGAAGAATAGACTACAGAGTATTTTCATGAAAATTACTCCATTCATTTGCTCATATATTCAGCCGATCTATATACGACATTAAATCGTCTTAGTTCTCAATCGAATGTTGTATGAACATATAGCAAAAGATTAGTCTTTGTCTTTCCTTATATAAGCATATAATTCTTGACGCATATCATTAATGAATTCTCCTAACGAATATCACTTGCTGCTTTTCTCTAATAGTAGCAATTCATTTCGAGTTTCATATCAATCGATAAATCTGAACAAAAAATTACCACATGATGCTAAGAAAACCAGAAATAAGAAATGAGAGACTATGTCTCTTTTTTGAAATATTCAAACCAATTGTATGTTAAGTATTCATCAATGGTGATTAAGAATCTATACAAAAAACGTAATGATATATTTATTTTTCAAAATATTTAGACTAATGGCTGGGGCAGTATGTACCTGTTGGTGAAAAAAGCATCCATATCCAAATCAGAAAAAGTAAATTCTATCTCTTCGCCTCAGGATGTATCCGGAACACTTTCTTTGTCCAAAATCAAATCAATAGGTTTTTTCTTTCCCAGTTCTTTTGCAACAATACATCTACAAACAGTATGCATTCACACTAATACAAAAAAATGTTGTATGTGCCGTATTTTGAGACACAATTTACAGCACATAAAAGTATTTGAATTTACTCTTCAGTGCATCTGTTTCTTTCTGGAAAACGAATAATTACTGTTTTTCTAGTTTAATTTGAATCAATAGCATCTACTCTTGGAGTACACGACGGTAAGATTCTCATATGCAGCCGCGTCAAGTCGATTTGATCCCGACCAGATCACTTCAAGGTGATCCAATATTGACTGGACCATATAGACTGCCGTATCTCTTTTGGTACCCTGTGGCTTGAAAAATCAAAACGCTTTCATGACTTTCGTACGTTGCATGTGAAAAACATGAAAAAAATGGCATTTCTGACGATGAAGCGGACATAAATTTTGATATTTCTTTTTTCAAATCTATTGATTAAAAGGGACTTTTTAATTAAAGTCATTCAGTGAATTTGATTAAACGCCAAAATCATACAATGAATTTAACTTTTAACCAAATTTATTACATGGATTTCATTAAATATCAAAATCACTGCATTTTTTAAATTAAATTGCCGCTTTTAATGATGAAATCGAAAAAATATCAAGGTTTATATTCGTTGCATCATTAAAAAAAACATATTTTTTCATACTTTTCACATAAAATTCACAAAAGTCATGGAAGTTTTTTGATTTTTTAAAGCCACTGAATATAGCTGTTTACAACTGGAAACGCATTCGAACTCAGCAACATGATATAAATTTTTTTATTGTTTTTTTCACCACATCATCTGCTTTGATAATCTTATGGACTATTAACATAGAAAAGTCTCATATTGACAAGGGAATGTAAAATGTCCTAAAACATAATACAATAAAGCTTCAAATTAGAAACGAGCTAGAAAATGAGCCAGACCCAAAGTAATTAATTTGGGCTCTTGTGATCACCACACTGCCGAGCTGAAAGGTAAATTTTGACTTCTCCCATTCAAGTTCACAGCCATGAAAAAATTTTGCTGCGATAAAAATCGATAATAATGAGAATTATTTCCGAATAGCGAAATGCATGCCTATTTGCGACGTAATGTATTTAACATCGAGGCTCGAAAATTTTCAAAAAAATATGCCTTTCAGAATATTTTTTTAATAAGATGAGACGAGGTGGTGGCGGATGAAATTTTTAAATGACCTGTTCATTTCTAATCATTAGATCTATGTATGGCTAATATTTCAGGTTGACATTCTGTTATTTAATTTTTCAGTTGATATCTAAAAATCAGTTGAAAATTTATTAAAATGGCCATAACTTGGCTTCGAAGGCACGTAGACACGAACTCTTTTAGACTTTTCTAGTCTTACCAAAACCTACTCGTGGGTTTAATATGAGATTAAACGACGTGTTATAGCTGAAGTACTTCCTTCGTAAGTTGAATGAAAAATGAATTCATTATATTAAGAAATTCTTCCAGCATCTTTCTCTTATTTTATATTCTCTATCAAAATTATGCACATCCATTATCATACGTCCTGCTCTTCCGTAAATATTTTTGCTTTAATATTACTACAATCATTTTCAATGTTGGCAATAAAACTGAAGACAATTGAAAAGGAACTTCATGCTTGAACATCATATTGTATATATTTATTACGTTAAGATTTTTTTATATTGATATATTGTATTCTTTAGTTTAACAAAAAAAGCAAAATATTAATCTATTCTATCTCATCCCTACATGATTTTGAAATATACTTGTAATTCTAATTTATTCAAGCAATAGGCTTATATTAATCGCGTATGCACTTTTTAAAGAAAAAAACAATCAATCAATCAATCAATCAAATTAAAATCTACTTTCGAATAAAGGAAAAACCTTCTTTTTCTAAATATTTCATTAGACTTGTACGTCCAAATGCTCCTGCTGGTGTAAAAACACCACCTCTAGAAAAATAAAAAATTCAAATAAAAAATTCAAAGAAATAAATAATTTTTCTTACTGAGCTGGTAAACGATCATTCTCTTTCAATAACATAATTGCACAACCAATTGACAATTTTGATGTTCCAATATATCCGGGATCAGGTCCTATGAATTCATGAATTAATTTTTGATTATCTTCTGTATAAGTTACAAATGTCATGTTAAATGAAGCTTGTGCACACTAAAGACAAATTAAAAAAGAGACCTAAAAAAGAAAATTTCTTGTCTATTTTTCATTTACATCTGTTCGTGTTGGTCCTTCTTTTGTAACGAATCCAGCAGAAAATAAACCCGGAAACTAAAAACAAAGATCGAAGTAGAGATGATATCCATATATTGTTATAAATTACTTTAAGTAAGCATTGCATGCCAAGTTTAAATTTCGTAAATAATGAAAAAATAAAACCAAAAAAAACAAGTTTAACAACTGAAATAAATGAAGGCATTTGAAAATAAGGTTGAAAACGAATCTAAAATAAAATTTTCTACTTTGTTTGAATATTTATTTAAAGAAGTCTGTCAGATAAAATGACTACTATTGGTTTGAAAGTCATCAACAGCACTTTGTAGAGGAACTCGTGTTACATCGAACGATATATAAAGTTTCATTTTTATCAAGCTTTTATATTCTGAGAAGTCATATACTAGTCAAGGAATACACTATCGCAATTACCGGTTATATGACCAAACACTAGTATGTCTTCAATTATGTGTATTTAATAATACTCATCAAAGGTTTTTTCTCTGTCAGAAACCTTAGGATTTTTCCTCAGTTTTCTCAGAAAGTGCGTCATGCACAAATCGGCTAATGAATGCTTTTCTATTTAGTAATAATAAGTTCATCATGTCCTATCAAAAGTTTTACTCTTCACAACAGATTATACATATAATGAATCTAACAGAGTTCCATGCGCTTTAATCATACTTGACTAGTCAGAATCTAAACTTCATAAAATTCATATACTTCTCTGCCTTTAAGAATTAAAACATTGAAAAAATCATAAACCTAAAAAGGTTATAAATGCTAGTAAAAATGCTGCGATTTTGAGAACCAAGAAAACTATTGTTAGATACACACAATTAATGACGAGACAAAATTCGATATAAGCTACGCACTAAGTACTTCCCTTGACTAGTACATGATTTCTTAGAACATTAAAATTAGATGAAAAAAGTAATTTCCTATAGAACATTCGATGGAATGCGAGTTATTTTACAAAATGATATAGGTCGCTGTTCAAAAGAAGAGTTTTCATCTTATCTGACAAGGTCTTTTCTTACCGGTTTTTTATTTAATTTTGTATAATTAAAATATTGTGTACGCTGCACAACTGACTTATCACTACCAGGAAATGGTACAGCCCAAAATGATTTACCTTGAATTGTTGTTTTAAAAATTGATTTTCTAAATAAAACAACTATATAAGTTATAATAAATCTTTATAAAGGAAAAAATACCTTTCAATTTTATGTTTTGAATATGGTAATTTTTGTTCAAATAATTTTCGTCGAAGAGCTTTTAATTCATTGGCATGATGTAAACCATAAACAGCCGCTTCCCATGTTGCAAAATGGATTAAACCACGCTTAAAAAGAAAAAGAGTATATATACTTTTTCAAGTCGATTTCTCTTTCATCTACTGTTGCTTGTGGAACGTTTAATGCTAAATAACTTTCAATTAGTGCAATCTCTAAAACGAAAATAACTCTTTTTATGAATACAAAATATTTAATCATTCTATACCAAAATTATTTTGTTCACATTCTTGTCGAATGGTTTCAGCACCAAGATCAGCAATAAGTGAATCAAGTCCACAACTACCAACAATAGTTATTTCACGCTCTTGAGCTTGACTATCATATTTAAGTTGTATTGTTTCAAGAAACTAAAATAAATAAATACAATATTTCATTACTATCATGTATTATTATTCGTTTATTTGTTTTTTTTTTACTTGTGGTTCACCGCATATATCAATATAATGTGTACGTGCTTGAAGACAAGCTTGTACTACAGGTTCACCATAATGACGATACTAAAAAAAAATTATTTAATTCATATTGATAAAAAGACAACTGTTGTTGACATACAGGTCCAACACAATTAACCAAAACTTTTGTGTGAGCACACATATCAATTAATGATTGTTGATTCGTAACGTTTGCAACAATTGTATCAACATTTGAAGTTAAATTTTCAATACCTATTGATTATTCCAAATTAGATTAACATCGATATCTTATTAAGTATAATCTTTGCTGGTTACGAAAGAACTGTCTCTAACGCGGTATTAAAAATTTCCAAACGATAAAGGCCTCTAGGTCTTCCCTAGAAACTCATGTTGTTTGAAAGTATCCTCATTGAATTTTTTTTGTATATATCATGCTATAGGATAAAATTTCACTAAAACAACTATAACTTTATAGACAAGGCTTAGGAGCCCTTGTTACTTTGCGTTTTTTAATACCTCATTCGGATCTGCTTTATGCATAGAGTCCAAACTCACAAATATTTCTTAAGTTAGGAAGATTCTCGTATTAGTTTAGACACCTGTAACATTTGATGCTTCTTGAAGAACTTGTTTTAATTTGTTGGCTGTTCGTCCAGCTATGCCCCATTTAAAACCAAATTGGTTTGCTTTTCTTGCCATTTCTTCGATAACATATTGACCAGTATAACCAGTCGCACCAAAAATAAGAACATCAAGTCGTTTAGACATTAATATATGACTGCTATTACAAAATCTAGAGTAAAATGTTATTTCTAACAACAAATTTCTTATGATAATCATGAGATCTTTTTTTTTTATCTTTTCTAATCAAGACAAACAATAACAACCAGAAAGAAAAACAAGACACGTGAGCTTCATTAAAAACTCTAAGGCTCCACTCTAGACGAAGCTTGAATGAAGGTAAGTATACAGTTTATTTAATGTAATTTTAGATTAAATAAATTAATTTATTATAATTAGCATAATCAGATAAAAATCTGATCGTAGCACGTTCACTACTTGAAATTCAAGCTATACTTTGATTCTATCTTCCTAAAGATATATAATCGTATTTTTTATGTTAATTATCTATTCGATCATTCTATCTAGGTGGTTTTTCTATAATACAAAATTAAAACAAAACCAACGATAACTTATTATTATCAAACAATCATGCATAAAATATTCACCCGTAATCAAGTATGAGTTCAAAGGATCTATATCGATCATTAGATGAATCAATTTATCTCATTAGTTAATATATCCTTTACCAAGTAACCGTTTTATTTGAAAGTCACTTCAATCTCTCACTGGTGCATTGAACAGAAACATGTTGACCTGCTTTTGAGTTTTTACCTAACACTTTAAACTAAATAATAATTAACTTCTTCCAAACAAACAAAATTTAACATTAACCATTTCCTTCTTTAATTATTTCAACTTTAAATCCTGATAACATTATTATAATTTTTTTCCTTAACATAAAATGATAGTCTACAAAAAAAAAACCAAATCTGTCTATATCTTTTATTTATATATATGTATGTACAGAGTGCAGAAAAAAACCGAGGAAAAATAATAATAATCATAATAACCAAGTTTAGATGCTAAAACACCAGTAACAACAACAGACATGTCTTTTTTTTTCTTGACCAGCATGATTATTTACATGAAAAAAAAACAAAAGAAAACAGACGTGACATACAATAATGAGACAAATATTAGTTAGCATAAAGAACCGGTTTTTTTATTTTATTTTATTTTTTTTTAAATTTTATTTGTTGCGAGTTGTTTATCATAATAATCCAGAGTATAAATATGAACAGAGAGCTAAAATAAAAGTACATTATTGTTCGTTCTCATGAAACACTAGTAATCGATTGTGTTGGACCACGCATTGTCGAAAGTACCGTATCAAGCCATTTCAATGGACCTTCTAAATGAATTTCTACCCAACATGGTGTACATGTTACTGCTTGACGTCTATTATTTAAATTAATATAGAATATTTTTTATTTTGAATAATATAAGAAAATAAAAAAATAAAAAAGACTATTTACCTATATTCAACACCCCATCCTTTAACAAAACTCATTCGAATGATACACATTCTCATGAGATTATAAACAGCTTCATAACTTTCATGAACAGCACTACTAAGTATTTGTGTAAAATCATCACTATCGAAAATTTTCAGTCGAACTTCTAATAAATCAAAAATAATAAATTATTATTTTCTTTCGCACAAAAAAGAAAAGGAAAAAAATTAAAGTATGTTTTTTACTTGGTGGAATTTTACAAACAGTTGCTGGATGCCATGATAATCTTCGATTTGTTATTGGACTTTGAACAAAAACAGCATTATCTGATATACATTCAGCAAAAACATTTCCGCGTATATGAAATAATTTTACACCACGTCCAATATGACGACGTGCTTTATCAATTTCAAATGTTCTATGAACATTTGTTAAACCACCCAAACAAAAACGTTCAGCATTAGATGGATCAGTAAAACCATCAATAATAACTTGTGGTTGTGTAGCATGAAATTGTTCACCAACACGTGTTGACATTTCATAATATGATATAAGACACCATTCATGTGGTTCTTCAAATGGTACTTGTTCACCATTTGTTATAGAATATTGAGATGGATGAGGGGATATTGTTGATATCGATTGTTGTTGTTGTTGCTGCTGCTGTTGTTGTTGTTGTTGTTGTTGTTGGGAATACATAGGATTGGTTTCGGTTGATATAGGTGGTGCAAGTTCAATTTCCATTCGAGTGTCGTGTGAATTTTGATTATTTTCATCATTATGAATCATACCAAGAGGTGAAAGAAGAGAATCTGATTTAAAAAAAACAATAATTTGTATAACTTCCTTTTTAATGCAATGAAATATAGATTTGAATAGATCATATAATATTTCTTTACATGTTTTCAAAACGAATTGTTATACGAAAGTAGTTATTTACTAATAATCTCAGACTAGTAGTTCTTATAGTTGTGTTGAGCCAAACTGTTTTTTTTGATCTGACGAGGCAACGTTCCTTGATCATTAGTGAAAAACTGTGTTTTGGTTTGATTTTCTGAGCTCTGAAAGTTTTTTCATAGATAAATCTTACGATCATTTGATAGTCCGCAAATTTTGAACTAGAATGACCGTATCCTTGACAAGATATTGACATTTTGAAAAAGCGTCTGATGTGGAATGTGTTTTGAAATGAAGAATATTTTCATGACAAGTCAATATCTCGATAAAGATACGATTGTCCTATCTCTAATTTTCACGAGTTTTTATTGACTCTAAGACTTATTTATAGAGAAAATGATTTTTAATTTATATTTATTTAATTTAATAAGAAAATTGTTGTTTTTCTATTTTACCTTGTGAACTGATACTTCCGGGTGATAATTGATATGATGATGGTGATTGTTGTTGTTCGATAGTTGTTTGATATGTTGTATTTTCTGGTATTTGATTTGGTAAAATATCATTTGTTGAAGCTGAACGTAAATCAGGCATATCACGAAATGCTTCTGGCGGTAAATGTGGAACATAAACGGAATATTTAGCTAAAGAAAAAATAAATAAATAAATAAATAATCGATAGACTACATGAAAATTATTTGATGATTACCTGGTACACGTTCATAATGAAATGGATTAATACAAATATCATCTCGAGAATAATGAAATGCATTTGGACAATAATCAACTGGTTTAAGCTCATTTTGATTTGATAGATCTGGCCAACGCCATAGACGACAATAAATAACAATAGAATTTGATTTCGATGATTGATTTGGTGGAACATCAAGTGATCTAAATAAAATATCTTGATTTTATTTTATATAAAAAAAAAAAATTGGTAGCGCAATCCCCCTGTCGGATTAAAATGTGAAACACAATGTAGTTCAATTTAGTTTAATTCTCTACAAAATACGAAAATGCAACATGAACAAATTTTAAGCACGAACTGCGATTCTCACATCGAACTATACAGACAAATTATATTAACTATTGTGTCAAGTTTCAGAAGCTCTATCTTACTACTAAGCTCAAGAATTTTCATAAGGAAACCTTATAACATGAAATAAGTGTTTTTTTTTTAACTTAGAAAAAAAATGTCATTGTTTGTTTAAAATACATAATATTTATTTAGTGTTTATTAAGTTTTTGTTATAAAAATTCTTGAATATTACTACACCACAATAAAAACTAGAGAGGATATTGAAAAAATACGAAGATCTTCATTCTTTACGGAACAGGCTCTAGTTTCAATATTAGAATGAGACGATATGTCAAGGAAAGGTTCAAATTTCTAATATGTACACATTTAATATTTCTTTTTTAGAACATATTTAAAAACAAAAATTAGAATTAAAATTTTTACCTTGGTATTGTTACACATTTTGTTCTTGAATCTTTGTGTACAATAGCTTTTTCAAGTTCATCAATTGAACCAGTTTTTTTTAATTTTGTTAATTTTTTTATTAAATTTCTTATAATTTTTTCTGTATGTTCATTTACATTTGATGTTGGTAAGGAATTCATATCATTTTGATTAACACATATATGAACAAAACGTTGAACAATAGGTGATATTGAACGTTTTTTAGTTATTGTATGGAGAAGTGTTGTTAGAGGATTTGATGATGGTGATGAATTATTATTCATCGTTGTTGTTGTTGGAGATGCGATCGACATTATTTATAATCTAGAAGAAATAAATCTTTTTTTTTTCTCTATTTTCGTTATCTGTCGTATATATACAATACATTTTTCTAAATTTTTTTTTTATAAAAAAAAAAAAAAAAAAGAAACAAAACCTCGGATACAAATATACAAAAATATACACTCTTTCACCTTGATGTTGGACACCAATGTTTCATTCCTTCAAAATCATATAAACTATCATAAGATAATAAAAATTCATTTGTACGATTAAATTTATTTAATTTTGATTTCTTTTTTCCATCAGATGGATTAATATGTAATTCTTTTTCCATAGTTAATATTAAAAATTGTTGCCATTGTTGTTGAACTGATTGCATTTCATTAAATAAAATTGAATCAAGTACAGAATCATCATCAAGTAATTCACTAAAAATAGAAAATAATAAATCTTTGTTTTTTGTTTTTCTTACTTTGTTATTGTTTTTTTTTTAATTGATATTAACTTACGTGTTTGAAATAATAGTTGATGCTATTTTCTTTTTCTTTTTCTTTTTTATTGGTTCTTCTTTAGGACAAAGAAGTAAACCTTGTGAAGGTATTGAAAGAACTTCTTTTTCACTTGAGATTATTTCTGATTTTTGATTTTCAGATGATAGTTTTTTTACCATAGGAATATCTATATATAAAAAAAAAATTAAAAAAATCCATTTTTTAATATCATCATCAATGAAATTTTTATTTTCTCTAAGCGACATACATTTAGGTCAAGATTATAGAGTATAAAAAATTATATGTTATTTAATTTATATTATTGTAATCTTGATGAAAGAGAAGAAAGAAATAGAATTTTTTTTTTTTTATTTGCATTTATAGTATTTTTATAATAAAGAATCTTGTTCAAGTATATTATTAAATACATCGAGAAAATAGATTGTCTTTAATGAGAATTAATTTTTGGTAGACTGCATAATAAAGACATCTTTTTCTTTTCTTTTTAAATTTTATTCTATATTGTAATCAAGCAGACGAGACCTTTTATATCAAAAGGAAAAATATTTTCCCATAAAACATTAATTATCAGATCTATTTTTATTCCTCTTATTCAATGAATCACACGCATGACTATACAATATTTTCTTTTTATAGAAGAAACCTTTAAAAGACAAAAATAGAAGTTCGCAAAATATTAATACTTGTTATTTTTGTTTGCTTCATAAAAACGAAAAAAAAAAACCCATAAAAATAGTATAATAAGTTATATTAATTGAATTTTGATCAAGGACGAAAATATTTGTTTTTCCTCCCCTTTGAAATAATGATTAATGATACTAACTTTTTATTATTGTTGTGATCGATTTTTTTTGTAATCGTTCATTTGAATTTGATCGAAGTTTATTTGATGATAATTGTTGTTTAGGTCGTTTATCATCAATTGTTTTTAATTTTGCTTTTTGCCGATCAAGTTCTTCATCAAGGAGATTTTTTTCACACTTGAAATTCTCATCTATTGAAGTATCTGAATTTGCTAGAAGAAAACAAAAAAAAAACAACACAATTTTATTTTGTAATACATAAATCATATTCTCATACAGGATAATAAAGTTTTTGAAAGTATTTCACATTGTGTTTTTTCATTAGATTGTAAATGATCTTTTATTATTGATGAAGAAGAATGACGAAGTTTTTTATTGGAATATAAATTCTGATCAAATTTTCGTTTTTGACTATTTTCTTGACTTAAACTAAAAGAAAAATAAAAAAATTCAATAATTTTTATTTCATTATATAAAATTAAATATTACTTGGTTGTTATATTAACATCAATACATTTAATCTGATAATTTGTATTGATTGATGAAGAATTATTTGTTGTTTTATCTGACAATATATCATCTGATGAAAATAATTTTTCACGAATTGGTAATGAATCTTGTTCATTTTGTCGTCTTAAATATGATTTATATAAATTATTTGGTTTTCTATTTGGTGATGAACTCTCAATAGATGATGATGATGATGATGACCAACGATGATCAACATCAGATGTAAATGTTGATGATGATGGTGAAAGTTCAAATGACTAAAAACGATATATCTACATATTAATATTTACTTAACTATGTGAATTATGTGTATTCACATATCTGTATGCATATGATTAAATACAGAAAAAATAACATAATGCGTTATATTTTTATAAATATATATAATATATATCTTCACCTTGCCATATGACGATCCAAGTTTACATTAACTTAAATTATCGATAAAAAAAAACATGTGCAAATATAACTGAGGACAAAATATGAGACTACAATACCTCAACGTATGAATGATGTATACAAAAATATTCACTTGTTTTTCGGTTACATAATGACTACTAGCAATATTTGATCAAGATTTTCTCGTACGAAAAGACGATTTAATAGTCTGATAGGGTCAAACTAACTCTTTTTAGAGTATGATTAAATTCAAAATATGAAACAGTTTTTAATTGCTCCGTTTGCTCTATAAAGTGTTTTACACTTACTGTTGTATGTATGACAGAATTGAAAACTATTGTATTGTCAAAACAATGGTTCTTTTTTTTTTATCAATACTGGTTTACATAGAAACTTGCTATTTAGTGAAAACACATAGATGAGATTTTCCTTATTGCAAGATCTAATTCAATGTTCTACAATAACGTTGAGTTAAAACTGATAATTTAGATTTTATTCACTAAATTTATTGATAGTTGTTTAATCTTATCCCAGAAGGATAATCTGCATCTATATATTCGAAAAGAGTGAAAAATTCTAATTCTAGTTGTAACCAGTTGCCTTTTGGTGATCGTAAAATGAGCAAATATTTTATGCTAACGAGAAAATGTTTCTATCTGTCGGACGCTGTTCAACCCCATATAGCGTCCAAAACGAAGCTTCATTGACGGTAGCAAAAGCCTGAAAGAATTCATGCCTATGGGTCTCTGGAGCTGAGTTATGACCATTTTCCTGAATTTTCAATCGATTTCTATGTATTTATCGTAAAACCAAATTAAGGAATTTTGACTAGATATTGAGTATATAGATCGGTGGAATGGTGTTTAGAATATTCTTACGGTTTCAACATCTATCGGCGAAATTTCAATAGTACAAATTTTTGCTAAATATATTAGAAATGAGAATTGAGAATTCACTAAAATGATCATAACTCGACTTCAGAGACTCATTGGTATGAACCCTGATCAACTTTTGCTAGCCACACTGAAGTCCATTTGTGCGCCGCGTCTCAATCAACGTTCGATAGTTGAAGATGTTCCTTCATAAGTTAATGCTTTCGAACAATAGTAATTCACAAATTTAAAATCATAATTTAACTTTATTCAATTTCTAAGTAAAAAAATTTAATTTTTATAAATATCAAACTTACTTGTATTCGTTCATCAACATCATTTATTCTTAAATCTTGATCAAGATCAATTTTTTTATCATATAATCCAACACCAGGTTGATAAATAAATGATAATTGTTGTTTATCATTAATTGCTGATGAAAAAGACATTGTCCAATTCGTTTTTGTTGGCTGTATTATATCAGCCGATATTATTGAAGGTGGATCACACCACATTAAAAATTCATATCTAAAACAAAAGAGAAATAACTATTAATATTCTTCTTTTATTTTCTTCAAACGAATAATAAAGATGTTAGAAAAATTCGTTTATAACTTCTTGTCCATCAATATGCAAAAGAAAAAAGAAAAGTAATTTCAACAAAAAAAAAAAAAGAAAAATGATGGTATAATAATTATTATATTTGTATTGTTGAAAATTAATAATTGATAACTTGATTTTTCTTCTTTTTTTCTGCACCTAATTCAAAATGTTTGGTTCGTTTAATAGCTAATTGTTTTTTGAATTTACATTCCGTACATTCCATACGTAAAACAATTTTTTTAGTTGTTTTAGCTTTTTTATGAAACACAGGTTTTTTTTGTCCACCATAACCTTTTTGTTTCATATCATAACGTCGTTTACCTTGTACATGAACACTATCTTTGCCTTTTTTATATTGTGATACTTTATGTAAAGTATGTTTTTTACAATTTTTTCCTTTGCAAAATGTACGACGTGTTTTTGGTACGTTTACCATTGTAATTTTGATGGAAAACAAAAAGATATTTAAATCTAGAAAGAAATATCATTTTTTTGAATAAGAATGTCAGAGTTATATATATATATACAAAATTTTAATGATAAATAAATGAATGAAACAAACAAATACAACACTAAAAAAAAAAACAAAACCAAAAGAACAAAAGCGGACAACAAATACAAATATGAAAATGTCAATTTATCTGACAGAAGAATTTTATTTTCACTTTAATTTTATTTTCATATTTATTTACTGGACATACTACCAGGTGCTGGTAATTGTTGTAGAACATTGTCAAGCCATTGCATTGGACCATTAAGATGAATTTCTACCCAACATGGTGTACTCATGATAGTACGTCGACTAAAAATAATTAATAGATGAATTACAAAAAGAAAAATAAAAAATAAAAAAAAAACTTTACCGATATTCTTCACCCCAACCCTTAACAAAACTCATACGAATAGCACATATTCGTGTAAGATTAAAAACAGCTTCATAACCATATTGTATTGTTTCTCTTAACATTTGGGCAAATTCGGTATTACTGAAAATTTTTAAATTACAACCTAAAATAAACACAAAAAAACAACTAATAAATATACTTTCTCTAAATAGCTTATTCTTCTTATAAAAAAGTCAAGTGGTTTAACTAGAACGATGAGTTCCGCTAAAGAAAAAAAGGGGTTTGAACCCTTCTTAGAAAGCGTACGAGAGAATTTTCACTCCTTCTAGTTAAGGATGAATTAGAAAAGTTCGTTAACAGTAAGGTTCATGTCTGTACTAAAGCATTTTCTTGATAACTCTTTCTTTACTACAGTAATAATGGTAATGAAAACAAAAAAAAAATAAAATTAGTTAGAGTGATGTAACTCGAATTAGATTATAGATCATTGTTACGAGTATACTAGTCAAAAAAAAACTCTTGAAAAACCTATTAGTCTGTTTACTAATGATACAATCGTGCTATGCCATTTTTTTTACTTTTTTTAATAATTCTTTTTTTGCAGACCGCTACGCACCTGTTTCAAATTGAAGTGATCTTGATGATACGTGATTCAGTAGAAGAAATGATGTTCTATGTAATCAATACTTTGTATCATAACTTTTCTTTCGGTGAAGGTTAAAAAAAAACTCATGCTTTTTTTCACTCAATGAAATTTGTCTACAAAAAGGCGACAAAACATACTTTTTTATACGATATTTACCTAATTACATGAGATATTCTATTTCAATAGGTATATCCTATGTTAAGAGTCTACTCTCTATAGACCCATTACATGTAGACCATTTTATACGATCTCATTCAAGATATATCTTTGTTATATTATAAACAGCAGAATACAAATTTTTATTTCTGCTCTTTATAAAGTAACAAAAGTGACATAATTTCAAATATAAGAGTTTTGTACACAAAAAAAAAGGAAACTTCACGATATTAAAACAATATTTAATATTATTTTCAACACATCAATGAAATTAACCATATAGATAATAGATAACCATACAGAATATATCTATTGAAATATCAAATCTCTAGTAGTCTTTCTAATGATATATCGAACAGTAAAATTAGCTAAACATCACATGCAAAAAAATATTTTGTCGTCTTATTGTCGATGATTTCTGTTGAGTCCATAAAAACAAAAAGAATATTGGATTTTTTTAACCTTTACCCGAAGTACAACTAGAATATATACTACTTAATATGTATATCACGATTTCTTCTATCAAATCCAATATAATAAAGAAATTTTTAATTAGAAACAGACACGCGACAGCTTGCAAAAAAAATATGAAACAATGAAAAACAACATGCAACAATTTCATCATTAATAAAAACACTAAACAGAACAATGGATAATATGAACTCATCTAGTAATAAAATAAAATAATTTACTAGTTGAATCATTTTAATATTGACTGTTTACATCAAAGGAATAACTAATTTTTTGTTTATTTTATTCGAAAAAATATGAGTTATATTTGTCATTAGGTTAAGTTGACCTTATATTATCTAACTAATAGAATGAACATTTAAAGCATAGTATTCTAATTTTGAATTATAACTCAAACCGATAATTTATGTAAATATTTATTTACATATGAACAATCTTTGTGAAACTTATATTATATTTCAAAACTATTTATATATCAATTTTGTGCAAATAAAATCATTGAATTAATTTTAAAAAAAAAAGAAAAGTACATAGCAAGTTGACATGAAAATTTTTAAGAAGATTATGATTAACAGCTAAGAAAATGACAAACTTTTAGAATCTATTAAATTTATCAAAATGTCAACTTATCTATACTATACTATACAACACATCATTACTAAATCCTCATTCTCACTTTTTTTTCCCAATTATATGTATAAATAAATATAAAGATTTATCATAAAATCCTATTTGATTATATGACAAAAAAAACGCCGAAAGGTTTCTAATTCTTAATAATGTTTACATGAATAAAATAAAAAAATTAAATATAAATATATGTTTTATTTAGAAACAATATTATTGATCAATTGATAATTATCTGTTTTTGTTTAGTTAATCTGTCATGACTTCGACACAATACACATATATATATTTAAGCAAACTCTCTAACCCCATACTTCTATGACGATAGAATAAAAAAAAAAAAGCAAGTCAAAAAATCCATTTCAAATAACAGACTCTTTAAACTTATTTCTCTTCTATATAATTTTTTTTTTTCTTTAACCTACAAATAAGTGCATCAGACATTCTATTTTAAAAATAAACATTACAAATGCTATTATTATAATATTATGCTTGAATAAAATCTTTAACTACGTAGTACGTGACATCGTTTAATAAAAAAAAAAAGAAAAAAAATCTCATTAAATACATACGTGGTGGAATTTTACAAACAGTTGCTGGATGCCATTGAAAACGTTGATTACAACTTGGACTTTGAACAAATATTGGTGTATCAGATAAACATTCAGCAAATACTTCACCACCAATATAATAAAGTCTAACACCATTACCAATCATACTTCGACAAACTTCACTTTCTCTACTACGATTAACATTTGTTAATGAACCAAGACAAAAACGATCAGATGCATTTGGATCACAAAAACCATCAATAACAAGAGAATTTAATGATGCATGAAATGTTTCACCAACACGTTGATTTAATTCATAATAAAGTATTGAACACCAAAATGGTGTTTCAGCATAAGCAATAGATGCTGTTGGAATACCTTATAGAGAGAAAAAGAAAAATATCAAACATAATGTCAACAAAAAGAATTAATTTTTCTTGTTTACCACTAAAATTTGTTGTTGCAACTTGTTGTTGATTAATTGATGCTTGTGTTGGTGTCATTGCTTCATAATTATCTTGTACACTTGCTGGACTATTCACAGCTGTACGTTGTTGATCCGTTGGTGATGTTGCAACTAAAAAAAAACACAAAATTTTCTCTAGAAATCTATTTTTCTTTTTAAATTACTTACAATCCATAGGAACAGTTGAATCTGGTTGTATTTGCATACGTTCACTTCTGGTTGAATCAAATACAGCACGATCACAAACAGGTACTTGAACCGGTGGAATAACTAAAACAAGAAAACGTATATTATTTGTAATGTCAATGAAATATTCTTCTTCTTTTTTTTTAAAGTTTTACATGGTGCAACAACTCGTTCATAATGATAAGGATTAACACATATTTGATCTTTTTCATGTTGAAATGCATATACACATGTATCAGTTGGTCGTAATTCTAGATGTGTATTTAAATCTGGCCAACGCCATATACGACAAAAAGCAACAACAGGTGTAACATCATTAAATGCTTTTCGAACTGTTTGTGATGGATTTGGTTCAACTAATTTATTTTGTGCTTCTCTAAAAAAAACAAAACAAAACAATTCAGTTGTTCAGTTTTATAAGGAATAGTAAAAAATTCATAATTAAAAAGCTTCAACTGATATATGCCGTAAAAAAAGTTATAAAGCCAATTTTTCTTTAATATTCTATATGATGAGAAGAAACCATTCGTTTTGACAAAAACTTTCAAGTTCAAAGAATCTCTAGTTATGTATAAAAATAGTTTTAATTTCATAAAGATGATCTATTCGAAAGAATCCTTTCAGATTTTTCTAGACTCGCTAAGTTCGAAATATCATTTCGATTAACGCTTAATAACTAGCTATGTTTCCTCGTCCGACGAATAAGTTAAATCAATCCAAAGGAAGATTTCCTTAACAAACTGCATATCATTACAAACGAGAATATGAACGAGAATTTCCTTGCAAAATTAATTTTGATGGAAAATGTGAAACCAAGGAAAAAAGAAACATCCTGAGGATCTTTTGTGAAGACTACAAAACGAGATTCATATCTACTCGTTATTTCATTTTGTTTAATAAACCTAGTCATATACTTTCCAGCACAAATTAAATGAAAAATACGTAGATTCTTTTACCAAATAACCTCTCTATGTGAACATCTCGTTATACTGAACAGTAATCGCTTATTTCAAGTCCCATCAGTAATAACAACCTCTATCATATAAGCAACGTATAAAGTTTTTCTAAATGTCTTTGTTTTTCTTGAATGTCAAATAATCTCAGCTCTATAGTTTATCCACTGAAAATCTAATATAGAATTTATTCTTAGAATCTCGACAAACATCATGACTAGATTAGATCAATTAGGTAACTTGTGTTCTGTCTGTGAGAGACAAATTAGATTCTCTCTTTTGGTCAGATAATATGACTTTGTTTGATATAAAAAACAAAGAAAACAAAATTTACCTTGGAATTGTAACACAACGTGTTTGTGAACTTTGTGTTTCTAATGCTGTTTGTAAATCATCTATCATTGATGTTTTAGTTAAACGTTTAATTAAACCTTTAATAGCTTTTTCAGACCATTTGTCTTCACTTGTATTTGATTGAATATTTCTTCTATGTTGTAATAAATTTTTTAATGTTTGAGGATTAATTGAAAATGAAAATGGTAAATTAAATAAATGGCTCATCGCGTTTGTTTTTTTTTTTTTTTTTTGTGGTAAATCAAAAGAAAAAATCAAATCCAATTGATTATTATTTAAAATAGACAAATAATATTAAACGAACGAGAGCAAAAAAAAACTTGTCGGCATATTGAAATAATTTGTTATGTTAACCTCTACATATTATTTGTATATAGCAAAAGTCAATAGGAAGAAAAATTTTTTTTTAAAAAGAATAAATTCTTTTTTTTTCCTCCCTAAAAAAATATTTATTTCATTTATAAAATGAAATTTTTTTTTTTTATTATATTATTATTTTATATTTATTTTTTTCGATAGATGGTAGTTCAGTATAATATTTCAATAAAATTAAATTTTCATTGGACATATATATTAACTAATCGACAATTTATGATATTTAAGTTTTAAATGAATATTTGAAGAAAATAGGTATTGCCTAGTGATCAACAAATTATTCTATGTTTGTATATTTTTTATATGTCCTTGATAAACGTCTATTTTTACTTTATGTCTAAGAAAATTTTATTTTTATGTTTTTCGATGAATTAATTGTGTAAATTTACATAAGTATGAGTTTGACATAGCAATTTGTTTTTATTTACCTTGAATTCATTTCGAAACCGTATTGAAAACTATATACGAAATTCTCAAAAGAAAAAAAAAAAATGCCTGGTTTGTGTTTTTATTGTTTTTTTGTAGTTCATATGACTTTTAATGCTTATTGATGTGTATAGAATTGAAGGTAATGATTGACTATATAGTATTCGATTTATGTAAAGTTATAGAAGAGATTTTCTAAATTTTTCAATAGTTAATATTCATGTTTAATGTTATCTCAAACTAAATTTTGTTTTGATTCAATAGATTTTTGATTTTAAAAATAGTTTGAAATAGGATCTATTTAAAAATGTTTATTTAAAAATCAGTTGCATATCGAACAAAAAAAAAGTTGTGTTTTATTTAGTTTTTTTTTTTTTTTGATGAATAAACAAATGAAAAATCTATTTCATATGATTGATAGATTGTTAGAAGTACGGAATTATTTCAAAAGGTTGTAATAGAATTTAATGTATTTTTTTGTATAACATCATTTGTTCGAATAATCGCTAGATCAAGTGTTATTGCAGCGATTACAAGAATTGAGAATAGAATACCAATCATTCGTGCATAACGGTAATGAAAAAGTAAACCTCCATTATGTACATAACGTGCAATGACAAAAATACTTCCATAGACAATTTGTCGTGTTGTTGTACCTTGAAGTGCTTCAGTGAAAACGAAAAATAATATAAGAAAGTAAACCATATAATGAGTTTCATATTCTAATACTTTTAAAATTCGTTTTCTAAAAGTCGAATCTCTATGTTTAATAACATGATTTGCTGATTGAGTAATAGTTGATAGTGTCCGATTTGTTTTTCCAGTTTGTCGTTCAAATATTTGTTCCTCTTCTATACGATTTAGTTGTTTACTTTTTAAACGAAATATCATTAATATAAGAAAAAGAGTTATATTTTTCCATACAAGACCAACAGATACCCAAGCAAATATACATCGTTTTATATATAAATCGTAATCGAACGATGAAGCCATTAAAATTGATTATGCATAGGTGTGTTCTTGAAGAAAAGACTTTATAAATATAGAGATTAGTTTGTTAATCAATATTAAAACTTTTATCAATGATATTTTATTTTTGAGTAATATCTTGAATGATAATCTATTTAAATGAAGAGTAGTACTTAATAATATTTTTGAGATAACAATAATTTATCAAGGATTTATAAAAGTTTTTCGAGGGTAAATATGATACTTGTTGACTTCGATTTGTAAGAACAATATATTTATTGATGTAAGGAATTATTCACAAAGAGTATCGATACGTTTACGAGAGAAATGTTCCGACGAATAAATCTCTTTTCATTCGAGATTATGTGTAATATGTAGAATCAACATGAGATATGAATATTCTTGAAGATAGTTCAACTTCTTAGTATATTGTTCCAGAGATAGTATACATTTATGTTAGCTTTTAAATGAATGTTGTAGTAACAGACAAATTAATTTTCGACTTGAAACTTTGCATAGGAACAGACATTAATGAGAATAGTTTATTGTAAAAAAGTTAAATCTTTTGATTTCTTTTATCCTAAGATATGACCTATAATAAAAGCATGTTTTTCACACCGTTCATATACGAATGACAAATTTTGATGTTCTTACTTTAGAATAAATGCAATTGGAACATTTGAAATTTTCACAACAAGTTATTCTAGCTAAGACCTATTTTTATGCTAATTTTTAAATCGAAATTCAAGTAATCAGTTTTTCTGCTGCTTCTGAAAGAACTATGACATTCATTTCAAAAATGATCATAATTTTGCAGTATCTCTGCAGCAATAAGTTAAGTGCTGTAACTCTTTTGAAGATATTCAAAGTTCACTTGGATCTACATAATGCACATCGTTTAAGTTCAAAAGTGATTAATCAACTAGGAGGCTTCTTTTATTTGGTATATTTTGAACAGTATTTTTAAATAGAAAAATCAATCGAATATGAATATGTTATTAATATAATAGAAGATTATATTCATTGAGTAGCTAGTCATTTGGTAGAGCATTAATATGAATATTGATATGTATCAATTTAGCTGACAGAAAAAATAGTGAAGAAATATATATATATATATATAAGTGATGATAAGTCTGATATTCACAGACATTCACATCCAAATGGATGGAATCAAAAAGTACGATTTTCTATCTGAATATCGTCTATGGATTGTTCCTAAATAATTTATCTTTTAGATGTTGATTTTATTTATAAAATATGTTCAAACTTGAATCATATATAACTCCATGGCTTCTATCTTATATTGATCAATATGTAAAATTAAGACGTGAAGATTTTCAATTATCTTTATGGGGTGGTGATGTTGTTTTGTATAATCTCGAATTACGTTTAGCTAATATACAAAAATTAGTTCCAACACTTCCAATTATTTTTCAAAGTGGAATTATTCATGAGTTACGTATTCATGTATGTTTATATGATTTACAATTATTTTATAAAGAATTTTTTTTTTTTTTTTCGAAACAGGTTCCATGGATTCGAATCAATTCAGAACCAATTGTTGTAACAATAAATCAAATTGAACTTGTTATTGTTTTAAATAAAGAATGTACATTATCAAATGATAATTCATTATCATCTGAAGATGATATTGATTCTGATCATATACTTATTCAACAACAACAACCAACAACAGCTGAACAATCAAATTATATTCAAACTGTACTTGCACGTATACTTAATAATGTACATATAATTGTTAATAATTTAATAATAAAATTTATTGAAGAAGATATTGTTATATCATTATCATCACGTACAGCTGAATGTTATGCTGTTAATCAAAATTGGTTTAAATCATTTATTGAATTATCACAACAAGATTTATCATTAAGACGTTTAATAACATTACCAGATTTAACATTATGTTTAGATAAACGTGATAGTACTGGTAAAGTTCATCGTTATGAAGTACCATTATTATCACGTTGTTCATTTGAATGTCGTATACAAATGTTATATTCAAATGTATATCAACAATTAAATACTAAACCTATACAAACACGTTTAAGTTTTAATTGTGCTAATATTGAAGTATCTATTGTTGATAATCAATTATCAATGATAATGCGTTTAACTGAAATTATTATGTTACTTATTAATCAACAAATACATTCAAATGAAGAAAATAATTTATCAAAAGAACAGAAAAAAAATTTACGTAATAAATTAATTGAATCATCTCTTTCAATATCATCATTACCACCATCACCATCATCACCACTACCAATACCATCTGTACCTTCAATAATAAATTCTGAAGATGGAACAACAGTTACTTCAAATAATTCTCAAACAGGTTGGATGTCATGGGCATGGTCTTATGTACCATCAGTAACAACACTTTTTGCTGAAGATGATTTTCCACCAGAGACTGATAATTCTAATAATTTATCAAATGAACAAGAAATTAAACAAGAATCTCGATTAGAAGAACAGAATATATTAACAACGAATAATATTAGTCATACTCCAACACCAATACTTTTTGCTGGTATTGAATTAGATCGAATTAGTTTACAATATAAAGTAAAAATTAAAATTTGTTTTTTTTTTGTGTTTAATTTAAATTCGAGTGAAATAATTTTTTTTTTCTAGATTACAAAATCAACTGGTAATAAAACTTCTCTTGTTCCATTTATTGGCTTTCTCATTGAAAAAGCAAGTATGTATCAAATAAAAACAAAAAAAAAAAGAAATAACTAATTGAAATACAAATTAATTCATTCATGGAATAAAAGAGAATCTTTTAAGAAAGATTTATCGAATGTTAATTAACAGGTTAAATTCAACCTAACAGATCTATTTTACATGCAAATGAAAATAAATCATCAAATATAAGTGATAATTTCGATGTTTATTTCTATAATAGAATTACAGTAAAACTTCAAAAAGTTTTTGATGATGTTCTATTTGACATATAAATAATTTTATGATTAATCTATTTAGATATAATGGTTGAACGTTATAAACCTACAAGTACAACAGCTGTCGATGGTCAATCAGTTGTTTCTCGTGTACGTAAAGTAAAAGTATTAACATCAAAAATGTCTTTAATGTGGGATGAATGTTTATGTTTATCATTATCTGATGTTCATTTTACATTACATTATGATCGTCATGTACGTATGACACATTTTTCTTTAATTATAAATGATTTGAATGCAAGTTTCAATAATAATTTACTTATATATCCATGTCAAGCAACATTAAAACTTGATCATCATCGAACATATTCATTACTTCATTTAGAATGTTCATCATTAACTGGAAAAATTGATTTTAATCTATTAACTTATTTAATAAAAGTTATTAATCAAATACGAACAATAGTTGATATAGCTATATCAATATTTCAACCATCAAAAATGATTGAACCAATTAATGATGATATTATATCAGTTGATGATTTAAGAAATGGTTCAATGAAATGGATATTTCAAACTTCACATGAATTACCTAATATAAATGAAATTTTTTTTACAACAATAAATCATCAAAATATTGCATCTTGTATGACATGGAAATATCCACAACGACGATCATTACTTAAATGTCATATACTTCCATTACCATTTGATGATGATCTTAATGGAAATGTTATGACACATAAAATAAAAACGGTAAAATAAAAATTTTTGAAATAGATATTTTTTTTTTTTGTTTTTATATTAACAAAGAAAAAGTTTATTTATAATCATTTAATTTTTTGATTATGAAGTTTCTTTTCTTTTTTTTACAAAGATGACAAAAAAAAATTGAGGTCACAATCGAATTATTTTTAATTACAAAATAAATGTATGAATTAAAAAAAAAAATTTGTCTTTTAGGTTGAATGTTTAATGCAATATTGGCATTTTGGTACAAAACAATTTGTAACTTGGCAAACATTTGATTTATCTGATGGTCAAGCATTATTTCTTGATTTTAGTAATGATCTTGGACAAAATCCATATTCTGAAATGTGGCGTATTGTTTTACTTAATGCATCATCAATTATACATCAAGCGAATTCTTTAGCTGCATCAACACGTATTGATTCATTACAAAGTCAACGTTATGAACCATCAATTGAAATGACAATTAAAATACCAAATATATGTTTACATTTTATGATAGATCCACAGGTTGAATTTTCTTTGTTTTTTTATTTAAAATGTCTTATCATTTCTTATATTTTATTTAGAAAGAAAATTCATCTTCAAAATTTCAATCAATTCTTAATGGATGTAAACATGATGTTCTGACATTACATTTAGATAATGTATCATTTGATTATAGTCAACGTCTTGAAACAAGATTAATGAGTATTGAAACATTATTATCACTTGAAGCATTAGAATATCGATTTTTAACAAAACGTTCATGTATTGAACCAGCATTAGTTAATCTTGATTTATTCATTGATGTATCACAATCAAGTATATTAACAAATTTACCTGATATATTTAATTTAAATAATGGAAAATATAATCAATTATTTCGTTCAGCTAAAACATCAATTCTTTATCAATTACATTTTGATATTGATCATATTAATATTCGATTAAGTCAATCATTATGTCATTTAATTAATATTCTTTATCAACATTGGATTCGATCAGATATGATCGAAGTTTTAGAATTAAATAAATTCAAACAGCAAGGTAGTGATACAGTTCTTTTTTTTTTTTTTTTGGAGAAATTTAATAATCAAATAAAATAAATAATAAACTGAATTCATTGCAAGTGAAATATAATATGAGAAAGACCGTATTATTTAAAAGCATCGTTGATTTTTTTTCTATCCTTTATGTGCACTATTGCTAATGCACGATGACTTTTGTTAGCGCAGTAATCTTGAAAGAGAAAAAGAGGTTTGAATGACCTGAAAAAGGGGTTAATTTGCTGTTCTTTCGTGACAATATTTAATCGACAAAAGCAGTTTATATCTCATGGTATTAGTGTAATAGAAAATGAAAGGAGTAAATACATAAAAAACTAATATATTGAAACAATGCAAATATTTTTATGATATATTGTAAAATAAATAATTCAAGGTCGATAGATTCAATTCTAAGTTGAATATGTAGAATACGTACTTTGACCTTTACAAACAATTTTCATTCTGTTTTTGAGAAAGACACTATCGAATCTCAAAACAAAAATCTTCGGTCTATTATTAAAATTTCGTACATTGTTCTTTATTATTCTCTGCTTGCTCAGTAGTGATAACACAGTCCGCTGTAAGTTACAAAGCTATCGTCAAACTTTCGAAACATATATAAATCATTGCTAGATTCCGCAATCAAACCGAAAGATCTAAATATTCTCCTTTGTGCTAATGAATGGGTCATGAAATTGACTATAAAACATGTCAATCCTATGTATCGTTTTATTTTTGTAATCGATCTACAAATTGTCACTGCATTAATCAATGGAAGATTCAATATTAAAGATATTCTCTCTTCGTTTCGTGATGAAAATTTTCTTTTGTGGAGATTGTATAGTCTGAAGTAGTATATATTTACTAATTGTCCGAAAATTATATTTAAACATTAATAAATCAAATTAGTAAAAACTGTATATTGCTTCATGTCTTACTCAAATCAACTTTTTCATGAAAACAAAAAGTACAGAAACGCTTTCATGTCTCCACCTTCGTATATTCAATCAAGCTAAACCTTTTTTCACATGTATAATACACTGTCCTGGATGAGTATAGAAATAGAATTCTGTTGATCTTTGGTAATTCTATTCAAAAAAAGAAAAACATGCATACTTTTTAGTTTGGCTTTTTGATTCGTAGGATAAATAATAAAAAGATCTTTACTGAAAATCATGTCTAGTGCATGTAAAGAAATTTTCAGCTCGTTCGAGCGTAGTATCTCAGGGAAACATGGACTGTCATTTTTTATCATTGTGATCCTAGTATCTAATAGAAGACAGTGCCCAAGATGACAACTTTTGTTCTACTCGCAGGGGCGTAGTCAGAATATGGTCAAGAAAGGTGCACAGTATATGTAAATAAATTTATTTTTTCCCAATCATATTAAAGATAAACATCAAAATCTTTGTTTAGATTTCGATCAAAGAATATGCTTATAAGCAGATAGTGAAATCAGATTTTCATATGTTTATTTTTTTTTTGTTTAGCTTTAGCATTAAGCAATAATGATAATCCATTGTATTATACTTATTATCTATTTACTAATCATCTTAATTGTCCTGTTGGTTTAAAACAACATAAAACAACTGATAATTTTCTTATACTTTCTCCATCACAAACAACAGATTTTGTTTGGACTAAATTAAATACAGATGATATATCTGTTCAATTTTCACTTGAACATTCATCTATAGATCCAATCTATTCATTACCTATAGATATACATCATACAGATAATAATATTAAACAAATAGTTCAATTTATTCATAGTCCACATTCATTTTATTTACATATTCATTATGATGAACATCAAATACGTCGTCATATACATATTATTGGTAAATTAATACTTAAAAATCTTTGTAATATTGATTTAAATATAAAATTTTATTTAAATGTTGGTTCAAGACAAATGGATATATCTTTATCTAAAAATGAATTATATTTAAGTTGTTTACAAACAATTGATGATATTGAATATATTCAATGGAATTCATCAAATAAATATTCAATTGAACAATTAAATCAAGATGGTATTATTTCAACAAGTGAACAATTATCAATATGGATACATTTATTTGAATATGAAAATTTAACTTGTTTTATATTTACACCTATTATTATTTATCGTTCATATTTAACACAATCAGTTTTAGTACATTTAAATAAAGATAAAACATTTATACTTCAATCAAATGGTAATTATACATTTTTTAATGATTTTATTTTTGATAATTCAAATTCAATAATATATGAACATCGTTTACAACAATTTGATGTTGAACAATTAACATCATGTATATTTGAATTAAATAAACAATCTTATTTATCTATAAATGAAATTGAAAATATTCAACAAGAAAATTCAAGTTTAATTGATTATTTTTTACAAACTAAAATACTTTATTCATCACAATTTGATGAACAAAATTCAACATATTCAATTATTGATCTACTTCGACAACAACATTCTAAAATAAAACAAACTGATGATGATATTCCTATACCATTAATTGAACAAACAAATGAAATTTTAAATACATCTCTTGTACCAAGTATTGGTGCTAATGGTCCATCTATGTATGAACCATCAATTACATTTCAAACAAAAAAAATTGAAAATCGTATGTATTGATAGTGACATACTTTTATTTATTAGAAATCATAAATAAAATAGGAAAATATATAATTTTTTTCTTGCGCTACATATTCGAAAGTTTTGAGATGCTTTCAAAGTAATGAGGATTGTAGAATGTCAAACAAGCTCATAGTTTGTTCATGTAAAAAAAGAAACTCGATCTGACTAATGGAAATATAATTCGAGAATGTTTTTCTAGATGTCAAGTCGCTTTTGAATTGGGATTATTTGCATCATGTAGGTTCGAATGTACTATGAATACTCTGCGATGAATTTGAACTAATAACTTATTTCTACCGAGATACTGTATTATTTAATAGAATATTGTGATCTTTATCAGCAACATCAGAGAAGCGCGATTTCGAATTTCGACTTGAAAGTTTGAATAGAGACAGATCTTCAAGAAAATAGTTCTTTTTGTGAATGGTTCAGACCTTATCACTATTAGTATTTCTGAGATACAATTGTAGTAATAGTGTGTCTTTTACATTGCTAATAGAAACCACCACATTTGATGTTCCGATTTCAAGACAGACATATCGAAAGGTCTAAAACTTTCACAACATACGATGCTCATTAAGGTTTGTCTCTATACAAAACTTCAAGTGAAAATTCAAAAATCAGTTTCTCTAATGTTCTCGAATGGACGACGGCTTTCTGATAATCATAAAGGTGCAACAATAAGCTAAAAACTTATATTCTTTCCAAGATATTTTTAACTTATATAGATCTACATAACATACAAGGTCTCGACTCAAAAGCAAATTATCAGTTGAAGAACTTCTCCGGTCAGTAGAATATTGAATGAGTTACTGCTCTGATTTTTTTTCAGTGAAACTTTCCGAACATTCTAATAACGGTAAGAGCAAATTTTTTTAACTCACCAATCTCATCGGGTTCGATAGTTCTAAACATTTTCTCATAAGAAAAAATTTGTTTAAAACAAAATTTTCTTTATTTCTTAGTAATCAATCCAACGAATATAAAAACAAATTCAATTGATTGTCGTATTGAACCAATACGTCTCTATTCACATTTAAATACAATATTAATTGAATTAAAACCTTTAACATTAATAAATAATTTAACACCATTTAATTTTCATTTATATGCAAATGCTGGTCATGATCATATATATATACATTCTGATCAAATAAATTGTCTTTCAAAATTAGAATATAGTCAAATACAATTTATACTTATTGATCCATATGATGGTGAACATATTCAATGTCAAACAATTGATTTAATATTTCGAAATATTCCTATGATGAATACAACAAATATAATTAATAATCGTTTATATATAAATGGTTCAATTGATTTATATTTTATTAAATCATCAAATAATGATTATTTTATTATTCATTTAAAACATGAATATCTTGATCATACACATATATTAACAATTGAATCAAAATATCAATTTATTAATCAAACACAACAAACATTATTATGTTATATATTACCAATATCAAAACAACAATATACAATTGATTATCCATATAATTGTTTAGAAATAAAAATTAATGAAAAAATAAATTTATATCGTTTTCAAGGTATACCATCAACAGATATTATTTATTATTTATTATTTCAAAATGAATTAAATGATAAACAATATTTATCTAAACCAATTAAATTAATGACAAAAATTGATGAAAATGGAAATCGACAATGTTTTTGTTTATATAAAAAAGATGAACAAATTAAGTAAGATGAATTAAATCTTTTTGAAATAAATTAAAAAAGAAAAAAAAAACAACAAATTTTGTTTTTTTAGATTAAAATCATCAACATTTCAAAGTTTACGTGGAGAATTATTTTCTATTAATCAATTAATTAAGACATCAACAAGTCAAATTGAAATATCAATTAATTCTAATCCATCTTGGGCATTTTTACATGTTGTTAATACTTGTTCATGTCCATTATTATGTCGATTAGAAAATATTTCATCTATGTCACATATAATTCCACCATTTTCATCATCATTTATTGGAATTGATTCACCAGAATCATCATCATCATTAAATAATAATAATAATAATTTACAAAATTTAATGAATGGTTCAAGATTTTATTTAGCACAATTCTTATTAAATGAAAATTCCAATAATGTTGTTCAATTAATAACAAATTATTTTCAACAAGTAACAACAAAAAATGTTCAATGGAGTAGACCATTAAGAATTGATTCACAATTAGAAGATGTCTTTTTACCAGTACCCGGTATGAAGTACTCTGTTTTATTGTTTTTCAGAAAAGAGAAATACGAGTTCGCACAGTTACGACCCGAACTAGAAATTGCCGAAATTTATGGATGAGAGTCTGCCAGAAACTCAAGGATTCGAAAGCAATAATTTGATATGAATAGCTTCAAGGATTATTTCTTGATATAAGATAATGAGAATGTCTATCGAATAATTTTCATATCTTTTCAGTTGAAGTAGTTTGAAACATCTTCATATACTTGCACCTTGACAACGTCATAATGAAATCTTACAACATGTATACTAAATGTTGGTCTTCTGTAGTTTCTCTATAAGAGATTCGACATAATTATTTAGTAAATAATAATGATAGATAAAGCTTCTTTGATCAACATGATGAAATAAGACAGGACGAGTACCCAGGTCGATCGAAACGGCTATCTATATTTTCACCGTCTATTTGCTTCATACAGCACCATAAACAGCCGTATCGATTGACCTGGGTAGTTTTAAAAATTAGAATTTTTTTAGTAAGCCGTCTGCATCGAATCACAAACAACGAAATTTCTCTAATTAATATCCAGGCAGCATTTGAAAATTTTCGATCAATCGATTCATGATAAAACCATAGCTCCTTACCTATAATTTACATCATATAATCGTCATGTTTCTTGTTAGGATGTCATCAAATTTTCTTAACCAAGTTAAACTCAAAAATACATGTTCAATTCTTACTTTAGGTTTACATGATGTTTTAATTCATTCCTTATCTGCATCATTGCCAGCAAGTCGAACATTAGTAATTGAACCTGTTCATCGTCATCGTTCAATAAAAACAACAACAACATCAAAATCTAATAATATTGTCAAAGTAAATTCATCATTAGAAATAACTAATTCATCATTACCACAAGCAACTATCATATCAGAAACTATACCACGTCAATATCGTTCAACTATGTTTGATAAAAATACACCAATAAATACACCAAATGCAACAAATCAATATTTAAAATCATGGCAACAACAATATAATCAAAGTAATCATCGACAAATACAATTTAATTTTTTTGTTAATAAAATATCTATATCATTAATGGATGAATTAAATGATATATGTTTATTTCGTGAAATTCTTCGTGTAACAATTGATAAAATAAATTTATTATTTTATCAACATTTTATTGATACTGAACTATGTTTATATCAACAACAATTTTTTTGTTCAATTGATCAATTACAAATTGATAATCAATGTTATAGTTCAAAAAATAATTTTGATTTTCCAGTTGTTTTAATGTCAAAAGATGAAAAACGTATGTCGAAAACAAAAACAAATGTTTATGAAAAAAAAGAATCAAACGAGTATGTATTTGATTAAATAGCTTTATCTTGAATAAAATTGCACTCAAATTTGAATAATAACTTATTACCAAGATTTCACACATGAATTGTAAGAGCACGAAATTCTCCGCAACAGGAGGGGTTGCCGCTTCTTCCATGATCGTTGGTTAAAAAGTTAAAGGTTTCACAAAAAAAATGTCTTTTTCGAGTTTTTGCTATGCTTATAACGTTTTAATAGAAGATTATAAACAATCCGGCAACTTCTAACATTACTTAAGATTTTGTGCCTTTTAGAATGATATTGTTAAAAAACAGTTTTAAGATCTGAAAACTACTATGTTCTGTTTTTTAGAAACCTTTTTAAATGATATATAATTATTAAGCGTTTTGTTAAAAATTCTAAGTAGGGTTAAGTTTGTTAGGAAATCCATCCCTGTACTTTGAATGTATTAAATAAGCAATTTTTCATCAATCTGTTAACAGACTACTGTTAAAAAATAGCCTAAATGGATAAAATAACGATGACATGTTTAATATTTTCGATAAAAACAAACTGAGATATGTATATAAAATAATCGAAAAAGAATCGCATCATCTCGTAAATCTACCATCGATCAAACTAATAACTCTTAATTAGCATGCCGTACTAATATCTGGCTAATGTTTTGATTAATATTATTGTTCTATTGAATGTTAATCTTTAATTTATTTCATAGACCAAGTTCTTCTCTGGCTAATCATCGTCGTGAAAATTCGACTTCATCAATTGATACAACTCTTACAGAAGATCCATTACCGGCATTTGATTCTTTATCACATAATCATAAAATTTCTCGCCAAAAATTTATTAATAATAATCAACGGAGATTTTTTACGGCACATTTTCATCGAATAAATGAACGTTTTATTAAAATTGATTTTCAATTTCAACCATTTGATGTTTATCTTGAAGATCATTATGTTTATGTTTTATTAAAAATTTTTAGTCATTTATTACCACTTGATTTAAATATTCCAACAAATATAAAAGAAATTCCAGTTAAAATCGAAAATATTGATAATGCATTAATGAAAATACCATTTGTTTGTGAATCTTTATACATTGGACCAGTTGATATTGTTATTAGTGTACATGCTTCAATGAAAGTTTATATTGGTTGTCATCAATTACCAATGTTTATTGATAAATTTCAAAAAACTTATATTTATTCAACAAATAAACAATTATTAACATTAATTACTAGACATTATTTTGTTTCTTTATTAACACGATCACCAATTTTACTTGGATCATTTGATCTATTAGGTAATAATGAAATATATATTTATTTTATTAATAAATAGTTGACATTAGAGATATAAACTAATTAGCCGCGACACAAACTTAGATATTTGATTTTAAATATTTAGGGCGTCCTAAATCATTTTTCGGAGATGTTACCGCCTAGTTTATGATCAATATATTTTCTACCATCGTTTTATCTCTTTTTGATGTCGAAATTTCTCGAAACTAAAAAAAATTCATCGAAAAATCTCACGAGGAAACCTTTCGTAGTGTTAATCGCCGATCGAACTCATATTTTTCTCGTAAGTAAGACTCAATGAGACTAGCAAAAGTCTGGAAAGATTCGTTCGCATACGCCGTCCTTCCGAAGTTACGACCGTTTTACTGGTTTTTCCATCTCTGACAATGGTATTTATAGGAAAGCTCAAGAATGGAATTTTCACCTGAGATTTTGTCCACAGACTGGTCTCATGTTCATTACAATGTCCTAAAAATTTCAGCTAAAATGAACGTTGCTTTCTCAAGATATTGAATTTTCAAGGAACGATCCAACTTCAAAGACGAAGGGCAAAAAGATCGAGCTTCTTGAAAACTCAATATCCCGAGAAAGAAACGTTCACTTTAGCTAAAACTTTTAGGATATTCTAGTGACCATGAGGCCTGTTTATGGACAAAATTTCATTCTTGGGCTTCCCTATAAATACCATTGTCAGAGGTCGAAAAACCAGTAAAACAGTTATAACTCTGAAAGGACAGCGTATGCGGACGAATCTTTCCGGAATTTTGCTAGTCTCATCGAGTCTCACTTATGGGCAAAATATGAGCTCGATCGACGATTAATACTTGGAGAGGTTCCCTTGTCAGTTGTCGTCGATCAATGCATCGGCGTACGCCCCTTGTTTAGATAATTTTATTTTTTATAAAAAAAATTCTTTGTTATTCTCGTATATGTTTATCAGATTAATAATGTATTATTTTTAGGCAATCCATCTGTATTAATTCGTAATATAACTGATGGTATTTATGATCTATTTCATTTACCATATGTTGGAATGCGTAATGGTCCAAGTGGATTTATGATGGGTATATCTCAAGGTGCTACAAGTTTACTTAAACATCTATCATTAGGTAATGAATTAAATAAATTTTTCGTTTTTTTCTTTTAAAAACAAATGATCTCCTTGTTTTTTAATAAAAGGTACATTAACATCAGTAACAACATTTGCTAATAGTGTTGCAAGAAATATGGATAGATTAGCTATGGATAGTGAGCATACAACACGTAATGAAGAAACAATGCGAAATATTCCAACTGGAATGACTGATGGTCTTTTACAAGGTCTTGAATTATTTAGTTTAAGTTTATTAGGTGCTATAGCTGGTTTAGCTGAACAACCTTTAGCTTCATTTCGTAATAAAGCTGATTCACAACCTGCAACAACAACTGTTTTATCAGGTGTTGGTAAAGGTCTTGTTGGTATTGTTGTAAAACCAGTCGGTGGTGTTGCACAACTTATATCACAAACAGGTCAAGGTATTCTTTATGGTACTGGTTTAATGAATATTCCACATAGACGACATCGACAAATTGAACAAGATGCACGAATAAATACAACTATAAGTTATCTTAAACTTTCTCATTCTTGTCAAATAACAAATCAAGATGAAATACTTGATATCTTGGAATATGTTCTTGAACATCATCATATTGAACATGGAATATTAATATTAACTAAAAATCGACATTTTATGATTTATCATAAAGATGATGAAAATCAACATGGTGATTATTTATTAGATCATATTGAATTAAGTGAATCACCTGATTCATCAGGTTTATTAATATTTAATAATTTATCATTCTATGTTGATTCACGTCTTCGTCATCAATTTCTTGCATTATGTCGTCTTATTCGTCAATGAATTTTGTTTTTTTTCTCTCACTCTTAAAATCTAACATTCAAGTATTGAACTGTGATTTGTTTTTTTTTCTTTTCTTTGTTTCGTCTTGTTATAGCCTACATTTCTTTTTCTTTTTTTTTCCATTGTTAGTCAATTCTTTCTTATTATTTATTATTTCTGTTGAGGCTTTTTCTCCATTTCTAATCGACTCATAAAAAATATATACATATATATGCAAAACGGTGGTTACATTATGATCAATTTTATATAATTCAATTGAAATATTTAGCAAAAATATAAGACTTTTGCGTTGTTATATAGAATATGTTTACGATATTTTACGGTTCGATTGAAATTATTGAAGCCTATTTAGACTTACAATCAAACATATGGTGCATACACATATGTTGATATATATTAAAATACGTTGAATGTAACAAATGTTCTTTTCTTTTGGACAATCAATCGAGATTTGATTTTTTTTTTCATTGAAGTAAAGAATTTTTCCTTATCTAAAAGTTCGAAATGACTGTTAAATGATGTCCAAGAACTTCTAAGATTTTATCACACATGGCATCGAGAAATTTACGAAATAATTTTCATTCATAGACTATTCAAGAAAAATTTATTGCAATAAATAAAAACCAAATAATTGATAGCCTTAAATTATTAAGTCTAAGATAGACACATGCCGAAAAATGTCAATGATCGAATACAAAAAATAAAATGTTTAAAAACTTCTTTGATGTTATTGATCTAGAAATTTGATCGATATATATATATATATTGAAATGTAATTATTTTAGATATTTGCATTGTAATCATATTATTATTTGCTCTAAATTTCATAAAAGATTCATTTATGTTTATCTTGTATTTTACTTGGTTTCATATATCAGAGGATTTTCAATTTGTATGAATATATTTTTGAGTGCCTTGATAAATAATCACATGACACAACACGTGCATAAAGCAAAAGCAACCTATTTTTTTTCAATTAGTCCATATATATAGACTTTATATTTCAATAATTCAAAACATCTAACCGATCATAATTGATTGTGACAATCAAATACAAAAAAAAATGACTATTAAATCGTATATATTCGGTATAATGATTAAGGTTAATAAGGACTTAATGTTTTCTATGGCGTAAATTAGTTAAGAAGTTATCTTATCAAAATTCTTATGATATCCCTCAAAGAAAAAACAAAAGATTTTTCAAAATTACTTTTTTTGTGAAAAATAGACGCAAAAGACTTGGAAGTAATAATATTATCTATATTAGTTGCCATATAAATGAAATTGTGTTTTTAAAACATATGACTCTTCTGCGATGTCTTTTTTTTACATGTAGTTCGAACTGCTCTCTCGTACTTTGATCTACTTAAACATAACAGTTCGTAACCTTTTATTTCTACCCAATTTTGACTTGAAAAGAAAGTTTATCTTTAATAAATATGATATCTACTTGCTTCACTTAACTTATCATCATTACGTTTGCATTTTAAGAATCTTGTGAAATACATATATATTCAAGAGTCATACTTAAAAATATTATCTAATACTCGAACTAACAAGTAATTCAAATTTCTTTATAAATTTGTCAAACTCTCCTGAACTATATTACTAATTTCTATGTCGGTCAAATTCTTTTCTTTGTTGAAAAAGACAATGTGTGAACTAAAAGTGTTCTACCAAGCATATTGCTTCAGAACGAATCTGTAGAATGTTTAAAGCAAAAAATGTTAATACCTCCAAAGAAAGGCTTTTGCAATTGCATTAATTTGATGAATGACATGTGTGAAACTAACGCAGGAATCTTTTCAGAAGTCTTCTTACGATTTGAATAGTTTTTTTTGTCTACGGTTACTTCATAATATTGTAATACAAATTCTAAAAGGATTTAGAGATTTAACTAAACTATCAAATTTTGATCTGAGGCTTTGTGAGTATAGGGAACTCAGTTAGATTAGCTTCCATGAAAAATTCAGAAGTTTTGAACAAAGTTGTTTCGAGATGTGAGGCTTTCAAAAATGCATGTTATATACTTTGTCCATAGGAAAGCATCTATTATCTTGGAAGTCTCATATCTCGTAGAGTCATTATTCAAAGCGCTTGAATCTTTCTATGTGAAGTATTCTGTATATGTAAAAGTTCTAGATCAAAATTCGAAAGCACAGATGTTCCAATAATCTGACACTCCTGGAAAAAAAAATTTGATAGCTTCGTTAAAAATACAAATCCTATCAGAATTTTTGGTAAGACCAATAGGCAGTATCTGTAGACAAAAACATATTGAAACCGAAAGAGACCGTCTGAATAGGTTTCATCGTAAGTCTTATAATTCCGGTCTTAGTTTGATCTTTCACAATTCTAATCTTGACTGTTAAATGGAAAACTTTTTCATACAGTAGATTTGGTTGCAAGAATATGAATTACAATCTGTAGAAACCGCATATGAATTCAAGTCTGTTTTCGTGGTTTGATAAAAAGAGGTCAGAGAAATAGAGGAGAAAAAACCACTCCAAACAGCTGTTCAAAACCACCAAGTAGTATACAGTATCAAATTATTCGATTTCGTTCACAAGAAGAAACATTGTCGTATAAAAACTACAAGTCTATTTAACTTCTAATACACCATTCGAAAAGAGCCCTCTGTATACAACAAACATCATCATCATTAAATACTTTTGTTTCATTTGTCTTCTACTGTACAAAATAATTTACAAAATTTACAAAATGATCTTGCTCGATAATGAAATTGCAAGAACTTATTTTAGAGATATTTGCTATTAATTTAATACCCTTTCACAGTCATGATGAAAAATACATTTAGTACCATATTCATAGTTCATCTATTGCCGTTGCAGAAAAACATGGTATTCTATTGGTTTATTACAACTCCGCAATATGATTAGGCAAAGATCGCAAAAGATTCTTGCATCACATGTTATGTTAGATAACAGCACTATTATCAATTGTCACTGAAATATCACCTCATGAAGAGTCAATATGTGATAATAAAAGTTAATCTTGCACATACTTATTTAATATATTCTATGAGTCATTTTTTGTTCTTTCAACTTTTATCATCGAAAGATCTTTTCTTTTGATAATTCTTATTTAAAAAGAATATGACAAATATTATTTTCTCGTATTTTATTTGTAATAATAATAATAATAAATTAATTCAATTCTATAGTACAATTTTATTAAGAAATCGATATTTATATAATACTGTTTTTTTTCTATTATAATATTATTAAAATGTTTTTCTCTTTTATCAGTTACATGTCTGACATTTAACAATACAGAACCCGAATACACCCAGTAGAAACACATTGTATGTCTGTTTCTACATGATTAAGTACAGGAAACACAGGTTTTTCGTTTTGTTACAGTTAACAAAATATCAAATAAGAAAGAGCGAAAGAAAGAAAGGACTGAGAGTCATGTCTAAAATAAAACAACCGAATGAAATAAATAATAATGCTCAATATGGACGAAAAACCAAAAATTTCACCGAATAATAGAAGATCCGTTATGGCTGAGCACTAGAACGAAACATACACTGACATACATAGACATATGAGCGAATGAAAGACTAGAGATACATATGATAATAAAGCACACCGAAAAGAAGAAAAATGAAAATTAATTATCGGTCAATATTAATTGTTTGACACGCATTTGAAATAGAACATACTGTCGATGATAATTTCGTGCTAATTGTAATGCATGTCGTGCATCATGTTGTCTTACAAGACGTGTAAAATACGAACCAATAAAATCATCATCGTCTGTATTTAATGGTGATAGTTGCATAATTGACGAACGATTTTGTTCAAGTAAAGCAACGCATAGAAATATTGTGAACATATCTGAATAATTTTCATCATTATCAATTGATGTAAAATGTATTAACCATTTTCCTAATGGTATACATGATGTTGAAGGTAAATTGGTTCGGAGTGTTAAATAAGTTGAATTTTCTGTTTTGTGTGAACGTAAATTAAAATCACATATACCTGGAATATGTTCATCACGATAACCTGAATCTCCACCATCAAGACTTGAATGTTGTGATTGAGTTTCTTCAAGTGTTGGTGAAGATGAACGTGATGATAATATTGTATTCGATATTGATGAAAGCATTGATGAGCGATGTTGATTACATAATGATGATGGACAAAGATCATCTCTATCCGACAAGGTATTATCATTATTTGATTCAAATCTATCAACGGGTAATGATGCCCATAAAGTTTCCAAGACACGAAATATATCTTTAAATGGAAATTCACGTTTACAATCTAATAATAACCAACGATAAGCAAACATTAGATTGCCTAAAATAAAAATTACGCATAGAGAAATATCAAATAATATTAAAACTACAAACCAATATCACATTGTTCAATTTTAGTCCACAAATCTATATCAATAGCTCGAATTGTTTTTCTTAATAAATCTAATCGACGATTCATTGCAATACCATTTGGATGAAATATTGAACTCATATGACGCATTAATGTACAAAAACATGCATAAACTAATGCTTCATCTCGTATAACATATAAAATAGGAGCAACCATATCATTCATACCTACATAATGAAAAAAAAAATTTAATAAATATATTAAATTATTATCATCATCAAATAAATTACCTTGGACATAACCAGGTTCAGGATGATAAACACTATAGGTCATAAGTATATGAAATAATTTTTCTCTTCCTAAATTTTCTTTATCATCAAAAAATTTCACTGAACGATCTGTACGTTGTACATCTTTTTGTATTAAATTTTCAAGTGCAACTACTTCAGAATCTTGTTGTTTATATCGATTTTGCCAAGCTTCTTTCATTCTAAAAGATAAATTTAATAAAAAAAAGATTTTTTTTTTTATTTAATTAAACTATTTACTCATTATATCGTTCTTTGGCTTTTATGGTATATTCATTTTTATCTTCATTTGTCATCGATTCATTAAATACACGTAATAAATAACACCAAACAATTTTTCTTATAGATTCATCACAACCATTATCAAATATACGTTGTCGAAATGCTGGTTCATCTAATAAACGACCTGTTAATGGATCTAACATTTGGAAAAATTCTTTTCTTGTTAGACAATTATTTAAGGATGAATGAACTGAACCATGTAACCAACCTAAATAAATAAATATTAAAAACAAAAATAAGAATGAAAATGTTTCAGTTTTTATTATTTACTAGTTGCTTTTTGTAAAAATGTTTCTTGTCGATTATCTTTTGGTTTAATGGTAACTAAAATTGAATTATTTTCTATTTCAATTATTTCAAAATTATCATTATTATCATTTAAATTCGTATAATTATCTTCAAGTAGACACCAATCATTAGAGTTTGATTCAAGTTCACTTTTTGTTCTTGGATATTGATAAGCAATAAATTCAAGTAATGATTGATGTTTATTTTCTTCATCATTTTCATCTAACATATTCATTATACAACCATCAACATCAAAATCATCTGTTACTGGAAAATTACATTTAAATGATGATGATTCTTTAGCAATTAATGTAAAATTTGAATGTAAATTAAATGTACGATTGACTAAACGTATCAGGAATGAATATGATAATAATTGAATATCAACAGAAAATTTTTTTCGCAATTGACACTGATTACAATAGTTTAACTAAATTAAAAAATCGATCTTTTTTTTGGAAACCACTTTTTTAAAAATAGGTTTTTTACCGATATAATAAATACAATTATATTTGGTAAACGAACATTGTGTTGTAATTGACGAAAATGAAGTTTTGATGGATATACAGATGCAACCTACAATAGAAATAGGGCGACGCCATTCGATTATATAAGATAAATATACGTAATTATGATTCATCCATTCTTATGAAATTATCAGCTGATGGATATATCTACTTTAGTATCGGATTCTATTTTTTTTAATATAAGGAAATACACTAAAAAAAGAAATTTACCTCATCAATACTATTGCATCGGCAGCGCTCATCTGTCACTAGTGCTGATGAAGATGTCGATGTTTGTGACGTATGCATTTTGTTTTCGGTTTTTGGTGACATACTTGTTGTGTATATGTATGTATATATAATATGTAATATGTTATTTGAAATAACAAAATATTGTGTGTTGCATATATTTATTGAGAAGAAAACTTTCTCGACTCAAAAAATAAACAGAATGACGTGGTGATAAAAATTTATGTTCTAGTTAGTTTGACACCATATGTGACCTGCTCTCAATATGTATTAGCATTCTCTTTTGTTTTTCGTTTCGTTCTATATTTCTTTCTCTCTTTCTCTCTCTTTTTTTTTTCGCTTAGCTGTTTATCGTTGGTCTTTACCTCTACCACTACCCATCCTCTACTTTCGTTCTTTTTTGCTTATCAAAGATTATTATGTGACTATCACACAGTTTAAGTGAAGTTTCAAAAGCAAAAGTACAAGTCGACATAATAAATATTTATCTATCCAGGACATTGTTGAAAATATATGATTTGTTTCTATAGTAATTCTCATTTTATTTATTTATTATTATTTTTGTTGAATAAATGCGTGAAATAATAACAATTCAAGTTGGACAAGCAGGAAATTCGATCGGTGAAAAAGTGAGAAAATGAATGAATTTTCTTTTTTTGTTCCTCTAAATAATAAAAACGTAAACAAAAATGAGCATTAGTTTTGGGAATTAGCTTGTGATGAACATGGAATTGATCATTGTGGAAATTTTCATGGTGAAAGTGATTTACAACTTGAACGTATTAATGTTTATTTTACTGAAGTAAGAAATCAACGTTATGTACCACGATCTATTTTTATTGATCTTGATCAAACTTCCATAAATAAAATTCAGAATTCCAATAATAAAAATTTATTTAATCCAGAATTTTTAATCAATGGAAAAATGAGTGCTAGTAATAATTTTGCTAAAGGTTATTTTACTGAAGGTTATATAATTATTAAAAAAAAATCTTAATTATTCGTTAATTCAAAATAGATATTTTCCAGGAGCTGAAATCTTACCAGAATCAATGGATATTATTCGTAAAATAGCTGAAGAATGTGATTTAGTACATGGTTTTCAATTTTTACATAGTATTAGTGGTGGTGCTGGTGGTGGATTAGGTTCACTATTAATTGATTATATTCGACAAGAGTATTCTGATCGGATTATAAAATCTTATTCAATATTTCCTGCGTTATCAATGTCGCAAGTTGTTGTACGTGAAGGACAAGAATGCTCCGAACGAGGACACAGCGTGCATTTTTTTCACATATCAGGCGAATATATGACTTTTTTGCGCAGAAATTATTGAATATGACGCAGAAAAATATTCTGAAGAAAAAAAAGCAGTTTTTGAACAATTGGTTTATTAGGTTTTTTGAGAATTGTAGCAAAGTTATTTGTACCATTAGATAGACTATATTCCGAAGTATATTTCTCTGTATTTAAATCTTGAAAAAAATATGTTTTTCACTTTTGGTCACATGTTCGCCTAGATGCACACTGTGTGGTTGGGTAGCATTGGAAAACCTGCGGTTAAGAATTTTTTAATAATTTTCAAAAAAAGTTAATTTTATTTTTAAGGTTGAACCATATAATTCTGTATTAACAATGAATCGTAAGAAGAAAAAAACAAAAAAACATGCAATTAAATGATAAAAAAAAAATTTAATTTAGATTTAATTGAAAATACTGATGAAACATTTTGTTTTGATAATATTACTTTATTTGATATTTTAAGTAAAACACTTCGACTTTCATCAGCAAATTTTACAGATATAAATCAAATATTAGCACAAGTTATGATTGGTATTACTGCTTGTTTTCGATTTCCAGGTGAGATCTAATTTAAGGATCAATCGTCTTTTCTCACTTTCTGAAGCTTCTAGAGAATGGTTCATTAGAGAAATATAAAATTTTCAAAGAAGTTAGATTTAAACGAATAGAGCAAAACTAGTCATCCTAGATGCTGTCTTCTATCAGATATTTTGATCAGAATGGTAGAAAATGGCCTCGTTCCTCCGAGGTACGATATTTGATCGAGCAGAAAATTTGTTTTTACGGTTATTAGACATTCATCGACGTAGATGTCTTTCTTTTCTTTATCTTTCGCATAAAAAGAAAAACAAAATATCGAATGCACTCGAAAACGTGTGTTTTTTTTTGATAGAGCTACCAAAAAAGCAGCAAATTAATTTTTTATACGCATATCAAACAGTGTACATTATATGTGGAAAAAACTTAAGCTGAATAGGGCGTACTACGCTGAAGCAACGAGAGCGTTTCTGGACTTATTTACTAATGTCGAAATACATGTTTTTTTCTTGACAGTTCTGATGTTTGAAACCACTAACGCAGAAAATGGAAGCCTACGCAGGTGTTTGCTGGAGTGAGGGTGACACTAACGGCGGGTGTGTCCTCTTCACTCTCCCCTACTCATACCCTTGCCCATATACTTATACCCACACTCATACCCTTGGATTTTAAACTGTACTCAGTAGATAGATACTATTCAAGATTGTCCAATGACCACAAAAAGTTTGGATCAACCAAGACATAGCGACGAGGCTAACTAGCGTTCCTCTTGTTTTGAGGGAGCAGTGGCGCCCTCATTACGTGTAATGATATTATCCATATTACAAATCATAAGTAGAGTAGCTAACAGCGAGTCGGGAACATTAGGTCGTCTCTTGATGCTGGTACTCAATTGTCAATGTATATTCTTAATAACATGATGCAGCTAGCAAGGGCGCCATCTGTCACTGCTCCTTCAAAACAAGAAGGACGCTAGTGTTCAGGCTGTACTGCTAGAATAGGGACAGGTACTCTGAAAAATTTTAAAACTTCTCAACATTCTTTTTTTCTATTTTAGGACAATTAAATATGGATTTACGTAAATTAGCTGTTAATATGATACCATTTCCAACACTTCATTTTTTAACAACATCATTTTCACCATTATATGCACGTCAAATATTTCGATATCAAAATATAAATGAACATATGCTTATTAAACAAATGTTTAATATAAATAATCAAATGTTAGCATTTAATCCACAACATGGAAAATATTTAACAGCAACAGGAATATTTCGTGGTCGAACATTATCATTAAAACTTCTTCATGATCTTATATCAAAAGAAAACAATAATCAACAATTTGTTCAATGGATACCAAATAATGTTTGTATAGAAAAAAAAACCCTATTTAGAATTTTTATTTTTATTTAATCTAGTGTAAAATAGCACATTGTGATATACCACCAAAAGGTCTATTACGTTCAGTAACTGGTATCGCAAATAATACAGGAATAATAAAACAATTTGATTATATTTTACAACCATTTACAAAATTATTTCAACGTCGTGCATTTCTCCATTGGTTTATTGGTGAAGGAATGGAAGAAATCGGTTTGTTTTTCTTTTTCTTTATTGATGTTATCTTTTTTGTTATTAAAGAATTAATTGAAAGTGAAAATCGAATAAAAGATTTAATAAAAGATTATCAACAATATGAAAAAAACGACTCTTGAAAATAATGAATGAATTTAATAAACACTCATACACAAGCCTTTTTCTCGTATGTAATACACAGCCAAGTATTCGACAGAATTCAAAAAAAAAGATGCTTTTCCATTCATCAGAATGATACTCTTATTGAAATTTAACATTTTTTCGAAGAACTTATTACTATATAAAAAAATATGAAACAAAGTTCAATGGTACAATTGTAAGAAATAATTTAATATGAAAATTTAAATGGTTCTTTCAAGATAATTATATTAACATATTTTACTTTCAGATCTACATTTATTGAAACATCTAACGGAGCCTCTGTGGCGAAGCGGATTAACGCGTTGGACTTCTAATCCAAAGATCGTGGGTTCGATCCCCACCAGAGGTGGTCGCAATATATTTTTTTTATTTTTTCTTTCCTTCCATTCAGAACGAAAAAGAAGCAACTAAAGAGTAATGCAGAAGTTTTAGGTGTTCGCAGCAAAATTTCATTTTCTCTGTTATTAAAAACTCGAGTATACTCGAAATTTACTAACTTAGTTTCTTGCAACTAGATGTATATGATTTTGAATTTTTTATATGTTTACACTTACTAATAAGAAAGATAAATAACGGGTGACCCATAATAAATGGCCGCACTTTGCATTGCATATTTTTATTTCAAAATACGTATTATTAAAAAAATGAAATATACTACGAGATGCAGCTTGAAAAGCTCTATGATCTACAATGTAAAGCTTTGTTTAATTGTGCACTTTTTGTTTTCAAAAAAAAAGCAAAATTTTATAAGGTCTTTTTTTTGTCTTTGCGAAAACATCATTTTTTTTTCTACACGAACGAGAAATTTCTTTTTTCATCTTTTTATCATCTGATATGATTTCTTAAATAAAAATAAATTATACTAAAAGATGCAGCGTGAAAAGTTCTACAGTTTTCACGGAGTATTTTATTTATACATGAAATAAGAAAAAAGGAATTTCTCATCCATGTTGAAAAAAATGATGCTTTCACAACGGCGAAAATTGGTCGTACATAGTTTTGAAAAGAAAAAGTGCGCAATTAAAATAAGCTCTACTTCGTAGATTGTAGAGCTTTTCACGCTGCATCTTGTGGTATATTTTGTTTTTTCAAAATGAAATATATTAAGTGATAAAAAGATGAAATAGGAAAAAAGAAATTTCTCGTTCGTGTAGAAAAAAAATGATGTTTTCGCAAAGACAAAAAAAAAAGACCTTATAGAATTTTGCTTTTTTTGAAAACAAAAAGTGCACAATTAAACAAAGCTTTACATTGTAGAACATAGAGCTTTTCAAGCTACATCTCGTGGTATATTTTGTTTTTTTTAATAATACGTATTTTGAAATTAAAATATGCAATGCAAAGTGCGTCCATTTATTATGGGTCACCCGTTATATTTCTATTTTAAAGATTTTTTTTTTTTGTATGATATCTTAAAATACGAAGAACAACAGAGAAAGACAAACATTGAAATAAAGAGTCAGGTTGAGTATTATTATGTCATAAGGTTAATAAAATATATGTAGCATATTTATAGAATGATTTTCAATAGTTTTGTTTTAATTAATGTTGTTCTACGTTCGAGATTTGTCTTTCTGTATATGGTTGATAAGTGTGCTTAAAATAAATCGATTTGATACTAAGAAGATTCTAATCCCTAATTAATATACAAGAATATACTATTAATTAAAAAAAAGGACACTAAAGATATAAAACATTGTATTGTTTGTGATCATATTAGAGCTACCGAATTGATCAATGTCTGCCAGGGTCAAATCAAAGTCCTTGTCCTCTTGTTCGTATTTCAGAAATCAAATGTTGATGTATTGCCTCATTATACGAGAGTATTTTGATAAATACATTGGTTTTTCAGTTAGAAATGCATGAACGAAGCGTGAATGTAGTGAAGTAGGACTTACATGAACTGACACAACAATATATTCACGATAGTAGAAGAGAAACTTTTGTATTTTTGCTGTTGCAAAAAATTAGTCGTCATATGTGAGTATCGTGACCTACTATTTTAAAGTGTCGCTTATTCTTTACATTTTTTTTACCTTTTCGTTATATACCCAATCATGTTTTTTTTTTCGATCATGCAATACAGTAGTAATATAATCAAAAACATTATGTTAATCCAAGCGTTTCTTGTATAAAAACATCTATGATGATTGTTTTCTTTATTATAATTTGCTATTTCTAGATGTTAGAGTGAAAATTTTTTCGATTTTTTGTTTTTCATCACTGAAATAGCTTCGAAATGTCTTCTATCAATTGCCATGAAATGAGGACTTTTTGCTGCTACTTAGTATTTGTATTAAATAAAATGCTCAAAACTAATGCTGGAATTATTCCTAATATTCGAAATTCTCCTAATTATATTTTCTAAAGATGCTGAGACCATGGTTCATGAATCTCTAATACGAGTAGACTTTTACAGAAAAAGAAATTTAGAATCACTCCCATTTCTCCGATAGAGTACGTTCGATTCAGCTGAAACTTTTTTTTTATACAAGTGATGAACACGAAGAAATATTCCAATTTTATTGGACCTATTGTGACTGTGAAAAAAGGGTTGATTTTTAGCCGTTACGATCCAGATAGATCCTGGAAGAAAATATTTGGAGTTCATGACAAGTTTTGCTCTATTTATCGAGATCTATTTATTCTTGAAATTAGAGTCATTCTTCAAAAATCTTTGAAAGAGGAAGTATTCTTAATGCATTGTTATAGAATTAAATCGATTCGAAAAATGAAACACATTAAGTAGTCTAATGGTCATAGTCCTTTTAAGTTGGTTCTCGATGCAAACCTGATGGAGATTGGATATAAAATATTTTTTTATTAACCAGTCCGAAAATTTTGAACCCAACATGGTCTACTTATTGCTTGTGCTAGACTTGGTTGACAGAAAATATGAATTATTGTCTATATAACTTATGCACATATATTTTGTTTTTATAGTAAAAAAAAAAGCTTTCTTAGAATATGAACATATAGGTCTCTCTTAGTTGTAGCACTAGAGGCTTGAAAATTTAGAATCATATTTATCTAATTGTAAGAGTTTCGATGTTAAACTTTGAAATTTTTTGCATTGATTGTAAGACAGAGAGAATAATTTTTTCTGAGAAGATCTAAAAGTTTCGGAGAACGCTTTAATTCGCTTGTTTTTTGCATCACCATTGCTTCATTTAAAATAATCTTTATTTAAAAAAAGAAAACTATAAACATTTTAAGAAAGAAAATCTTAGGCAATAAGAGCTGGTGCAATACGTTTTTGTGTTTTATCATATGATTTTTCTAATTGATCAAAACGATTCCATTCTGCATTTGATCTCTAGAAATAAAATACATGAATGAAAATATTTTAGCTTAAAATATTTTTAACATACAAATCCAGTATGACGACCCGATGATGGTACCGATGCAATTGAAAATGATGAAAGAGTTTCACGCATTTGTTGTTGTCTTGATAAACGTTGAGCTTTTTTTGATTCAATATTTTGTTTTAATTGTTCTATTTCAGGATTTTTATTAAATTTTGATGGTGCACTTGCTTGACGTTGTTTTCTAATAAATAATTCAAAAAAAATATATATCTATTTAATTTAATTAAAACAAAATTAATTTTACTTTTTAGCACTTTGCATAGTTAATTCATTTCGATATTTAACTATATTTTGAACTGTATTTGTAATCATTTGTTCTTTGACTTGTTTATCTTTCACTATATGATCACGTCGTGAGTCTCGTTCTTTTTCTCGTTCCAATTTAATTAATTCAAGACGTTCACGTAATTCAGCTATGGACATTTCATCATGTACACCATGCCCAGCAACTGTTGTTAGATCAACTGGTTTCCATCGATCAATTGGAACTGATTCAAGAACACGAATTTGTTGAATTAATTCAGCACGTTGTCGCATTTCTGCTTCAGCCTAATATAAACAAAAAACAATCCATTAGAATATTCAAACATAAGTCGTGCATATTTCATCACTTTCGACGATCTAATATGATTCGTATTATTATTCTTAAAACCATTTAATACATAGATAAGCAAAATCAAAAAAAAGCGTGACATGACAATCTTCAATTCTTTATAAAGACTGTGTTCTTGAATAAGTTCTTTTATCATGAATATATGTAAAAATATTAGCTCTTTCATTTTACATTCCATCAATGAAAATCTCATTAAAAAAATATTATGATAGAAAAATCCAAGAATTTTAGGATAAACTCCATGCTACAAATTATATCTATGATGAACTTTTCAACAAAATTTGGTTCGATAAAATTTGCTTGACAGAAGCTGACTTTATAGAGACCTTCTCATTTCACAAAATGAAACCTTTTTGATTTTCTACCGTCTTAGGAATTTATATCCATAAGAAGTGATTTTTGAATCTCGCATTTAGTTACTAAAAGTTCTTCGTATCTTTAATTGTATTAGTTAGGAATATCGATCGATGCAAAAATGTAAATATTTAATAAGCATCTATTCAAAAAGAAAAACTTTGATAGATATTATTTTGTGTAAATGCAACATCCGAATAATTCGTATTGCGATGTTAAATGTCAAAATTAGATTTCTTTTCCTGTATTTTTGCATTGAGCACTATAAATATTCTAATGAGAGGATACTTGGGTTTTTTTTTGAATGCCTTCTTAACCATTTTCAAATCTTTAAAATGGTCAAAATTCAATACAAATATAAATCTTTTATCAAGAATTAATGGATTCAATTCCATATTACTATAAAAAGGAGAAAAACGAGTAATTCAAAAATATGCCACATCTATTCCTGAAAAGCAGAGATGGCATCGATTATCAGTCAATCTGCAGATAGACCAGTCATTATCAGTGTGTCTTATTCATATTTTTTTGCTCTCGTATTATCTCATAGTGTATATGTAATAGAAGTATGGACTTCAGACGTACCAGTCTATCGACAACCGGCTAGTTCAGTCCGACCTTTCGAGAGAGTTTCTATCTCTATCGAAAGTTTCTTAGCTACTTAAAGTCTCCTATCAAAGTACCTGTAAACACTGTGACCATCTAAAAATACCTAAAGTTTCTTTGACTTTTAATTTGATATTTTAAGATAAATATCAAGGTAATTTTTCTTATCTATTGCAATTAATGTCAAGATAACTATGAGTGTCATTGTTCCCAAAAAAAAACATGACCCAGAATTGAGATGTGAAGTTTCTGTGAAAATACTGGAAGATTGACAGACTGAGCACACTAGATCGGTGGTCACTGAAGGATTGACACACACATATAGTGTAAATATGTCAAATAAGTCCTTGAACACCGAGTCAATAATTGACAGTGTGAGTTTTCAATGAATAATTTACTGAAATTGCACATCCCTAGCCTAGAATGGGTGTTCATATGACAATACTTGTTTGAAACTCTGTCTTATTTTTTCAGCCTTGGTGCTGTCAGTAATTTTTATTGTTAGCTCTACATGGTCAATTTGTATCATGAGCACATCAGCTTAAGTGCATTCTATATACATTCTTTGAAGTCTATATACTTGAAGTTTTCGTTTTTTTTCTCTATCTAGTATAAACAACTGTAGTACTACACTAAATAAATCTTTCGATGTATATGAATGAATATTAAAAATAAAATTTCAAACATCAATACCAACCTCTTCAAGTGCTTGTTTCATTAATTGTTTATGTTCTTCTTTATATTGTTTAACAAAATCGGCTTTATATTGTTGAAGTTTTTGTTGAGCAAGTTTTGCATTTTCTCTTCCATTCACAACTTCATCAATTAATTGTCTATGAAAAAGAAAACAAATATTCGTTAAAAATGAAATTCAATTCTTTTTTCTTATAATCAATTTACTTCATTCGTTGTTCTTCTTTAAGTTTTTCTTTAACATGATTTTCAATAGCTTCACGTGTTTGACGTTTTAATTCATCAGCTAAACGTCGATTTTCATCTACTAAACGTTGTCGTGCAAGTATAGCTTCTTCATAACTCATTTTTCCTTCTAATCTTTTTCGTTCAATTATATTCATTTGTTCATCATAATCTTGTTTTTGCATTGTTTGTTGCCATTGAAAAAATTCTTGTGCATCTTTTCCACCAGCTTCAAAATCAAGTAAACGTCGACGAACATCATCTTCTTGTTTTTTATATAATTGACTTTCTTTTAATATAGTAGCAATATTTAATTTAACTGGAATTTTATTTGTCTAATAATAATAAAGTTAGATAATTGATTGAAATAGAAATATGCTTACTTCAGTTTTTGGTGGTGGATTTGCACGAAAATGATCAAATTGAAGATTTTTATCACGTTCTTCAATTATTTTTGTTATTTTTCTATGTGTTTTAGATGATTTTTCTGTTTGTAAAAAATGATAATTTAATGTACGTGTTTGATCTAATTTATTTAAACCACGACGATGATTATCTTCACGAATTTTTTCTAATTCAACATGTTCTCGTGATGGTTCATAAGTTGTTTTAGGCACTGTACGAGATTTTTCTAATTTTGGAATCTAAAATTTACGCGGAAAAAAAAACATTTAAGAAAAAAAAAAAAAAAACTAAAATTAATTCGAACAATTTTTGGTATTGGCACAACTCGTGCTTTTGGTGCAGTAAGATTGAATGGTTGTATCTTTGTTGATTCAGGTATTTGACGTGCTGCTGTACGTCCTTCAATAGCATCTGTAAGATCAAGTAGAATACCACGTAAATCCGGTAAATATCTATTTTTTAGAGAAAAAAAAAGAAAATCAAATACGATAATAATAATAATAATTATTGAAAACAAGTTATTTAACATACGTTTTCATAACTCGACCAATTTTATCATCAATATATTCTTGTTCATATAATTTCATACATTCTTTTTGAATTGTTTCAAGATGACTTTCATTGATTAAAAACTTCAAAAACTAAAAAGAATAATATTAAAAGTTTAAAACAGTTCATTAGTAAGTAAGCCCATTTCTTTTGAGGGCTTTTGAAGAATGACTCAAACTTTCAGAGTAGATAGATCTCGACAACTACGGTAAAAATTGTCATAAACTATAAATACTTCTTTCTAGAATACATCTGAGTTGCAATGATTAAAATTCATTCCGCTTTCTTAGTCACAATACATCCGATAGAATTGGAATTTTTTTATAGACACTGTTTGGAGTGTCTACTCTTTTTTATCATCTTTCAGTCCAATAAAAAGGTCAAAATGCTGAACAAATCTCCAAAAACATAGGCTTTGTTTTTATTAGAGTTTCCTTTGTAAAATCTCCCAAAAATCAACGATGCAATAGTTTTCAAAACAAAAAAAAAAGTATTCACTCCAAACAGTGTTCAGTACCTGTAAAAAACGGTGGCAATTCTGTATATCCTTTTGTATAAAATTTGATCTCAAGAAAAACGAAAAATCAATTCTTTCGAATATGTCAGGACTTTTTTTTTTCTCTCAATTAAAGTTATCGAAAACTTGCGATGTTAGAGGCTCATGACTCTTGCACTTAGCACCTTGAGAAATTATCATTAGGAGAATTTCGAATACTAAGAATAATCACAGCAAGAATTTCGAGATTTAGATTTAATGAAAGTACTAATTAACAACGAAGAGCCCCTATTTATATGACATTTAACAGACGACACTCCGCAACTATATCAAAACCCGAAAAAATGTTGATTTTAACATTCAAAAAGATAGGTGATTTCCCTCAATATAGGTAACACTGTGCCAATTTAGTTTACCCATGCAAATGATGATTAAGATTTAGAGGTTGGTAGCTTCAGTTCTTAAAAATGAGAAAAAATTGGTTCCAGTCTGATTCTCAAAATATCAGACACGTTAAGTCATCAAAAGAATACGAAAATTTTAAATATATTTTGAGAAATTTTTACTATTGAATTGTTTTGATTAAATACAAGAGTATAATAAATTGCTGAATTAATCAAAATATAAGACATGATTATTTATAGTTTTTTTTTCCGAGAGGTCCAATCGCTTTCAAAATGAAATCTGTTTAAGAAATATATTTTATCTTTACTTAGCTAGTTAAAGTATAAATACTTTACTTTTATAAGTAGAGTGGCACACTTAGCTATTCTTAACCTTGAAAAGTAAAAATTATTAAAAAAAATTTTTTTTGAATTGTTCCTTTCAGCAACAATAAATTATCACAGAATAATAAACAAACAAATTGGAATTCTTTCAAAACTCTTTTTTTTCAAAAAAAAAATTAAACTTTAAACAGGTCATTTTTCAAACTTCGAGAATGTTTCCTGATCCGACTATAGTATAAATACTTAATCTAACCAACAAGTAATCCATAAGAGTGATCAAATAATCACCTTTCAATTCATTATCTTCATCGAGACTTTATTTAAAAACACCTTCAATCTTGTAAACTAACAAATTGATCATTTTTTACTAGGGATCGATCAACTCCTAGTTCAAGTTCAAATCAAATTATAAGATTTGTTCCAACACTTCTTCTAATAGACACTACGAACTGTCCGAAAAATGTTTTGTTTTTCGAATGGCATTTCAGTAACAAACCACAGTTTCTTTTTGTACCCAAGAATAGAGTAAAGGTCTTTTATACCCGAAAGTGTCATTTCTAAAATAGAACAAAAGCTTAGTGTACCCAGGAGTGTCGTTCACAACACTCAATAATGGTTTTCTATACTCGAAAGTGCCATTTCCAAAATAGAATAAAGGTCTTTTATATCCGAAAGTATTATTCTCAAAACAGAACAAATGTTGTTTGTACGTGTGAATGTCATGTCTAAACTAGAAAGGATTTTTTTTAATACCCGGAAGGTTTCCTCTAAAACATACAATGAAAATTGTTTGAATAGCTCGGTTTAAATAATACAACGTCTTCAACAGGTCCTCAAATTTCAAGTAGAACTGAATTCATCGATTTCTACTTTGTATATCTTTTTATTACGATCTTTCATATTCAATTCTCTACTTTTATTATATACCTGATGCATTCGATTTAATTGAACAGAATGAATAAATCCACGTAATAATTTTAATCCAACTGTATCAAGTTGAAAAAAAATAAGATATACAATAACTGCAAATAAAAAAAAAACATAGATCATTCAATTATATATATATTTTTTTTTCAATTGATTTTTCAAACTTTTATAAATATTATGTTCTGATCTTCGAATATGAATTCCATCTGTTGTATAAAATATATTAATTATAGTTTTAAGTAATGTTGAATGTCGTATACAATCAAATAATATTGTTGATACAAATGTTTCATTGGGAACCTTTAAAAATAAATCTTTTAATACAGATAAACTACGTATAGGCTAATAAAAAATACTTTATTTTCTTGAAAATAATGTTCTAAAAATGTTTCTTCTGATATATTATTATCATATTCATTTAATACTTGTACACAATGATAAAATAATTCACTGTATGCATTAGCATTTCTGTCCATTGCGAATGAATGAAAGATTAATTGAATGAAACAACCATTAGTAATGTATGTACCATGACAACCAATGGAATGTTTAGAAACAGAAAATATTTTATAATTTAAATAATTATTCGAATGATTGTGTTTTTTATTTTAATCTTTAATATAAAAGAAAGAAAAAAGAAATATCTTTTTTTTTTGACAACAAATTTTTTCATTAGTTAATCTTATATCAAATAGAATTCATGATTAATTTGTCTGTCAATCATTCTTTTCCTTCCTTCGTTGTGTTTATTCACATCCCGAATAGTTCTTTTATTTCCCTATAGTGTTGATATTTATCAAGGTCGAATGTATATCCAAATCGTTCTAGTTCTATTTTCTCAAAGTAATATTTTATTTTTTCTTTGAAATCAATTTCTTTTTTGTTTCTCATTATTTTATGTTCAATTTATAGTTTTAATGTCATTTACATATAAAACAAGTCCTACACCATGGTTTTGTACAGATCTAAATGCATTAGATTCAAGTGTTGAAATATCTCGAAAACTTCCATCATGTTTACCAGGTTATGCTATTGATATAGAAGATGTTGTTTATGAATCAACAATTGATGGTACATGTTCTGGTAGAAGTTTATGTAGTTCACATAGTAAAAATCCTCTTACATTTGCATGTAATCATAAACAAACATGTGATATTGATATACGACATTTTCGTTTTCATATTAATGATACATGTGGTTCAACAGTAAGATTTTTTACTAAATATCGTTGTTTACCTGTTATACAAGAACAAAAAGATTATTTATGTGAATCATCAACACGTCGAACAAATTTAGCTGATATTAATCTATCATGTGATAGATATTATCGTCTTCATATAACAATGGCATTAGTAGGAATTAGTGTTAGACCAAAAGATGATGTTAATAAAAATCGTTTTAAATGTAATAAAAATACATATTGGCTTTGTAATCATTATATACCTGATGCTTATCGAAGTGTTTGTAATGATCAATTAAATTATGGTGGTGGTGAGCATTGTAAAATTCGATATAGTGATCGACCAAGATTAAAAGGATGTTTACATGGAGAAGCTTCAAATTTTTCAATAGTAGAATATTCATGTATACCAGGTAATTTAATAGGAAAAGCAAAGAAAAAAATGTGCTTTAAAATTGAATATAAGGAATTGTTTATTAAAGACATTTGATGAATAAAAGAAAGAAAAAATATCCTTGCCTTTCAGCTACCTTTCATATCGTGGTGCTGCCTAGTAACGGATTTAATAGTTCAATGTCTTCTTTACAATTAATATTGCCTGTAGCTTTGGAAAAAAAAGTCAACTTGACGCCGAGTTCAGATGCTCAATCAATTGAGCAATTCATAGGCAGTGACTAGGCACACAAGTATTTGTATAGAACAACAGATAATAATTTTGTTTTATTAAAAAATGAGTTCTATTTATAAAGAAAATGAAAGAATATATTCTGGAAAGAAAGGCCATGATACTTATACTATGCTTTAGGACTAAATGTTGGATATCTTAGTCCTAATTGACTTTCTATTTATCATAGATAAAACTGTCAGATATATCTTGCTGTAGAAGTCCCAGGATATTATCGATCAATTATTCAAAACAAAACTTGATAATTATATCAATATTATATAAAAATTTATTTTACAAGTTTACAATATTTTTTATAAACCTTAATTAATCTATAAAAGACAACAGACATGAGAATTTCATTCTACACTTTAAAAAAGACATCTACCTATGAAAATTATGTTGTTTTTCTTTATATAGGTGAAGGTATAATTGAAGATCTTCCTCGAATAGATATTTGTTCAAGTATAACATCTGATCGTATACTTATAAATCGTGGTCTTCTTCATTCTCCTAATTATCCTGAATCAGTAGGACAATATGTATCATGTATAAAAAAATTATATGTTACACGTGAATCTCGTTTACGTTTATTTATGCTTGAAAAATCAATTGCATATTCTCATGATTTAAATATTCGTCTATTAAATAATGAACCAAATATACAACGTACATTAGCTAAAAATGAATTATTTGATACAAATATAACTAGTCAACGTCGTGATGAAATTGTTGAAATTGAATTAAAAACAAATCATAATGGTGTTGGGAAGTTTTTACTTTATTTTCAAGGTAAAACTATTTTTTTTTTCGTTTGTTGTTCTCGAACAGTCGTAATCACCAACTGCTTCTTTTTTGTCATATAATTATCATATATAACAAAAAAGAAACAAACGAAATGACTGTTATGCATTTGTCATGTCATTTTTATGATTAATGATGAGCATGCATCGATCATTAACGAATACTAATTTATTCTAGTTGATTCACGCATTTCGGAATATGCAGTATCGGTTCTTGAAACTGATAAAACATCATATGATTATACTCAACGAGAAAAAACTTTGATTAAACGAGATTGGGGTAAGTCAACAAGTATTTGTTCATCAAGATATCTTATTTCCGTTTGTTTTTTTTTGTAAATCTCTAAACGATTGGTTATCTATAATATGATTGTAAATAACAAATATTATTTATAGAACGAGACCGGGTTACTATAGAAGCTATATAGAACGCAAGATAAATGTTTTTTTTATAACAACGTGCTGTAATTATTAATTCTGGTTGATGAAATATGTAAATAAGAATATAAAATATTCGATGTTATTTTATCTTGGAGAAAGTTCTTCAAATATGAAAACAAAACTAGAGAAAGAAAAACATGTGAAAATTCATTATTATAAAGATTCAAAGAATAAGAGAATTTTTATTATTCTATCATTTTTTATTTAATTTGATAATATGTAAAGAACTGCTAACTATAGATTGTAGGTCACATAATCAATGAATATAAGATCTTGATTCAATGTATAAATAGAAAAAGTAAATACTTCAGTGATTTGATTGTCTCATATTACTTTTTAATCGAAAATATATGAGTATAGTTAATCGATTTTAAGAATGACGTTGTCGAAAATTAATCCGTATCCTTTGAGAATTGTTTAACATTGAAAAAAATTTCTTGATAACTTATTGTAATCAAAGAAAAAAAAAAGCAATCAGTTATGTTTTTCAAATCTAAAAGGGAGAAGTCCTCTAACTGATAAATTGCTTTTTAAATCGACCGTATGTACATTATGTAGACGCAAATGAGCTATTAATAACTTGAAAAAAATTCATGCTGTTAATTTATTGTCACACACTTTTACGGTAGTTTTTTAATGAATGTCGTCATGATAGAAAAATCAACCTTAAAGAGAATAGTTTTTTTTTGTGAAGGTTTCAGACCTTGTAGCTATTCTTATCTTTATGTACAACTATGATAATAGTATATCTGTTACATTGCTGATATAAACCTTCGGATTTGATGTTCTTATTTGAGGATAAAAGCAAATCAAACGATATGAAAATTTTCTCATTAAGCACGATTTCCATGCAAAATTACAATTTATAATTCAAAAATTAGTTTTTTTTTGTCGTCATGACATTCATTAAAAGAAAGTACTCTAAAAAATTTGACAATAAGATAAGAGCATTAACTCTTTTCTGAGTATTCATATCTCATTTGGATCTACATAATGCACATAATCCTAGCTTAATAGGGATTTATCAGCTCAAGGATTTTCCTTGAACATAATATTTTCTTTTTTATTTTTATAGGCATTGCTATTGGTAGTATAATTGGTATTATTCTTGTTTTTCTTCTCATTGCAATTGTTATTGTCATTGTTCGAGTTACAAAGTTTGTTCAGTTTTTTATTCCTACTTTATGCAATCAATTGAAATATCTTTTATTTTAGACGTCGTCGTACACGAACTCTAAAATATTTAAAACCTGATGATGATCATCATCAACATTTAAATGCATCTGCTTCTTTACATGATCGTCATCGTCCTACGAAACCCATTCAAATTGAACATCCACATTTATCATCAACTTCACCAACAATTATTTCATCATCAAATATAATTAATGATAATGTATCAGATCGTGAAACTCTTCTTAAACATCCTCCACAAATAAATACAATAAGTACGAATATTGATAATTTTTATGAAGAAATAAAAGAAAAACAACAACAACAAGTTAATTTAACTTTAGGAAATATGTATAATACAAATCATAATATTGAACCTAAATCATTTGAAGAACGAAAATTTCTTGAAGCTAATAAATTTTCACAACCAATTCGTGATCATCGTGAGGTATTCTATTATGAATGTGAAAGATAAGCTTTACTCCGAGTTTTGCAAAAAAGAAAGGCACATGCTTCTTCTTCTTCTTCTTCTTCTTCGTGTTGTTGTTTTTATTATTATTTCACTCAGGTATTTTTTTTTCCCTATTTATTTTAACATTGATAATTTTTGTGTAAAAATTCCTTTCCAATATTTTTATTTTGATTAACATTCTAGTCATTGTATTTAAATATATATTCGTTTTTGTTTATTGTAAAAACAAAATAAAAATTTAGTCAATTATTGCCTTAATTCTTTTGCTTTTGCTTATTATCAATATGCACTGCTTTAATTGTCATAGTCTTAAATTTAAAAAAAAAATTCTATTGATTATTTGTCTATAAATATACTTAGAATGAACAACATCCTCATCGAACAGCACCATTGGCTACACCAGAACAAGCTAAACGACGTACAGGAACTACATTATGTGATGCACCAATGGCTAGTACAGAAACTTTAGATGTGGGAAATATTACGATAAATAGTGAACGTATGAAACGTCCAACACAAGAACCACCAAAGATTCCACCGCCACGAATGGATTTAAATCATCCAAAACCTAGTGCACCACCAGTTCATTTATTAGAAAATGATTTAAGTGAAAATATACGTCCACATTACCGTTTACGTCAAGTTCAACAATTGAATAATAAGAACCAAAATGTTTAGAATAGAAAACAGTGAATAAAACCCTATTTCTATATTTATTTTGTGCAACCAGATCAAATAATGATCGCATATAACTTTTGCTTGTCTAGTCCATTTCATTTCTGTTACATTATATATTCTCCTAATGCAATTTTATTAGTTCAAAAAAAAAAAATAAATCCATGATAATATTGAAAAAAACAATTCTTTTGAACTCTTTTTTTATTTTCGCTTAATTATCTGTTAAGTATATCGATATATATGAAAGTTAAGTTGTTGTTATTGTTGTTCTACTTTGATGATGTGTAGAAAATAAGTGTGCCGCTCTTTTGGTTTCAATGAGGGGATTTATCAGACAAACGTATATATAGAATAGAATAATTATTGTTAATTGCGAGTCGTCTCCTCGTTGGTTCACACACTTTGCTTTCTCTCTCTCTCTCTTTCTCTGTTGGAAGTAATACATACATTGATTTAACGTATGGAGAAGAAAACAATTGTTTTCTTCTTTTCACATGATCAGAATGTATATAATCGTTTAGCAACCAAGCAATTCCGCAATCGTACTGACATTCCAAAGACGTAACTTATTTGTTATCGATTATTTGACATAGGAATAAAACAAAAACAATATGAATGATTATCATGATCGAAAATCTTTTAATCTGCATGTTTTACGTTCAAAAATTGTCAATTGGAAACAAGGACATGAAGATAATGAACATAGTCAACGTGCAGTAGATTTTCTTATTAAAAAATTAAAAAATTCTGATGGTACAAATATCATTGTTTATTTGTTTGTTTTTTGTAATCAAATCTTTTATTTATTTATTAGGTGTACTTGATTCATTAGCTACAGTTTTATTAAATCCTCATTATCCAAGTCCATGTATTACAATTCCACCATCAGTTGATAAACGTATACAGATTGTCTATCGAAAAGAATTTCCACATGTTGTTTATTGTCGTTTATGGCGTTTTGCTGATTTACAAAATTATCATGAATTAGTTCCATCATCACAATGTCGATATCCATTTTCACCAGGAAATAATCGAAATCAAAAACTTGTTTGTATTAATCCATATCATTATGATCGAATACCATCACAAGGTAAATGAAAAAAAAGAAATCGAAATTTTTTACAACATTTTTCCTTAGTTCTTCCATCAATTATTGAACCAAGAATAAATAATGAAAATACACCACCAACACCACCACCATCTTCATATTCACCTGATCAATGTAAATATATATTTGATAATTTTTAAATAAATCATTATATATTGAATTTAGATTCTCCACAATGGACACATCATCAAATATTACCACCATGGTGTACGATTAATTATTATGAATATAGTAATAAAGTTGGTGAACAATTTCGTGCATCATCATCACCAATCGTTGTTGATGGATATACATCACCATATAGAAATTTTAGAAAGCGATTTAGTTTAGGTTTATTAGAAAATGTTAAACGACAAAAAGGTGTCGAATATGTTCGAGCATCAATCGGTAGAGGTATGTATATAAATATAGGATGAAGACGAAGGATTGTTACATTAAGTATTTTGCAAATATCTTAGTAAACAAAGATCGTAAAGTTTTGAGTTTCTTTCAAAACATGCATTGTTCAATTCCCGACAAAAAAAATATTACAAGATTTTTAAGGCTTGTTTTCATAAACTTCTGTAAAACTAAGATAAACGATATATGCTATGTTGATAGGTCCCATTATATCGAAAGTAAAAACATGTTTGTTGTAATATATATTTTATTTATATCTTTGCATCGAGTATAGATGTATAGAATCAGTCGGGGTCCTGATAACCGAGGTTAAGAGAAAAAGTTTATCCGAATCTGGAAACCAAGTTTATAATAAAATATTCTATGGTTTTAAGCAGATTGTCTTATAAATCAGAACATAATTCGAACGAGATGACTCATTTAAGTACTTGTCATCGACTAAATAAATCAAAAAAAAACGAGTGCTGAAGAATTATTTTAGATATGACACAAGTAAACTTAGGAATGTTTTTCTCTAGATTGGGCTGAAATTATTAGAAAAAAGGTTGTCAGGATCGGGCCAAGACCAGGATTATGCCAAATTGATTGGGACTACATCGACATTACTGGAACTATGACCAGAACAGGAACCAAAAAAGAACAGATAGATCATAAATTTGAATATTTTTTAAAGAGATGTCTCGTGAAATTCTCTACAATAGGTTACGTAAACGATTCTCTCAACTTTTGATAATGAATTTAGTGAGAGCTAAAACGAAAGATATATAAAATATTCTAATTCTTCACTCATTGTAATTCGTTTCTTCTTTGTATGTAAGCAATGATTGTAATACGGCGTACTTTTAATTCTTTCTAGAGATTTTCAAATATCAGAAGAATGATATTGTCTGCATAATGTTAATGAGTTATGAGATCTTATACAAGAGATTTGATTTAAATCGTAAATTTATGCTCTCTAGATAAATTCATATTAGAGTGAGAAATTAGAGCATTTTATTTATTCTAGTTCTCTCTAGATTCATTATTACAAGTCGAAATAATCTTTTATCTTAACTAATGTAGATAATTTCGTGATGCATCTTTTAAAATATTTGCAGGATATCCGATGTTTTAATCATTATGCCTCACCCTATGTTTATATAAAAATATTAAATTAAAAAAAAAACACCCTATTTTTCTCTAGGTATTGAATTAATCGAAGAGCCTAATGGTGATGTATCAATACGAAATCGTTCATGGTCATGTTCGGTATTTGTTCAATCAATACTTTATAATCGTTTAAATGGTTTAAGTGATTCAACTGTTTATCATTTACAAAGTCGTCGATCAATACCTTCAATATTTAATTTATCAATTATTACTCAACTAGTGAATAATCCATCAGCTACATATGAATCAATACTTGATTTAACTAAATTATGTACAATACAAGTTAGTTTTAAATATGGTTGGGGTTATGATTTTGGTCAACGTGAAATAACATCAACGCCTTGTTGGTTATCAATTCTTATCAATGAACCACTTCGTCTTATTGATACTCGTTTACAGCAATTACAACCTCAACAAGCAACAACATCTAGCTAATCAAACTTTACGTTTTTTTTTTTTTTTGTTTTTTTTCTTTTCCTTTGTATTCAAAACTAACGACTAACTGGAATATAGAAAAAAAAAGGAAAGAAAGAAAAAACACATGTTGCTCGCAGCTGTGTACTCGACATTTTTCTCTTATAATTTACCGCAAAGTGTAGATATTTTTGCCATAGACAACAACGTCGACGGTGCGACGAGTTTGTCTTAGGAAGAAAAAAAAGAATATATTTTTTTTCCTTTATTCTTGTTTTCGTCAATGTTGTAAAGCAAGAAAAACAACAAAATTCAATCACCAAGCCAAAAACAAACTCTAATTAGTTCGATGTCGATTAATCATAATAAGAAAAAAAAAGGAATGCATGGATGCGTAATTTATTTGGTTTTTTTTTCGCTTTCTCCGAGATCATAAAAAAAAGGTCGTAGTCTTTTCTGGTTCGAGCAGCATCTATGTTCTAACCTATATTTTTCTATAATAACACCATTGATGATGTGAGAAAGCAAAAAAAAACGAACAGCGAGAATGTAAAGAAGTAAATATGATTAAAGCACGAATCGTCCTCTTCAGAGGTAGTTCTATCGTACTGTGAACGTTTTTGTCAAGGCAAAATATTTTTTTTTCATGATGGAAGACAGAAAGGGAGCAAGCGAAAGAAAAAAAGAAAAATACACAGCAAAATAGAGAAAAAAAGAGACATACAGACAAAAACAACCAAGTAACATATACGAGCAAAAATATTTTCTTTCGTTTCATCGACGGCTAAGACATCAGCCCGGGTAGAAAAGAGAAAGTGAGAGAGAGAGAGAAAAAAAGAAGGAGTAGGGGTCTCATAGTTGCTGGGTACTGATAATATAAAGGCATCGAAAGAAACAGAGAAGCTCTCAGCACTGCGACAGAACACAATCAGCAGTGAGTCTTTCTACTATCTGTCTTCATACAATATAACGACAGTTGCATCTGAAGCTTCTTAATCAACATTGCTGCAATATCTATGCTAAATAATAAAGGTTGTACTTACATATGATTTGATAAGTAAAGATGAATCTCGGGTGCCTCGATGTCAATATATGTAAGTAGAGTAAATAATCATATGATGACTTTTAGTTCAATATTACATTTCCAGGTTTTTCTTTTCTTTTGTTTTTCTCATTGATTATTTATTTTAACAAAACGAAAAAATTAAGAATATTATTATTATTATTACTATCATTGTTTTTTTTTTCTCTTCATTAATCATTTCTTTTTTTAAATGATTACTAAATTTGGAATAGTCGACACAGATAGAACGAAAACAGCTGATCATACTTTTATCTTTAAGTGCACCCTTTTCGCTTGGTAAATAACTACACAAGCAAATAAAATATGTATGCATGTGTTTTTTCTTTTCGTTTCTTTAATATCGAAATAATGCTTGTTTGTTAGATGTTTTGCATACGGTCGTCATCAACATCTTCTCATATTTTCGACTAAACACTCATATTGATTTAATTTATAAAAACACAAAAATATACTTTAAAAGAAAACTTTTATAATAGATTAAACAAAAACACTATTCAACATAAGAGTAAAAGTGTGAATGTATGGCATATAGGAGCAAATATTTCATCAGCATATTTTTAACATTTTTTTTTAGCAATCAAGAATATTGAATTAGATGTAAAGATTTTCATGAAATGAAAAGTTTAAGTATTTATTATTTTAATGGCAAGAGATTGTTTTTGAATATATATGAAATTTTATCTTTGCTTTTTGCTTTTTTATACTTATAGATTTGATCATCTTATTGATTTAAGCATAAATTATCGATAAAAGGATTTGACTATCTCGCATAATTAAAATAGATGAACTTTCTTTTTGCATGTTTTTGAAAGAAATAAACAACTTTAACTAAAAATGTCAACGAATTATTTTGTATTAATAAAAATTTATATTTAGAAAAGCATATCAACTTTTAAATGAGACTAAATACAGAAATGATAAATATAGATAAAATAATTTTAAAAGTAATCAAAAATAACGATTTCCTACAGTGTTTTAAATGTATCTGCTTTGACCTGACAACCTTTTTTTTTATCTGACCTGATAACAATTGCGTTCGTTTTATTTAGTCCTAACGAATTAGACTAGAGTATTTCTGTTGCATTACAATTAGCAAACATCTAGTCTTTCATCACTATTGAAATAATATCTATATTTAACATATGACTTGATTTTATCTTCTTTTTTTTATGTCAGCTGACTATTATACGGAATTTTTTTTACAATTTATTATTTTTTTGACATACCAATTTTCGATTGAATATCACAAACATTTATAGAAATTTATCTACTTTGATGAAAGAAAGTTTTAATTGATAGTTAGTATTGCATAGGAATGTGCAATGTTGGTGTAAAAACTGCTATTGAGTTACTAAGGCAGAATTCACCGATATTCGCGTTCGCTGCAATATTGGGGTACCAATTCTATCAAAATATGCCCTTTTAGGTAGTGATGTGTTCAAATGCATCAATGTGTACTAACAATATTTGAGTCTGTAACATCAGTGGTCAGTAAACTGAAACTGCACATCCCTAGCTTTGCAGTGAAGAGTAATGTTTTCATTGAGGTATAACAAAGAAAACTTCGAAATCTTTAATTTGAAGTTATTTTTGTTTTACTGAGTTTTTAATGAAATGTGAAGTTTGTCGCAAAAAATGTATTTTGATTTACGACTTTGTTTGCACAATGAATGTTATGACTGCTAAATAATTTCTTAAATTTTTGTCTCAACGAATGGCATCTTAAAAAAATTTAATGTTTGAATGTGCTGTAAAAATATAAAAGTTTATTGAAAATTGCGCTTATTGCTGAACCAAGACTTATTTGAAGTGAAAATTCAAATACATTCTGAACATTGATAGACGCAATAAGGCATTCTGCTAGTGAAATAGGGAAAATAGGAGTATCTTGAGTTTGCCAGGATTAGAAGGATAGAACTTTTTTTTTGTTTGAGGATTCCTTAGCAAAAAACGATTAAAATTAGTGTTCTGCACTGGGTATCTTACCAGGCGTGAGGTAAACTTTAAATAAAAATTTCACATCAAAAATAAAATATTGTTGGCTTCGATAGAGGAGTGCTTTAGTTTTCGAATGACACACTTTGATTAGCAAAAAATATGTTTCTTTTGTTCTATTGAAAAACAGTTGAACAAAAACATGTCCGAACTGAACATATTGATGAATTTTTTCTTCATACATTCATCGAGAAAATAAGTTTCTTGAAGAAAAGTACGTCATTCGAAAGTTAAAACAGTTCTCTATCGAACCCACATAATTAAAAAGATCTTAGTATTGACGCAAACTTTTCATTTAGTGGTGATTGTAGACTAGAGAAGGAATGACCATCGCTTACAACAACTCTGTATGGAAACCGACATATATATTATCACATAATCAAAAGTCCTCAGTTCTATCAAGCAGAATTCAAAAAATATCGTTTTAATCGTTTACATTTTCTTTGTACAATATCTTAAGCCTCCTTCCTTCAGAAAATCCATTTTTTTGTAATGGAATGGAAGTTGAGTTTTTAATCATAGAAAGATGCAGCGAAGTTTCCTCTTTCAGAATATATATATAGACTTTTAAAAGAAGACCAAATTTTAACAGACCTCCGTACGAGATCTCCAGCTCACTACCCGGTTTTTGGCTGTTTTGATATTTTTGAAAACACTATTTTGCTACTTCTATCAGTATGCAATAGACATTTTTATATCATATGGTACGGACCGTGGGGCTCGCTTACGTCATCTATTGCGTGCTTGCAATAATTTCTCATAGATATTATGAATATCTCATTATTTCTGGATTTGAATGAAAAATCAATTTCTAAACTTATTATTTTTGTCAAAAACATGATTTTTGATCTGAAAAATGGAAATAACTCCCGCATGATTCAAGATAATACCAATATTTCTTTTTGTTTTAAAGGTCTAAGCGAAAGTAAAATTTTGTCCGACCAGATTTTTTATATTTGATTTCTGCAATAAGAAAAGTGAGATTCAATGTCAAGTAATGGCATTTTTTTTTGGCTTATTTCGACCCAATGTGTGCTGAAACGATCAAAAAAAAATAAATAGAAACCAATTTCAAAACTCTATCCGATGAAAAATTGCGCATTGGAGTTAGCTTTAATGTGACACCATCCCGAGCCTTCTATCTCTTGTAATAGAGAAGTTATAAGGATTCTCTTGCAGGCTAAAAATGGACTATAAATAGGCCAGAAGTCCCGTCTAGTTTGACAATTCGGGCTGAAATTTTTACTAGAAGTGTTTCTCACTACGATTATTCATTTCTGAAAATTTCAGCCTAAACGGATCATCCTACGTGGCATATCGATTTTGAGGGGGGGAGGGGGATGGTCTTAAACATCGCTTAAAGTTTCGTCTTCTGGTCAATGATTTAGTTCACATGTGGATTATATTCGCCATCAAAGCCTGAGTACATAGACATAAAGAAGTGAATATTCACATAAGTTATCTAGCCAGTAGAAGATCATTTCTGTTTTGTTAAGACCTATTCACATAAGAAAATGCCTGGATTTTGCTAATTTTATTATCGTTCCGAGTGAGACTAATGAAAATTACTAGAAATCCGTTTATTTATTCGTTTAAACTTAAGTTTACATATTCTTCAAAGATTCACGCATCATAAAAAAAAAGAAAGTCACAAGTATTCTAGCTCGGCATGAGGCTTTAATTTAACTCTTTTGAAATAGTATACTAACAGAGGCAAACATCAGTTTAGAAACGTTCAACTTCCACTAGCCTAAGCAAGATTTGCATGCAAATTAAGTAAAGACAAGACTAATTTACAATATGAATTGTACTTTATGAACTAAATATATAATTTGTCATCGATGGAACTTAAAACAATTATACTATAATTATATTACAAATTCCTTCGAAATCTACAACAACTTGATCTGATGTCTAATAGAAGAGATTTCTACATTGACTTCCATCTTTCGATGAATTGCACACCTGATTGAAACTTTCAGAATAGTGAATAGCTGCATAAGTTTGTTAACTCTATTAATACATTTCAATTCAAGAAACTTTTCATATATTTTAGAAGAATAACATTATCTTTCTTTTTTTTTTTTTTTTTATTAAAATCAAGTTTTTAATAATTCTACATAGAAAGTTTTTCAATTCAATTTCATTTAATACTGAATGTTGCTTTGATTTATGGTAGATAAAACCTTGCTAAATTATTATTACTTTTTATTTATTTATTGAATGCAAACATTTTATCGTACTTTTTCATTCGCCCGACTTTTTTTTCACCCCATTCTGATTCTTTCTCTTTTTAAGTATTACTTGTACATACGATATTTTCTTTTTTTTTCGTATTCTATAGAAAAATGAAATAAAATCAACCAATTGCTTTCGATTGTGCATCAGCTGGGTGTCTTTTATTGGTTGACAGTAAGTCAATATTTATCTTATTTCTCTTCTTTTCTTGTTCTTGCAAATGATCAAGACCAACTAGTAATCGTAACAACGCAAGAAGAGAAGAGGAGAGAAAAAAAAGAAAAAAAGAAACAAGAAGACCTATGTGGAGATGAAGAGGCAAAAAGAAAAAAAAACGAGCAACGAAGTAGTTTATTTGCTCGTCCGTCAGTCTTGCTCTCATCATTCATTATCAATACATTTTTTTCTTTTTCACGGATGATAGAAAACTTGACGAGGCTTGCATCATTTATTCTTCAATCATTTGAAACACTTGAGGATGTAGAGAATGAAAGGTAATCATAATACTTATTTATCTTTTATTGACAGGGGTGTCCTGAGTGGAGGTTCGATTGAGTGTTCCCTTCAGTTTTAAAAAATTGTCATTTTTACTCATCGTTGACTTTTTTCCATTAATTCTCACTCAAATGCGTATCCTCCTGAATGCTCTGAACTTTAACCATAATCTTCTAATCGGTTTCCTGTATCATCAACTCTCTTCCTCAATCTTAACGGGTTCGAGATGCCCCTCTTTATTAACACATATATAGAATATTTCGATCAGACAATGATACTTTTATATTGACAGATTCGAAAAGAAAATAAAACTTAAAGCGTTATCAAATAATAATACTTACTTTTGATCTTGTTCTTATCATTTGTAGACGTCAAAAGACTCTATGAGATGTAATTAAGATTTCTGTTCTACTAACATTTTCTGATAAAACAGGTCTTTAAACTCCTGCTGAGTACCATAGAATCTCTATGTAATACTAATGTAAATGTCAATTCTAACGGAAAAATATATGTCAACATTCAGACTTTGATAACATTTAATCTTGTATTAGTTTAGATCAATAGCAAATTGACCCAGACGAATATTATCCAATTTTCAATGAAATACAAAAGGTATAACGAATTAGGTATTTTAGCTTGAATATAATGAAAATCTAACTGATATACTTTATTTTTTAACTATGAATAGTAGGAAAATATCCATCACATTTCTAATTTTTAGGACACTTTGGACTTAGCAATATGTATACTTCACTTTAGTTGAAAGGAAGATTTTTTTAAAATTTTCAGACCATCGAAAAAATTACATATGAAATTATTTATGAGTAGATAAGATCCCTTGAGTGTCAGTAACTAAGCTTATTTGCTTGTGCGTTCTTTTTTAAGATCTGACACAGGAGCTGTAAACTTCTTTTCCGTTTACTTTTACTGCGATGTTTCGGATATGTGCTGCATTTGTATGATTAAGTCTTTTTTTTGTACAGAAACACAACTTTTGAGATTTCATATAAGTAAGCTTTTTATTTTTGTATGAATTATAAATCAAGACTAAACCTTCAGTTTGACATATTCGATAGTCAAACTTTTGGACAAACTTCCAACAAAAACATTCTCGAAAAATTAACTTCAGCTTCGGAAGTTTTTAAGACTTTCCTAGGGAATTTTTGTTATTATTTCGATAATGGTAGTTCAATCAATAGACTTACATATCTAATGAAGGCTTCATTAGAATTCACTTTATATACTTAGATGACATTCTTTTGGTTTTTTGTCGTACCCAGGATTATCCTTCTGAATGTCAGACACGGTTATAAAATGGCATATTATTACATTGAGTTTGACCATATTTCGCCATAATCCATCATCATGTTTTATGGCACGTTTTGTTTATAGGCGAACGACCATCGTATTTTCACCGTTTTATGAGATTACGGAAAAAAACAGCGACTTAAGAAAATTAGTTTTCTTGTATCTGAGTAACTCTCCTGGAAAAAAAAATTTATCAAAATACAAACGGTATTATGTATGTTTCTACTAGGTCGACCACATTTAGTTTCGTATTCCATAGTTTTTTTTTGTTGTACATGTTCCTTCTACATCATATTATTTAACCTATTTATATTAGCGAAGTCATGTTCTATGAGAAAAAATACTTTAGTTTCTATCTTCTGTTTGATAGGAAAAAAGAAATCTGATGCCAATCTGTATAAATAGGAACATAGAAACTTATTGAGTTCTTTGTGCACATCTGCTATAAGTATGATAGATGTTTTGCTATTTTCTTCGTTCTCTTTTCTCACATATTATCATCGTGTTATTTTGCATTTCTTACAAGGACGTACTGACGGCAGCAAAAGAACTTTTTACAGAAGTCGCTTTTGATCGTATTGCTCTATTTGTCTTTCTTTGCTATGTGTATGTGTGTGTGCGTGCGCGTTTATGTGTAAGGAACCGATCGTCCGACCAGATGATTTCTGTAGGAGTGCCTACTTGTTTTGCTTCCAATGCACTATTCTCGTTTTGACAGTTCGACGCCTTTCTCTCTTTTCTATTTTTTTGCGGTAAACGCGTTAGACGCTTTAGTTCTTTCTATTCTACACATAATAAAAACTATATATATTTTTGCATTTGTAAGTCTTACTTCTTTCCTCTTCATTGACGTCGCACATTCGAGAGAGACCCAAATATACCAAAACATTCTATAAGAAAAACAAGAAAAGAAGAAGAGGAATAAACTTGATCAGAATATTTTTCTTTTTTCTTTTTCTCTTTAGTTTGAAAGCACCAAAAAAAAACTAGAGAAAAACACGATGATAATAATGAAAATCTATTTTGTGCGTTGCTATATCGCTAGGGATCGAGGAAAAGGAAGCGAAAATAAGACGACAAAAAAACATATGAGAAGATGAATAGTTATTACTTCTAACACTCAAATACACATTTATATATATATATATATAGGTAATTTTCAAATATTTAGATATATTATTTGAATTAAAAGTAATCCATCGACATACACGTGGATCAATAATAGTTAAGTTATATGAGTCTATTTTTAGAAGAATATAAGCTCAATGTTCATTGTTATATCGCATTTGATAATCTATTAATAACATGCAAATTATTCAACCCATCATAAACCAGCTATTATCTCTTAACAAGCTTCTTTTCTCGTTGATTATTTCAAACAGGCATTACTTAAATTCTTGTCAGTATTCCAAAAGTTAATTTTGACTACTATTAAAAAATATTTCTGTCCAGTAAGTACTATCTTTGAATCAAATATGTCTTGTCTCTATCCTGATAAATTTAAGAAAAAAAAACACAACATACATTTTTCTTGTCTGTTTGTTACTGTTTTCACATTCCATTTATTTCTTATGTGTTCGATTGATGGAATTTCTTTTTCTCTCTTTTTTTACTTATATATACATCCGTATGTTGTTTATTTGATTTGTTGATTTTCAGCAAATTATTGTTTGTTCGAAATCAGAAAAACATAAGACAACTAATGAATATGAACAAAAGAAAATTTTTCTTTTTGTTTTTGGCGCTCAGCATTTTGTTTTGTTTTTTTTTTTTTGTATTCAAGTTTTTCCTAGTACTAAGTTCGTAAGTAAATGTGAAAGGCAAACTAAGTCGTTATAATGTGTATAGAAAAAGAACTGACAACAACACACCAAAAAAACAAGAGAAGAAAGAATGCTTGAATACCTCTATGATGTCGAGGAAAGCAAAAAAAAAGCATAGTCATGTCTTTTTCTTCTGTTGTGCTCTATTTTTCATTCAGTCAGTTGCTCGACACCACCATGAATACTACTATTACCCTTACGACACACATACTCTTTCTTGTTTTTTCTAGCAGAAGAATAAGATATTTAGTTTCTATGTAACATCTTTTTTATTTATAAAATGAATTAGATATATTGATTAAGATTATGTTATATTGGAACTTTTTTTTTTCTGTTTTAGATTTTCTATGTGTAAAATAATGTTATGTATTGACCCTGAGACCCTAACTTGAGACTGTTATTGAATCTCTCAGGTTTCGGTCTCCGGCTCGATCATTCATTATAAATTAATATATATTGACTTATTTATCTTAATCATGTATGTACTAAAATTTATCTCTATTATTATTTGTTTCAGGTGGAAAAAAAAAGTAAATCAATAGTGTTTTGTTTTTGTTATCATGATCCAAATGTTACTTAAAATTATGAATTGATGGAAGGCAACTATTGACAATCTAGGAAAGAGTAAACTGGTTTTTATAATTATTTGTTTGCTGTTTTTGCATAATCATGATGATTTTTTTTTTTTAATTAAAAATACGATTTATATTTTGAACTTTTCTACGTTTCAAATATGTATTAGAATATTTTACATTGTAATATTTATATTTCGTTTTAATATTTTAGTAATGAAAAAAGAAAAAGAAAATTAGTAAACAAATATTTGTTTTTGTGCAAATAAAATGGAAGAAATGGATTGAAAATTGGTTTTTTTGTTTTTGTTTATTTGAATAAAATTTTCGAAATTTTATATCTAGATAGACTTGAGAATTGAAAATTAAACGAGAATTTCATCAATGAAAAATCTAGTTCTACAAAAACAAAATTTTCAATTCATATTATTGAAATTGTAGAGATGTCGGAAACCATAGTTACGCACTCATTCAAGAGATTTTATTACATCAATGAAAAAACAATATGCACTTAAACCTCGACAAATGAACCTTGTTTTATTTCGGTGTGTATACCTGAGACAATGACGTTGATAATGGCATCATTTATTTTTCAAAATTTTGTATTTCTGATAAATTCTTAACATAATTTGAATTTTTGGAATGCTTGTTCAATTCGAATTTGAAGATAATTTTTCTTGACTACTAGAAAGACAATATTTTCATTCTATTAACACAAAAATGCACAATGTAATTCTATTTAAAAAGTCTGTGCGGTTATTCTCAGCTGATGTGATTCGTAAAATCATATCTGATCGATATAGAGTGACATCTGGATTATTCTGTTTTTATCATACTCATGGTAGAGTTATAACTATAGTAAAAAACTATCGAATGGTCGTTTAAAAGTTTCTCGACACAAACATTACATAAAGTGCATTTGTTTAAATTTCGTTTTATATCTGTGATTAGTTTTGCTCGTGTCCATTTTCATGGATAACGAGGCAACTGCTGTTATTAATAACGGTGATAATACTGATACACATTTACAACCTAATATATCTACTGATAATGGTTCTCGACGTAGTTCACGTATTGGTTCTGCTCGTTCAGGTCGTAGTAAAGCAGCATCCGTACGTGAAGCAACTGCTATTGATGGTTCAAATGAACGAAAACCATCTGCAAATGGTGTTACATCTCCAAAACCAGATATAACTACCAATGGTGATCGACAACATTCAGCTGTAGTTAGATCTAAACCTGCATCACCTGCCGTACCCATATTTGATACACCTAGTGGTGAATATGATGATGATAATATAAATCAAGAAGATGGTCATGTTAAATCAGAAATTGATTCTATTGTAAGTTGAATTTCGATCAAAATTAGATATAAGAACTTTCATGAAAAATTGATCTTGAGCCAGGTGACGCATTTCACATAGCATGAAACTTTCAGAATATGTTGTAGCCTAGCTTCTGATCTATAAGCTGATATATGTATAAAGATTCTACGTTTTAGTTTCAAATCACAAAAGTGAAAATACAAAAATTTTCTCTCCAAATTAATCTTATGGGCTTTAAAAGGTTATTTGACTGCTCTCGAGTAAAAATTGAGTTAAACTTTCTAAGCGCACAAACTTCTGGCTTTTGACACTTTCTAGTGTGTCAAAAGTAAAGCAATACTTTATCCAAAAACTTTCCGATCATTAAAATAATAATAAAAAAATCTCGATTAAAAAAACGAACAACTTCACATGCTCTTTCAAATGAAAACAAGAGCAGGAATTAGCTACAATGACGTTTCCTCAAGAATTCTGAGATGTGCGATCAGTAGAGAAAAAGCCAAACGAGATATAAAATAAGAAGAAATCATGTCTGTCATTCAAGATCATACCTAAGGCTATATTTTTCAATTTTGATTTTTTTGATAAACATTGACTTTTTGTATTATTTTAAAATTTAGCTCGAATATATTCATAAACTTGTCACACTTCCTGGTTTGGAAGAAAACATGTGGACAGATGAAATTCATGGACGAATTCGTGATTATCTCAATGATCCAGACCATCGTATAATGTGTTTTTATATTGATCGTGTACTTGGACTTTCTGTTGAATATGGTGTACCAACAAATCCATTTTCACATTTAGTGTTTTTTATGAAAAATCAATCAATACGTATTTTTGATAAAGAACAATTTATTCAGTAAGTCACTTTTTTTCCGTCTACATCAAATTTAAATCATATAAAAAAACATATTTCTGTTTTTTTCTTGCTTTTAGTGAAGTTCAATATGGTAATTTTGGTGGTAAACATTTTTCATCTCTTCTTCGTTTAATGTCTGGTCTTTATGCTCCATTATTTTTTGGTAATAAAATGTGGCCAGATTCAATAAAAAATGATTTTGCATCACAATTACATCGTTTTCTTGCAACATTAACTGATATTCGTTGGCGTATGGAAGGTATAACTAAATTATATATACCAAAAGAAGGCTTAGATATTCCAGTTGAACAAGCTGCAAAAGATAAAGAATTAGTTCAACGTTTAGAATCAGCTATGGTCCATTGGTGTCGACAATTAAAAGATGTTTCACATTCACAAGATGCATCTATTGTTGATGAAAATAGTGGTCCATTAGAAGAAATTGAATTTTGGAAAGCTCGTAGTCAAGATTTATTAGGTATTAGTCAACAACTTGATCAACAATCCATTAAACAAATAACACAAATATTAAAAATAGCTAAATCATCATATTTATCACAATTTCTTAAATTAGCAGATCAATTACAAGCGAATACAAAACGTGCTGATAATAATTTATCATTTTTACTTGCTTTAAAAGATCCATGTCATGAATTAGCTGATGCTAAGCCAAATGAAATAGCAAGAATTTTACCTAAAATGATATCTTTAATTCGTGTTATTTGGATTAATTCAGAATTTTATAATCGACCTGAAATGTTAACTGCACTTTTTCGAAAAGTAAAATTTTAATGAAAAGAAAGCAATTTTTTCAAATTTTTTGTTATGCTTTTTAGCTTAGTAATGAAGTTATTCGTCGATGTACAGCTGCAGTCGATCTTGATAAAATTTTTGATGGTAATATTATATCAAGTCAGAAAACATTAAATGAATGTATTGAATGCTGTCAACAATGGCAAGAAATATATAATAATGTATGCAAATTATTATTTTCTCAATTTTTTGGTTTTAAATGAGGGAAGGGATCGATAATTGATTAAAATAGTCCTATAGCACTTAAGTTACGTCAAGACCTATTTCAATAATTGATGTCTGTCACATGTATGTTCAATCCCACTAAAGCCTGTTCTCCAGGTCCAAAAACTTTGGACTTGATGGGCTCTATCCTACACATTTCTCGGAACGACTGGTCTAGGAAACGTGTATAGTGCAGTAGCCACCAACAAAAAGACCGAAAACGAGTATCTTGCATCTTCCGGTGGGACTATTCTATTCTGCGGACAAAATTTCATGGAAGGTATCAAAGTACGATTCGATCGAGTTCAGGCTCGGGTGCGAAAATTTTGAATCTGAGAGGCTCTAAATTCCACTATTGACAATAGTCATCTTTTCTATCAGTCATTCTGATGACAAACCGATCAAGTTTTCATGTTGTTTAATAGTGCTTTTGAAACACTACAAAATGGTATAAAAATACTGAGGAAAGAAACAGCTAACCATTCCAACAAATCCAAAGGACAGTATTCTAGAATCAGGATTTTGTGCTTTTTCGAATTATATGTGACTGGTTTTCGTCTAAAGAATTCGAATTTTGACTGAATGAATGAGATATTTCAAATCAGTGCAAAACTTTGAGTCGATCTCGGAATGTTTTAAAAACAACTGTATAAAAACTTGACCTATTTGTCATCAGATTGACTGATGAAAAAGTTGATGGTTTATCCACCGTAAAATTTGACATACATATGATAGCCATTTAATATTACAGTCAGCCTTTGAATAGCGTAAACAAGTGCTATAGGGGCATAATTCGACTAGCAATCGTTTTCAGGCATCTTGTATTATAGTTTAACATACAAGAAACCAGATTTGTCAAGGGCACCAAGTTCATCAGTTATCAATCTTCTCTTTCCTTTATTCTTATTTAATTAATTTTATAAATTTTTAGGCTCAAAGTCTTCATGAAAAATTTTCATTAAAAGGTTGGCGTCTTGATAAAACAACAATTTTTGCTCAAATTGAAGCATTTATTCAACGATGTCGAGATTTACTTGATTTATGTGAATGTCAAATGCATTTTGCACGTTGGGAAGAAGGTGTTCGAACTGAATTACCAATATTTGGTGGACAACGTGGTCCATCAATTAATCGAATGTTAACAGAAATTGAAACAGCATTTGATAAAAATTTACAAGAATTAAGAAAAGTACAACATACAATTTTAAATGTTAAAGCTACAACATGGCATGAAGATTATAATCGTTTTCGATCAGCTATTAAAGATCTTGAAGTTATGATGACAAACGTTATTACATATGCATTTGATGCTGTTAAAACAGTTGAACAAGGTGTTGAAGTTCTTGATGTTTTTACACATTTAAATTCAAGAGAAGTATGTTGATTTTTATATGATTATTTTTTTTTTAATATCGAAAGTTATAACTTAAGGATTACGGTTCCTTTGATGAGATACGATCTAAAACGAGTATTACAGCATAGACGTAGAGATCTGGATCCACTTCCTGTCTCACCACAGAACGTAATAGACACTTTGGCGATTCTCTCCTTGAGAATGCACAATAACAACTATATCGTGTTTCACGTTTTAATCCCACAGGATTCTACTAACAGATTTTTTTGTGACTGAGTTACAAAAATTTTTGCTGGAGCATATTTTGATCAACGGATGCCAATATGTAATAAATGGAACTAATCTTAATGTTCTCTTAGTTGAAGGTCTATGTAATTCAAATTGGACAAAAACTGCTGATAGACGGTTATGTGTAATGTGCGCTGAATCGATCGAAAGTTGCGTTGAATATTTTCAAGTGAATCCATGTTGAAGATTTGTCCTTAACGCTGTTAGATCTAGCATACAGTATACCGTATAGTCTACCGACGTTCGTGTCCTATCTAAAACACTTGGATAATCTGTTTGCAAAGTTTGGAAGTTGATAGAATCTATTATTTGATGATAGCACTGATCTGTACAGGAGAAGAAGAATATTACGAAGTTCGAGCATCATTCGCGAATCATTTTCCGTTCGATTATATATATATTGCCATTTATCTTTCTCTTTAGGCAATCCGTCGTACATTAGATAGAAAAACTGTTGATTTATATAAGATTTTCAAATATGTACTTCAAACAATTCAATCAATTATTTCAACATCATCAATTCCTCAATCACTTGATCGTTTTCATCCTCATTATGCTGGTAGTGCATTTTGGGCTCGAAATTTAAAACGTCGTATTGAACGTATGATGTCATTTTTAAATATGGCACATTTTTTGCCTCATGTTGGTATTTCATCAGAAATTCGACAACAATATGAATATGTTAAACAAGCATTAGATGATTTTATTCAACGACAATTTAAAGAATGGTCATATCATATTGAAAATGAACCAACAAAAAAACTCGAATGTCCATTAATTAAACGTGTTAATGATGAAGGTTATTTACAAGCTAATTTTGATCCATCTTTAATAAAATTATTTCAAGAAATTAAATTTTGGGAACGTCTTGGTTTTGATATTCCACCATATGCAACAGAAATTTTAACACGAAAAAATGAATTACGTACAGCACGTGAAAATGTTATGTTAATTGTACGTGATTATAATCGTATATTAGATAAATTAGAACCCAATGAACGTATTCTATTTAAAGAACGTATTAAAAATTTAGATAAAAAACTAGCACCAGGTTTAAATAAAATAACATGGCTTAAACCAACACATGAATATACAATTGATTGTCGTATACATGCATCAGATTTACAACAACAAGTCGATAAATTTAAACAATCTTATCTTGATTGTATTAAATTATGTAAAAAAATTAGTGAAACACTTTTAGTTAAAATTGATACAAGAAAAATTTTTGAAAATCTTGAATTTGAAGAATATCAGGTAAACAATAATAAACAACTTCATCGGATTTTGAACCAAGATACTAGATATGTAGTTTTGTAGAACAATTTACGACGTATCAAATGATACATAAGACAAACGTTTCGATGATCTGAAGGTTTATATATTGATTATAATCGTTGAGAGATACATATGATACTCATAGATATTATGATCCATAAAATAGACTTATGCAAATTTTGTTTGTAAACTTAATTCCATCAAGTTATAGATGCTCCTTCATTTTCTATAATCAATAATTTTCATCGTTGCTTTCTTCAAACTCATAACAAGTCTCTTTTCTTAGATCTAGATTACTTCTTGACTACTTGATCATCCAATATGTTCAACTGTGTATCACAGAATCCATAAGCATTAATGTGAAACTTTCTGAAAAATTGCACACTATCAAGTTTCATATGTTTCATACATAATATCTTTCGGAGCAGTAGAAAATCATTGTTAACTTGCATGCTTATTTCCTAGAATAGCCTATATTTCTACATGAAGGGGCCAGTATATTGGCGATACTGAAACAATAGTCAATGGCCCTGTGAAAACTGTTAACTCATGAATAACCAGCACAACATCTCTTAAGAACAGATATAAATGACTCAATTTTTTGGCTCCCAGATCCTGGAGGTATAGATACAGAGACACTCTTTGTTGAACTAGAGATGAGGCATTTATGGATTTTTCTAGAATATCATACATAAGTCAAACTTGGATACTTGAAATAAAGATTTGGAAAAAGAAATAATAAAACATAGCAGACCTTCTTGCAACACGATGCCCGTACTCTTCTCCAGGGATCTGGAAGCCAAAAGCATTTTTTCCATTTATAAAAGAGTTATGTAGGTCAGTTCATCAGGAATACTGTGCTAATTATTAGTACGTAACAATTTGTAATAGTTAAGGGTCGTTAAAACATCATCAATATAATGATTCCTTCATATGGAAAATTGGCCATTCTAGAAAACAACCTTGCACGTTACCAATAAGTTCCTATTGTTCCAAACGATTTTATGTATGGAATGTGTAGAGTTTGATCTTGTGCAGTTTTTGAGAAAGTTTCACGTTGGTACTCATTTGTTCAGTGACACAAAATTGAACATATCGGAATATCAACTAATCAAGAAATAATCAAGAGTTAAGAAAAGAGATTAATTTTAAGTATGAAGAAAGCGATAATGAAAACTGTTAATTATAGAAAATCGAAGATCACCTATAACTGTGTGGAATTAACTTTGGAAACAAATCTTGCATAAGTTTATCTTATGGACCTTCAAAACATCAAAAATTTGATTTCTTAGATACCATTCAATGTACCGTGAATAGCTCTACAAAACTACATACTTTGTATTCTACGTCAAGGGGAGTCACCAAATGTGGCAACATTCTTGTCCTTTTTTCATTTGTTTTTAATCAAAAATTATTTTTTGTTAGAAACAACATCGCAAAATGGCAAGTGAAAAAATTCGTGAATATTTTAATGAAATTTTAAGTAGAATTCAAGAAACTCATAAAACATTTGAACATGATTCACTTGAAGTTCAACATGAATGGGATCGTATTGTTAAGGAATTAGATAAATGGCTTGAACGTGCTATTAGATATAATTTTAAAGCATCACTTGCTGAATTATCTAAAGCTATTAATGGTGATGGAAAAGCTGCACCAGGGCCTTTATTTAAAATTGAAATTATTCTCGAACCGAAAACAGTTGGTGATACAACTTTATCACGAGTAAATTTTTATTGTTTGTTTTTATCTAATTTAATTTATTTATTTAATAGATCAATTTTAAACCGGATTTAGCTACATTGAAAGCTATTATTAATAATATTGGTGAACATGAATTAGCTGATTCAATTACATTTCTTCATAGACTTAAATCAAGATCGAATGAAGAAGTAAGTTAGAACTTTTCCGATATTTACACTGAAGAAAAAAAAAATTATCTCTACTATACTTGATAGATAAACTAAAAATGCTATTCAAACCAAGTTCGATAAGTTTGAAACTTTGTCCCTAAAAAGTAAATCTATTAGTCAATTGTTTTTGAAAAAACGTCCTCTTATATTTCATCTATGAAATCTCGATATGAAATGTATTTGATCGAGAACTTCATTACCTGTTCAAAACGCTATTTCGATTTGAGTTAAATGTTTCGTATCATAAGAAACAGAAATTTTGAATATTAGTATAGAGATATTTTATTAAAAAGAATATAAATTATAGTTTCTTTAAACATGATCATATCATTTTTTTAAAATTTTTTTGATGAAATAAAAAGTAAATAGATCTAATTATTTCAAGAACTATATGAATATTTGAATTGTTTTAGTCACTTCATATGTTACTTAATAAAGATGAAGCTAAACAAAATTTACAACAACAAATAGCTGTTGGACTTGATGCAAATGAAAAACATCTTGATGATTATCAAACAACATGGAATGGTGTACGAGAATTATGGGATGTTGATAAAGAACGTTTTATTGCACGTTATGAAGAACGTTGTCCAGATGCATCATTTTTTGATGCTGATATTAATCGTTATACTGAAGTTGCTAATAATGTACAATCACGTGATACATTTGCAACAGTACAATTTGTACTTGTTGATTGTTCTCCATTGAAAAATGCTTTAGTTGTTCACTGTTTACAATGGCAAGCAAAATTAACTGGTAATGAAAAAAATAAAATTAAATAATATTAAATAATGATTTGTTTTTTTTTCTTTTCTATTTCTAGCTCTTTTATTGAAATTAGCAACAAATGGTTTAGAACAATTAACACGTTATATCGAAGAGAATAGTGTTAGGTAAGAATACGATAGTATAAAATGAATTTCTTGAGTTTTGTTTTTAATGTTTGATTTAGTGTTATGATGACACCAGAAAATCATTATGGACTCGAAGCTAAACAAAAATTATTGGAAACATTACAACAAGACTTACCAGTTTATGAAGGCAAATTTGCACCTTTACAAGAACAATTTGCTTTACTTGAAAAATATGAAAAACCTGTTCCGGCTACGGTAAGTTTTCTATATGATATAAAAAATTACGAGTTTTATTCAAGATGGAAAGATTGGAATTTGTTGGAATTCTATGAAATTGTATAGGAGTCATGGACTCTATAGTGTGAAAATCGTTAGATATACTACTAGTGCAGAAAAATGTTTTACCAGATATCAACAATGAATGCAACATTTTCAATAAAATTTTTCATAGTCTTGTCATTCACACTTCCTTGTTTTCAGATCTTAAGAGTACGAATGTCTATTAGTGCCGTAACGAAAAATAGGGTAAGCTGGGCGCCGCCCTAGCACCGGCACAAAGAAAAACATAACAATTACTGTCAATGATACTCTCTATTGCATGGATTACCCTCAAGACCGTAAGGCACTACCCTATCACTCACGATCTTCTGGTTACACCAATATTGTCTCTTTTCTGCTCACTCACATCTATACTCACTAGAACCCGTCGGATTGGCCCCGAACCTGATGGGATTCAATAGTCTATATCCGATTCTGATTAAAAAAGTTCGTTGAGCGTATTAAAGCACGAATCGATTGGGTTCTCAAAACATTCAATAAATCGGATCCAAATCCAATTAGTTCTAATTCTTACCCTTCACTCCAAAGAAAAAAAGAGATATCAATATGGAATAAATTTGTGGTGTCTCCCCCTCTCCCTTCCCCTCCACTTGTCTGTCAAGAAAAAAACAACTTTTAAAGACGATGAAAGTTATTTCAAAAGTCTTATTTTCATTTGTTTGAATGTGAAAAAATAAAATAGATTCTTATGATTATTAGACTCGTGAGATGCTAGCACAATTAGATGAACGTTGGCAACATTATCTTCAATGTTTAACTGACAGTGAAGAAATGTTGAAAAAATTACGTGAAAAATTCAAATCAAAATTATTACAACAATCTGAAGATTTTAAAAAGAGTGTTAGTGAACTTGTATCAGATTTTAAAACAAGTGGTCCATTTACATCATCAACAACACCTGAAGAAGCACTTAATCAAATTGAAGCGATGAAACAACGTTTAGCTAAATTAAAAGAAGAAGAACAAGAACTTCGTCGTGGTCTTGGAATATTTCGTATTGATCATCCATTATCAAAAGATATACAAAATCTTGAAAAAGATATTGAAGCATTAGAAGGTATATGGTCAATGGCACTTGATTGGAATCAAATGTTTGATAAATGGAAATTAACAACATTTGGAAATCTTCAAACACAAGTTATGGAAGATTATGCTCAAGCACAATATAAAAAATTACATAAATTATCAAAAGATTTTCGTGAAAAAAATTGGGAAATTATTGATTCAACTAAAAGTCGTGTTGATCAATTTCGACGTACAATGCCTTTAATGAAAGATTTACATAATAAAGATATGAGAGATCGTCATTGGAGACGTATTAAAGATGAATCACAAAAAGAATTTGATGAATCATCAGAAGATTTTACTTTAGAAGCTATTATTAATATGCATTTTGAAGAAAATGCACAATTAATTAATGAAATTAGTGAAGCAGCACAAAAAGAAGCACAAATTGAACGTGGTATTGAAAAAATTAGAGAACAATGGGAAAAAGTCGAATTTGAGATTACACCATTTAAAGATAAAGGTATGTATATATATTTGAGTAGAGATGATTCTTGGTTTATATATGGGACATTTATTAGCGCACATTATATCGAACTGTCTACTAACAGTTTGTATCCAGTTTGAATCTCATGGAATTAAATATACACTCTCAATAGCAATATTGCTGATATGATATCAGCAAGAAATCAATAGAATACTTTATATATCGATGATTGAGAACTATTTTCACAGAAAAATTATTGTATAATGTTCGAAAAAGAAAACTGGACTTCTCAGATCAAATCAGCACAGTAGCAAGCTGCCGTTTTGATTGTTGATAGGTGCAGTATTACCACTATATTTCACTGAATTTTATACGATCGGATACTCGATTCTGAAATACGCTCGTAATACTGCATCTACCGCACTTCAATGTACAGCTTGTTACAATCGAAACTGTATGAAACGGCAGTATACAGTACCGTTTTTGACTGTCTCGATGACTGCAATCATCGTTCTTGATTCGATGGACACTATATTTACTCTGGTCGAACAATACGGCGCGTATGCGACCATATAAGGCCCTTTATGACCTGTTTACGAACGGTATTTTATTGTACATTAAACTGGTGTTTTACATAGTGGCAAAGTTAGGATTTGGGGCTGAGAAGATCGAGCTCTCTCTGACTCCACCACTAGTATTATGACGAAATACAGTCCATTTTTTCACTACGTTCGACTGTAAACGTTCATAGAAATACGAATAGTTGCAACTACCATCGCGCGTAATTTTGACTTCTGTTCACCGAAAATAACCTTATTTGAGAAACAAGATTTCCATTGTTCTACGATCAGTTCTTGTTACCTAAGCAATTGTTTATCAAAATTAAATAAAAATTCTTTTTCTAGGTCATTTTAAAATCAAATCAACTGAAGAAATTAATAAAACCATTGAAGACCATCAAATATCATTATCAACATTTAAAGCATCTCGTTTTATTAAACCATTTGCTAAAGAAGTTGATAAATGGGAACGTGATATATCTCATGTTCTTGAAGTAACTGAATTATGGTTAACTGTTCAACGACAATGGTTATATCTTGAAGTAATTTTAATTCTAAAACAAAAAAAAACAAAAGATTTTCTCAAATATATAACTTTCTTTAGAACATTTTCTATGGTGAAGATATTCGTCGTCAATTAGCTAAAGAAACTGCTTTATTTGATGAAGTTAATGAAAAATGGAAAGCTGTTATGACAACATTAAATCAATCACCAAATGCATTTCATGCAACACATTTAGAAGGTGTTGATAAAGAATTACAATATATGAATTCTAATCTTGAAGAAATACAAAAATCTCTTGAGATGTATTTAGAAAATAAACGTCGACAATTTCCAAGATTTTATTTTATATCAAATGATGATTTACTTGAAATCTTAGGTCAATCAAAAAATCCACCTGGTGTTATGCCACATATGAAAAAATTATTTGATAATATTAAAACATTAACTTTAGTTAAATCAACTACTAATGGACCAATGTCGGCAACAGAAATGCGTTCAAATGAAGATGAAGTTGTTCCATTTGAGGGTCAAGTAAGTTTTCATTTTTTTTTCTTGATAATTTTTATTTAATACAGAAAAAAAAACAACAACAAAATATTCGTTTTAGGTTTTACTTGATGGACAAGTTGAAAAATGGTTACGTGATGTTGAAAATAAAATGAAAGAAGTTGTTAAACGTAAAGTTTTTGCATGTCGTCTTGATTTATCAAATTGTGGTACAAAACGTGAAAAATGGTTAAAATCTCATCCAGGTCAAGCATGTATAACAGCAAGTCAAATACAATGGACAGAAGAAGTACAAAAATCTTTACGTGATAATGTATTAAAATTAAGAACAGATAGAAAAAAACAACATCTTGTTTTAAGAAATTTTACTGATATGATTAAAAAAAATTTAACAAAACTTGAACGTATTAAACTTGTTTCATTAGTTACAATTGAAATTCATGCAAGAGATGTTATTAATGATTTAATTAAAAATCAAATTAAAACTGAATCATCATTTGAATGGCAACAACAATTAAGATTTTATTGGAGAAAAGATGATATTATTATTGAACAAGCTATTGGAAGATTTTGGTATGGTTGTGAATATTTAGGAAATTCTGGAAGATTAGTTATTACACCATTAACTGATAGGTAAAGACTAATTCTAATATATATATATTTTAAAATTATTTGCTTCTTTTTAGATGTTATATGACTTTAACTATTGCTTTATCATTATGTCGAGGCGGATCACCAAAAGGACCTGCTGGTAAGATTGAATTTTATTGAACTATACAATAATATAAAACGTATTCTCTTAGGTACTGGTAAAACTGAAACAGTTAAAGATTTGGGCAAAGCTATGGCATTCTATGTTATTGTTACGAATTGTTCAGATGCCATTGATTATAAATCAATGGGTCGTATGTTTTGTGGTTATTGTCAAACAGGTGCTTGGGGTTGTTTTGATGAATTTAATCGGTAATTGAAATTATTTTCTTTTTTGTTGTTTCGATTTTATTTGTATCATAATTTAATTTAGAATTAATATTGAAGTACTTTCTGTTGTTGCTCAACAAATAACATCAATATTAAATGCAATGACAACACTTAAAAGTGAAATTGAAAATGCTATACGTGCTAAAACAAATATGTCCGAAGAAGATGCATTTGCAACAATTGATAAACGTTATTTAAGTAAAAAATTCACCTTTCAAGGACAAGATATTGATCTTGTTTGGTCATGTGGATTATTTATTACTATGAATCCAGGTTTATTAAATGAATTTCTTTGTTATGTTTAATTAATTTCTATTATTGTTTAGGTTATGCTGGTCGTACTGAATTACCAGACAACTTGAAATCAATGTTTCGTCCAATATCTATGGTTGTTCCAGATAGTAATTATATTGCTGAAATTATTCTTTTTGGTGAAGGTTTCTCAGATACACGTTTACTTGCAACAAAAGTTTATACACTTTATCAATTATGTGCACAACAATTATCAAAACAAGGTGTGAAAAAAAAACATACTTTTATTCATTAGAAAGGGTTCTGCCGGATTAAGAAATCAAATATACAATGCTATAGAGAAAGTCGAGGTGCGATAGATAGGATATAGTATATCTTATCTTTATAAGACTTTGAAAGAACTAAAGTCAATTTACTAATAGTTGACTATGTATCCAAAGCGCGATCATTGTGGTTCTTGGCAGCAATCCGAAGTGTTTGTAGAACTTTTTGCGAATTACAACGATCATGCTATCGTTGATAGGAAAAAAATGCGAGTTTTCAGTACTTTACTAGCGTTTTTCACTAATGGTGCGTTTTTTATGGTCAATACTACTGAACACACAGTGACTTACCATGAGTGAAAAATGACGGTGAACTATTGAAAAGCCACATTTTTTCTCCTATCAAAGATAGTAAAATATTTTAGATTGATATCAAGAACCACAATGATCATGCTTTGGATGTATAATCGTCTATCAGGAAATTGGTTCTAGTTCTTTTAGAGTAGTATGACAATAAGATTTACAATATACTATTTAATGCACTTTGACTTACGAGGGAGCATTCTCAATTGTCACATCGCTTTTAAGTCGAGCACATGTGCATTATGTAGATCCTAACGATCTATGAATTCTCTGAAAAAAATTCGTGCCGCTAGCTTATTATTGCTGATATACTGCCTTTTTACTGTATGTTTAAGAAAAGAGATCTGTGGTCCCCCTCAGGAACACTTGGAAAACTGAATTTTGAATTTCAATTTCAAACTTTGCATAGATATAGGGCTCAATGAGAATACTTTATTGTGAAAGTTTCAGCTTTTTTCGTCGCACCTATCCTAAGATACAATTATCATAAAATTGCTCATATACCCCAGCGGATCCGATGTTCTCATCTCAGACTAGGAGCAACCAAAATATCTGAAACATTCATAATAAACTGTTCTCATTGAGGTCTATACACATGCAAAGTTTCAGGCTGAAACTCAAAACTCACTTTTCCTGATGTTCCTGAGGGGGACCACGACTTTTCCGAAACATATAGTAAAAATGCTATATCTCAGCAGTACGAAGCTAGCGGCACGAACTTTTTTGGGAGGATTCAGAGATCATTAGGACCTACATAATCCTCATACAATCGATTCAAAAGCGGTGTGACACTTCGGAATGTTCCCTCGTTAGTCTACAACATAGTACACTTGATTTCTTAATTCAAAATAGATCACTTAATTTGATAGAGTCCTTAAGTTGTTACCCTATTTAGACTTTTACGACTTTGGTCTTCGTTCAATGGCTGCTGTTCTGCGTTATGCTGGTCGTAAAAAACGTGATTCACCACATTTAAAAGATGATCAAGTTGTTATATTAGCTATGAAAGATATGAATGTAGCTAAAATGACTGAACCAGATTTACCATTATTTAATGGCATTGTATCAGATTTATTTCCTGATATTGATACACCAACAATTGATTATTCCAAATTTAAAGCTGCTATTGAAACTGAACTTGCCGCACAATATTTACAAAGTACAGTTCATACAGTCACAAAAGTTATACAATTATTTGAAACAAAAAATTCTCGACATTCTGTTGTACTTGTTGGTTGTACACAATCAGGTAAAACAGCTATATGGCAAACATTAAAACGTTCAATGACAAGAATAGCAACACAAGATTCATCAGATTCATTATTTCAACGTGTACAAGAATATCCAATTAATGCTAAATCAATATCAATTAATGAACTTTATGGAGCATCAGATTTAGCAACTGGTGAATGGAATGATGGTATACTTTCAAATATAATGCGAACGGCTTGTGCAGGTAAAATTAATAATAAATAATTTAATTTGTGATCAATTTTATGTTTTAGATGATAAATCTGATCAAAAATGGATTTTATTTGATTGTCCTGTAAGATTATTATTATTTTTTTTATGAGTTAAAATTTTCATGTTTTGTAATAGATTGATGCTGTTTGGATTGAATCAATGAATTCCGTTATGGATGACAATAAAATTTTGACATTAACTAATGGTGAACGTATTGCTATGCCAGAACAAGTTACACTTCTTTTTGAAACTGGAGATATGGCTGTTGCATCACCTGCTACAGTTTCACGTAAGTACAAATCATAGAAATAATTGAATATATCAACATTTAAACGAGTCATACTCTAAAAGTTACAACCAATAATCACTCGATTACGATACAATCATCGTTAGATGGAAAAATAACTCCTATACAACAAAAAAAAATTACATCATAGGCATAGCTGCTTCATCCTTATCAGATGTATTTTATCCATCATCGGCAGTTATTTCGTTTATTAATTTACAAAAAGCAAGATTTTCAAACTGTATAGAAAGTTACATTCATCCTATAAATAAACAAAAACTTGAAATACTTGAGTTTCGTGAAAAGTTCTTTTCGGTCTCTATTAAAAATAGTTTTCAACTTCACTATTTTCTTCGATCTTTTGACGACCAATCAATAACCCAGTCCAACAGTTTCGAACCTGGCGTGTTCTATCCTGAACTCGAGATGCTATAAAATGGTTCATAAGGGAACGTGACCAGGTATTAAATTGTTTTTTATATTCAGACAATATTAATTTAATTAATAACAAAAGACCATATCTTTTTTTTTAAATCAGTGAAATTTTGATAGAGCGTAAGCGAAGCAAATCAAAGCATTCTAGATGATTCTATTATTCATGAAATAAGCATAGTCTTGGCCGAACAGTGATATGACTTCTGGAAGAGCTCATCTCGAATATTTTCCTTGTTGCATGTTCATAATGAGCTATAGAAAATGTGCTTCACTTTCTTAATTTATTAGCACAATCCGAGACCAATAAGTTAAGTTGTTCATTCTTCTTTTCAACCTTTCTTTTTTTATAGGTTGTGGTATTGTCTTTTGTGATTATGATAATCTTTCTTGGCGTCCATTTATAACTAGTTGGATAAATCGAAAACCAAAAGAATATCATGAACCATTAACATATTTAACAAATAAATATTTAAAACCTATCATACAATTTAAACAACAAAATTGCAAAGAATTAATTCCAATAGCTGAATTAAATGGTGTACGTTCATTTTCTTATTTATTTGATTCATTAGCAACAAAAGAAAATGGTGTTGATCCAGCTGATGAAGATAATTTTTCACGTTTAACTGAATTATGGTTTTTATTTTCAACAATATGGTCTGTTTGTGCATCAGTTGATGAAGATAGTCGTAAAAAAATAGATGCATTTGTTCGTGAATTAGAAGGTACAATACCAAATAAAGATAGTGTTTATGAATATTATGTTGATCCTAAACAACGTGCATGGTTATCATGGGAAGATAAATTACGTTCAGGTTGGAAATTAAATTCTGATATACCATTCTATAAAATAATTGTACCAACTGTTGATACAATACGTTATAAATATCTTGTATCAGCACTTATTAAACAAGGACATCCATGTTTATTATGTGGTCCTGTTGGTACAGGTAAAACATCAGTTGCACATGCTGTTATGTCAGAATTAGATGCAAGAGAATATTCAACATTAATTATAAATATGAGTGCACAAACATCATCAAATATTGTACAAGAAATTATTGAAGCACGTGTTGAAAAACGTGTTAAAGGTGTTTATGTACCAATTGGTGGAAAGAAATTATTAAATTTTATGGATGATTTTAATATGCCAGCTAAAGATGAATATGGTTCACAACCACCATTAGAATTATTAAGATTATGGCTTGATTTTGGATTTTGGTATGATAGAAAAAATCAAACGGTTAAATATATTAAAGTATATATTGAAGAAATAGTTTTCTTTTCATTTTAAATTTCTATATAATTATTTAGGATATGTTATTATTAACTGGTATGGGTCCACCTGGTGGTGGTCGAACAGTTATTAGTCCACGATTACAAAGTAGATTTAATTTAATTAATATGACGTTTCCATCAGTAGGTGTTGATAAGAAGATTTGATTGAAAACTAATTGTTTTGTTCTTTTTTTTTTTATTTAAGGCTACAGAAATTCGTCGAATATTTGGTTCGATGATTTCTCAACGTTTAGCAGATTTTGATGATGAATTTAAAACATTACCAGATGCATTAACATCAGCAACAATTGAAATGTATGAAACAATTGTACAAAAATTTTTACCAACACCAACAAAAATTTATTATTTATTTAATTTACGAGATATTTCAAAGATTTTCCAAGGTTTATTACGTGCTGATAGAAAATTAATTACATCAAAACAGACAATGATTCGTTTATGGATTCATGAATGTTTTCGGTAATAATTTTATTTTCAAGAAGTTATTTTGTATTGATTTATTTTCTTTAATTTTAGAGTTTTTGCTGATCGACTTAATGATGATAAAGATCGTGAGCAATTTAGTGCGATTTTAAGTGAAAAATTAGGTACTCATATGGATGTAACATTTCATTCAATATGTCAAAATCGAATTCCACCAGCATTCGGTGATTTTGTTAATCAAGATGAAATTTATGAAGATTTATTGGATTTTGATAAATTAAAAATTCATATGGAAAAAGTTCTTAAAGATTATAATGAAACACCAGGTACAGTTCCAATGGATTTAGTTCTATTTCGTGATGCTATATTACATTTAACACGTATTGTACGTGTTATTCGACAACCACGAGGTAATATGCTTTTAATTGGTATTGGTGGATCTGGAAGACAATCATTAGCTAAATTATCATCATTTATATGTAATTATGCTGTATTTAAAATTGAAATTGCAAAAAATTATCGTCGAAATGAATTTCGTGAAGATTTAAAACGTTTATATAAACAAGCAAGTGTATCAAATCGTGAAACAACATTTATATTTGTTGATACACAAGCTGTTGAAGAAACATTTTTTGAAGATATTAATAATATTTTAAGTTCAGGTGAAGTACCAAATCTATTTCGTACAGATGAACTTGAAGAAATTAAAACATCAATGGCAGCAGAATTAAAAAAAGAAGGAATTGATGAAGATAATAATCAAGAAGTTTATGCATTTTTACTTGATCGTGTTAAAGCAAATTTACATATGGTTGTTTGTATGAGTCCTGTTGGAGAAGTTTTTCGGTAGGATTTTGCTTCTTTTTTTGAAATCCAAATTTGACTATATTCGAAGAATCGAAATCAAATATTGTTTTTTTTCTATCAAGAAGATTACACAAAAGAAGTGAGAATTCGCCTAAGGAGCCTTTGACACTGAGTTATGGTTGGTTCATTAGACTTTGAGCTCGTTTATAGATGATTTCGAAAAAATAAAATCACCGACTTTCGATCTAAAAGTTTGCCTATAGATAGGTCTAATGACTCTTAGAAAAATCAGGAAGCCTCAGTCGAAAAGAATAATGTTTCTTCGTCAAGATCTTGAAATTCTAAAAATAGCTGTCTGTCATACAAATTAAATATCATTTGAAAATTCAATAAGTCAATGAACGAACATTCTTTTCAGCTGAAAATGCCCAAATATTCTAGGAATCAATATTTGTACGTACAGGCAAAATTTTAGATCGAAACTTCGTTATTTGATTTTTGGAATCTACCTACGAATGAGTCGAAAATCCAATAAACTATCATCCATTTCAAAATATAATGTGCTTCACTATTTTTTGAATAAATTTTAATAGAAACATCATGAAGACTCGTGATTTTCACTATTCAAGGGAAAAAACCTCCGAACCATCGAAGTATATAAAAAATTGATTGATCATCAATTGGCTAATCAGATGAGTTCTTTGAAGAGATTTTCAAAAATGATATTCTGAAGTTATTCTCCTTCTGATCTACACAAGGCCAACATTCCTAGTTTACTTCGATCGAGAATTTTAAGGCTTTTCCTGAGACTCTCAATTTTATCTAGCTGACATTTAGTCGCTTGAAAAAGTAGTTATGCAGGGATAATTCACAATGTTGAGTGAAGTGGTGATATTTTTTTTAGGTTCGAAATGATTTGACACTATTATTGCTTACCAAGAACTTACCTATGGGTTAACTGCTGATCAATCAGTTTCCGATATACTTCGATCCTTCTCTCTAGAATATTGAAAACTTCAGGTCTCTCTTATGTTCCTATCAAAATTTATTCGAAAAATAGGGGAGCATATTATACTTTGAAATGGGTAGTAGTTATAACTCGGCATGAAAGGCACATGCGGACGAATTCTACTAGACTTTTGCTCGCCACACTAACACTTGCTAATGAATCTAATATGACCTCAAATGACAGATATCAGTTAGAATAGTCCCTTCGTTAACTGTGAATTCCAATAGTGATTATCAATTCTTGTCAAGAATGGAAATAATATACCTGATAAATCCTTTTTTGTTTAACAATTCTGTTTATTTTATTTGATAGAAATCGTATTCGTATGTATCCATCATTAGTTAATTGTACAACAATCGATTTATTTGCTGATTGGCCACAAGATGCTTTACTTGAAGTTGGTGAACGTTACCTCTCTCAAATTGAATTAGCTGGTGATGAAAAGGTAAATAATTTTCAAATTAAAAAGATTTATTTTGTCTAATCTACCTAAATAAAAATTTCCAGTTTGCAACGGTAAGACAATGGATACTGTTGTTTTTCTTTTCACGTATCACTTTATCATGTTTTTTCTTTTTGATATTTTTTCTTTTGTCCATTTGCATGAAGTCATTTTCATTTTTGTGTGAATTTGTTTTATTGATGAAGAGAAAACAAAAAACATTTGTGTTTAATGAAATTTTTCTTTTTCTCATATGAATAGTTTCGTCCATCCATTGCTCAAATATTTGCTACAGTACATAATTCTGTTTATCAATGTTCAATACAAATGTGGAATGAAATGCGTCGACGAAATTATGTAACACCAAGTAATTTTCTAGAATTAACAACTGGTTATAGAAAGTAAGATAAAATATTTTTTAAATTTATGTTTATTTCTATTTTTTTTTAAATAAAATGTTCTTTGATTTTATTAGACTTTTGTATGAAAAACGTAAAGAATTATGTGATGCACGTGATAAATTAACAAATGGTTTAGGCAAAATCGAAGAAGCCAAAGTTCAAGTAACAGAAATGTCAGTTGAACTTGAAAAGAAACGTGCTTTAGCTAATGAAGCACAAAAGAAATGTGAAGAATCATTAGGTGGTCTTGTTAATGAACAGCGTGAAGTTGAACAGAGTAAAGCAACAGTTGAAAAATTAAAAGAACGTGTTAAAATTGATGAAGAAAAAGCATCAACTATTGCTCAAGCTGCTCAAGAAGATTTAGCAGCTGCTATGCCAGCACTTGAAGCAGCTAATACAGCTTTACAATCCTTAACTAAAAGTTCAATTACAGAAGTTAAAAGTTATGGACGACCACCAGTACCTGTTGAAAAAGCACTAGAAGCTGTTATGATTCTTAGAAGTTCGGAACCAACATGGGCAGAAGCTAAACGACAATTGGGTATGTGAAAATTTTGTTTTGATTTACGGTGCGAAAGTCTGAGCACAAAATATTCAATCTGTCTTCGACCACTTTAAAAACAACTAGTTAGAGTCAGTTAGTAACAGAATTTCACTTTGAGTTGATATCGAACAACTATCAGTAAATTTTATGAACAAGTCCCAAACTATGTAACGACTTTGATGTATTTCTTAGTCTATGTCTTTGAATAGCAGCTTCAACTTAACACCAGTTTAGAGCATTGCATCAGATATTAAAATAAGCTACATCTTATCTATGCATTTCTATTAATAAATTAGTTTCTATGGAAATTGACATTGGTCAGAACATCATTTCTTAAAAAAATACGTTTAAAAATACAAAAGTTTTAAAAATTGTCATGCAAAATTAAATATCATACTTAATAGAGTAAATTCAGCCGTTAAAAACCGTTTTACCTAAAGAAGTTCCCTCATTATCCCAGAAGAAATTTCTGAACATATAATTGGAAAGAATGAAAAAATTTGCTGCTAGCTTTAAGTATTGATTTTGAAGTGGCTGAAAAATGAGTGAATATTTTGTGTCAAGACTTTCGTTCTATCAATTAGTATGTAGAAAGTTTTTTTTAAAATTCTACATCGATGTTTCCTGAGAAAAATATTAGAATTTTTCAATTTAATTAATTTATATTAAATTCAATCTGAAAATTTTCCTTTTTTAAGGTGATACAACATTTATTAATCAATTAATTGATTTCGATAAAGATAATATTCCAGACAAAATAATTATGAAAATAGGAAAATATACATCTGATCCATTATTATCACCACAAGAACTTTGTAAGTTATAATCATTAATTATGATAATAATTAGCATTAATTCATTGTTTTCTTATTTTGTACAATAAAATAGTGCGAGTATCAGTTGCTGCTGCTGGTCTATTTGCATGGGTACGAGCTATGGAAGATTATTCAAAAATATTCAAAACAGTCAAACCAAAACGAGATCGTTATGAAGCAGCTATGGCTGAATTAAATGAAAAACGAGCACAAATAGCAGATGCTGAAAGACAAATTCAAGAAGCACAAAAACGTCTTGATGAATTACGGGCTAATTATGAAAAACAAATGGCCGAAAAAGAACAATTACGTCGTGATTGTGAACATATGCAAATGATGCTTGAAAAAGCTTCTCGTCTTATTAATGGTTTAGCAAGTGAAAAAGTTCGTTGGGAAGCAACTGTAGCTGATCTTGAACAACAAATAAGTTATGTTACTGGTGATTGTTTATTAGCTGCTGCTTTTCTTTCATATATGGGTCCATTTCTTTCACAATATCGTGATCATATGATGAATGAAATTTGGTTTAAAGAAATCAAAAAATTATCTATACCATGTAATCCATCATTTAATTTTGCAAATTTTCTATCTATACCAACACAAGTACGAGATTGGAATATTCAAGGTTTACCATCAGATACATTTTCAACTGAAAATGGTGTTATTGTTACACGTGGGACACGTTGGCCATTGTAAGTTTTCTTTTTTCGTGCAAACTAAACAGAAAAAAGAAATTTCTTAATATCCTTCAAGATGACATTACTTTTAAGAAAACAAAGAAAATTTTCGACATCCTGATAGGATATATTCATTCATATCAATGTCTAAAAGTATGTTAGAGTACAATAAGCTTGAAAATCTATGTATGTCTTCTGTTCAGCCTCACCAATATCCTCATAATACGGACAGCATTGTAATAGATTGACGATCTGTGTTCTATCGTAGATTATAGCAGTATCATAAGCGATATTTACGAAATTAATTAGGAGTGTATTGGAAACCGGATGCGTACATACGTGTATCGCGATCAAGGAGTTAATTAATTGATTCGTTTAGTGATCTTATCCCCAGGAGAACATATACCATTGTTAGACATCTTTGAACTCGATACTTTAACTTGTGTTAAAAACTTTAGTGTCGAAATCATGAGCACATATATTGACATCTGTTTTATGACTAATTATATGTAATGGTTTTTGAGTGTTTCTTAATCTTTTACTTGTTAAAAATTTTCTTCTGAAAATTGTAAATGAAATTTTTCTTTCATTAGAATGATTGATCCACAAGCTCAAGCCATAAAATGGATAAAAAATATGGAAATGTCAAATAATCTACGTATTATTGATCTTCAAACACCAGATTATTTACGTATTATTGAAGAGTGTATTCGTTCTGGTCGTCCATGTCTCTGTCAAAATGTTAAAGAAGAACTTGATCCATCTTTAGATCCTGTTTTAACACGTGCTGTTAAACGTATTGGTGGTGTTGATATTTTAAAATTAGGTGATCGTGAAGTTGAATATAATAAAGATTTTCGATTTTATATGACAACTAAATTACCTAATCCACATTATGCTCCTGAAATATCTTCAAAAGCTAATATAATTAATTTTGCTGTAAAAGAACAAGGTTTAGAATCTCAATTACTTGGTATTGTTGTACGAGAAGAAAAACCTGAATTAGAAGCTGATAAAGATAAATTAGTACGTGGTATTGCTGCTGGTCGAAAGAAACTTATTGAACTTGAAGATCAATTATTAAGATTATTAAATGAAACAAAAGGTTCATTACTTGAAAATGATGAATTATTATCAACACTTGAAATATCAAAACAAACAGCTAAAACTGTACAAGAACAATTAGTAACATCTGAAGCAACAGAAAAAGATATTGATGCTGCTCGAGAAGTAAAAAAAAACATCATATAAATAAATAAATAAATAAGAATAACCATGATATATTTTTGTTTAGAATTATCGACCATGTGCTGAACGTGCATCAATATTATTTTTTGTTCTCAATGATTTAGGAAAAATTGATCCAATGTATCAATTTTCTTTAGATGCTTATATTGATTTATTTAATACATCCATTAAAAAAAGTCAAAAATCTGCTAAACTTGAAGAACGTTTAAATAAATTAAATGATTTTCATACATATGCTGTTTACAAGTAATATTAAAAAGACAAAAGAAAAAATATTCTTGAACAAAAAAATATAATTTTCTTTTCTCTTAAGATATACTTGTCGTGGTTTATTTGAAGCACATAAATTACTTTTTTCATTTCAAATGTGTGTTAAAATTCTTGAAGCTGCTGGTAAAATAAATATGGATGAATATCAATTTTTCTTACGTGGTGGTATTGTAAGTAACAAATAGAAGAATATTTTAATTAGACTATTATCCATTTTACAATATAGTGTCCTACACTGTCTTTTTTTTTTGAATAAATTTTGATAGAAAAATCCTAAAGACCTGCGGTTCTCATTCTATTTAGTTTGAAATTGATAGTTGATTATTATTTTCTAGGTTCTTGATCGTGAATCACAAATGGATAATCCAAATCCTCAATGGTTAGCTGATTCATCTTGGGATAATATAACAGAATTAGCTAAATTAGCAAATTTTCATGGTATTATTGAATCATTTGAACAATATCCAAGAGATTGGTTTCAATGGTTTCAATCGGGTGAACCTGAAAATACACCAATGCCAGGCGAATGGGATTCAGTAAATGAATTACAAAAAATGTTAATTGTTAGAAGCTTACGTTCAGATCGTGTACCATTTTGTGTAACAAAATTTATCATTAATAATTTAGGCTCGAAATTTGTTGAACCACCTATTCTTGATTTAAGTTCTGTTTATGAAGATTCATTACCTAAAACACCAATTATATTTGTTTTATCACCTGGTGTTGATCCATCAGCTAATTTATCTGCTTTAGCAGAAAAAATGGATTTTAGAAAAAATTTTCTTCCATTATCACTTGGTCAAGGACAAGCACCAATAGCTACACAGAATATTGCTGAAGGTATTCGTTTGGTAAGTCACTCTAATAAACAAAAAAAGAATCAAAGTGTGAGATACGATGAGAAAGAATTTTCAGAAGAGGAATTTATCGAAAGAGTATAGATGTGTATATGAACGTGTGAATGGATGTGCATATACATATAGATCACAGAAGTAGATAAACATAAGAATATTTTTTTTTATAATAAAACTATACAAAATTTATTTAAATAAATTTTAATTTTTTTTAAGGGTCGATGGGTATTTCTTGCAAATTGTCATTTATCATTATCATGGATGCCTGATTTAGAAAAAATTGTTGAAAATCTTTCAATTGAAAAAGTTCATCCACAATTTCGTTTATGGTTATCATCATCACCATCACCACAATTTCCTATATCAATACTTCAATCTGGTATTAAAATTACTACGGAACCACCAAAAGGTATTAAAGCAAATATGAAACGTTTATATGCAATAATTGATGAACAAGATTTTGCTGAGAAAAGTCGTCAAGCTCGTCCAGAAAAATATAAACGTTTATTATTTTGTCTTTGTTTTTTTCATTCATTATTATTGGAACGTAAAAAATTTCTTCAACTTGGTTTTAATATTAATTATTCATTTAATGATTCAGATTTTGAAACATCAAATTTAATTATGGGTAATCTATTACGTGATCAAGACATGACACCATGGAAAGCAATGAAATTTATTATATCAAAAATCAATTATGGTGGTCATGTTACAGATACACGTGATATGCGTGTATTAAATACATATATTGAAGATTTATTTAAAGAAGAAGTTATTGATCCTCAAGTACAATATTTTAAATTAACAAAATTACCTAATTATTATGTACCACGTGATGGAACATTAAATGAATATAAAAATGCTGTTGCAACTGTATTACCAAATTCAGATCATCCAGAAGCTTTTGGTCAACATACAAATGCTGAAGTTGCATCACAAATTCGTGAAGCACGAATGTTATTTGAAACATTATTATCTTTACAACCACAAGTTGTTGCTGTACAAGGTAAAAAAACAACTGAAGAAGAAGTTATGGAAATGTCAACACGTGTACTAGAACAATTACCTGAAAAAATAGATTATAATTCAACAGTTAAAATTTTATCTGAAGATCATTCACCATTAAAAGTTGTTTTATTACAAGAAATTGAACGTTATAATTTATTACTAGATATTATACGACAATCATTAATATCATTACAAAAAGGTATTAAAGGTCTTGTTGTTATGTCATCAGATTTAGAAGAAATTTTTCGATGTATTCTTGATGCACGTGTACCAACACAATGGCAAAAAATGTATCCATCATTAAAACCATTAGCAGCATGGACACGTGATCTTGTTCAACGTGTTGATCAATTAGCTAAATGGGCTGAAAGTGCTCATGCACCAGCTGTATTTTGGATGTCTGGTTTTAGTTTTCCAACTGGTTTTCTAACAGCTGTGATGCAAACAACAGCACGAGCCACAAAAATTAGTATTGATCGTTTAATATGGGATTTTGAAGTGATGAAAGTTGAAGATAATTATTTACAAACACCTAAAGATGGTGTTTATGTCAAAGGATTATTTTTAGAAGGCGCAGGATGGGATAAGAAAAATGCATGTTTAATTGAAGCTGAACCTATGCAATTAGAAGTATCGATGCCAACTATTTTATTTCGACCTGTAGAAAATAAGAAAAAATCTATAGCAACTGAAGAAGATCGAGAAAAAAAAACAGGTATGAAGATTGATGAATTTTGAAGAACGTTCATAATATATAATAATTCATTTTAGATGTATATTCATGTCCGGTTTATTATTTTCCAAATCGTGCTGGTGGCTTTGGTCATCCATCATTTGTTGTTGAAGTTAATCTGAAAACGCCACATTTTCTAAATAGCCATTGGGTAAAACGTGGCACTGCATTACTGATGAATTTAGATAGATAAACTACATTACTGATAAGAGAGTAATTGATATGTAAAGTTGTTTTTTTTTTGCTTTTATTGTTTTTATACTTTCACATATATCTTTTATTCTACTATATAAATACACATTTGATAATATATTTACAAAGTATTTGATGATTACAATGAAATTTTTTTATCATTTTCGGCATATATTAACTGACTACCAAATCAATAGCAAATCTACTATGTGATAAATTGTTATTGGAAACTGTTCTTTAAGTATATAAGGAATGGCATATTGTTGATTTGAATAATGCGAAATTATGGGTTTCTATTGCCTATTAACAACGAATGAGCTTAAAAATCAGTACTATCAGTTGTCCTTTATTATTAATTCGCGTCATGATAGCTGATCGAAAGCCGTTGATTGACAACAGTTAACTTTTCGATTAATCATCGTTTTTTGTGCTTAAATTCTGTTGACATCTTTATGCAGGAATTTTTTCACTATTTAAAAAATGTCAGATCTTAGTCGAAATTATACGTCGCACTAATTGTGAACAAGCACCAACCTCTTGAAGTATTATGATGCTTTTTCATTATGATGGTTATCTTGTATAATTTATTTTATGTTTGTTATATTATTATTGTCAAATAGTTCATATACATTACCTTAAGTAAAAAAAATGGAACTGCATCCAATTCATCATATTATAGTTAAAAGTCGCTTACATTGTTGTGCTGAAAGTTTCTGCGTATTTCAATTTTTATACTCGATAAAACTATTAGAGATTTTTATTTCTTGTATTGCTAGGAAACGTATAAAAAGAATAGAAGTGAACAGGAGATAGAGTTGTTATTGAGTAGGTTTGCCGGTAATAACATTGCATATTGATAGATATCGACATCTATTGGTAGTCAATCGCAGAAACTTGACTCATATATAATTATTAATGAATGTCATGCACAAAAACGTGATATCATAGAACTTGTCAGGAATTCTATTGTTTAACACAAATCAGATGAACATTGAGCACCAATAGAGAGAGTATTGGTAAATAGAAAGAGTGTTGCGCAAATACACTTTTCTCGTGACTGCTTACTGCAAATCTCTTGACTATTACTGTAAAAAAAAAACACTCTTTTCAAGAGAGCGTTTATTTAACTGATTTTTATGAATAAGCAGTATTGGAGATACCTATAAAGCAGCAGAACATATTCGAGAAACAACAAATAAATCAAAATAACTGCGCATTGATCAAACATTGAAAACGTTGATTCTCAATTTGAATTTCGATCACCTGAATTTGCTTCTTGTTTGATCGACTTTACTGCTATCTAAAAAAAGGAAGTATTAGTGATGATTTCGGAGTCTTCAATAAAAGAACCAGTACCAAACTTTCTTTATTTCAATTCTAATGAACAATACCCACACCCGTTGAGTAATTCTGTTCATAACCCAAATGGAAAGTTTCACCATTACTTAGCATGGTCTATCGTCAATATCTTTTTCAGTTGAATGATACCTGGCATCATAGCCTTATTATAGTCCATACATGCTCGTGCTTATCTTCGGCAAAGCGATTTTGTTCGCGTAAAAAAGTATAGTACCAGGGCGCTTATAACCAATATCATGGCCACTTTTATCGGTCTCGTAGGCTGGGCTCTGATCATTTACTATATTATTTATTAGACAAAATACTGTCACACAATTAGTGAGACTCATTATGAATGATGACACATCAAAAACTCTTCAACCTAAAATTCTGACATTTTCATTTGAACTTATTCTCATTGAAATTGAATATGTTGGAAAATAGATGGAGTTTGATTTAGAGACATAATACATTCCTATTTTTTTATTGTATTTTGTGAACTGACTTCAAAGAATTTATGATTTCGATTTGGATGTTTGCTGTGGCGATCTGCAAAGGTTTTTACGCTTGTTCTTTACTATTTTTATAAGATATCCAATTTTAACAAAAGATGAAGAATAAATGAAAGAAAAGCGCACTGGACTGAATCATGTCTTGTATAGTTCTTAATGACGAAGAGCTGCTTTCAGATCCATGCATAGCATCTCTCTTCAGGTGATTATTGCCGAAGCACACGCACACACGGCATGTCTCTCGATAATAGTGTGACGCTATTACACTTAACATAGGTAGTTGTTTTTTGAATGTACTAATAGACGTGCTTAGTTTTGTCATTGAATCATCATGAACAACTTATACTGTATAGACTAATTTTTCTCATTTCTAAGTCAAGATTAAAGATTTCCTATTTCTTATCCTATCTCTTTTGTCTTCTATTTTTTTCTTCTCTTCACTACTACATCTTCATGACATATTTGTATTCTTTGATTATAGAATGTTTTTCAAATATGCATTGATAGAATCAAAGAATACAAAAACTAATGGTTCGAAGGGATATAACAATGTTGACGCCAATCATGTCATAGTCAAATAAAAGAAACAATATTCATCATTTCTAAAAAACATAAAATACGATTGAGATAATGAATATTTATCAAAAACCTCTTTGTCTTATATGTTATTAAACGTTAATAATATGAATAAAAGAAGAAGTGATTCCTTTTTTCAATCGTAACAGTTATATTATTGACTTTGCTGCATTGTTTTAAGAAGATATTACCAACGAAGAATAGAAGACATAAAAGAAAGTATAACATAATGAGGAAGAATGATAAATAACAAGATAATTGGATGTTATTTGAAATTTCCATTCTAAGTAGAATGTTTTTCTTTTTTGTTTTCATAGACGATGATCAAATTAGAAAATATGTATTATTTTACATAAAAACCAACAACAATACATTCGTTATATATTGTTTGAATATTTGTTTTAATTAAAACTTGATATAGGTATTAATTCGATGAAAGAAAAATTATTGTTTTCATAATTATTTTTCAAATGTTAACTGTGAATTAAAAAAACAGTCAAACTCATATCAAATTAAATAATAAACCTATATATATACTGGTTTTTTTTCTAATTTTAATATGAGATGAATTCAAAATCAACAATATTATTTAGATATTTTTTCGAAATACATAAGCAATTATTCTCCTATTGACTTACACTAAATTTTTTTTTCATAGCTGTATTATGACATAGACGAATATGTATCGATCCATTTCACTGTTAACCAAGTAACCAGAGGATACTCATATGTGCTCGTTATACGAGCTAATTGAGCAATATTACTAAGTCCATCAATATCTTGTCTTAAAGCAGCATCAAATAAAAGTTTAAAACGATTTTTATTTCGTGTTTGACTTGAATGAGAACCAGCATAATAATAACCAGTTGTCGGTCGTTGAACACAAATATCTTTTGATAAAAATCTTAAACCCATATCATCATCTTCTCCACCCCAATTAAAATATTTATTTGAATAACCATTTAATAAAATAAAAGTTTCTGGTCGAATTGTTAATACACCACCAACAAGAAAAGGATAGATCGTTGTATATGAACCATCTATTTGAAAACGTACATTAGCTGACATATGAAGAGGATGATCAGTTAATGTTAAACATGAATATAAATTTTGATCGTTTTCTGGAATGAGATCGACATCTAAACCGAAAAAAAAAGAAAATGAAACGAAATAAAGTTTAAAACTACTATAATGTATTCTACTATCTCTTGAGAAACTTTTGAGAGAAACATCATAGAGATCTGAGGCCATCGAATTATAGAGAGATTTAATGAGTCACCGGTTAATCAATCAGGTGAGTTCTTGGTGGGATTTTTCAAAACGATATTCTGTAGCTATTTTTCTTTCGATCTATATGCAAGATCGATATTCCAAGCTTGTTCCAGTCGAATGTTATAAGACTTTTCCTTAGACTCTCAACTTTAGCCAACTAACCTGTGATCATCCGGACAAGCGGCTACATGGTAAATTACAATTGTCTAGCTACTTTTCCAAGTGACCGCAGATCAATTGGTTAAAACTGGAGGTCTAAATTTCATAACTCTCGTGCGGAATAAATAAGTTAGGAATGTCGGTCTTGCATATGGATCAAAAGGCAAATAACTGCAGACTATCGTTGTCGAAAATTTCCACTAAGAACCTACCTGATCAGTTAACTACCTAAAGACTCCAATTTTGATATATATCGATGACTGCAGTTTTTCTCTCTTGAATGGTAAAAAAAACAGGTCTCTATTATATTCCTATCAAAGATTATTCAAAAACCAATGCAACACATTATATTTTGATATGAATAGTAGAAAAATTAATATTTATTTACCATGAAAAATAACGCATGTTGGTTTATATGTTTTCATAAGATGATAAAATGCAATATTATACAATCGACCTTTATTAAATGCACCTAATGTTTGTTGTTCAATAATAAATATTTTATAATGGAAAATTTTTTGTCGTTGTAAAAATGGTAATAAATTATATAGTAAAGTTTTTAGATTTTTTTCACGATCACGATATGAAATGATAATTGCAATTGTTTCATTTTCATACATTGAACATGTATCAACTGTTTTCCATAATTTGACATATTTTGATGTTAAGGATGAACGTATTTGAAAATCATTTGGCGATTCAAGATTAATATTTAAACTTCCATTTAATTCTATTCCACAAACTGTTGATATTCGATTAATTAAAGCAGTTCGATTCAGTATACCATTATTACCCGTGCATACTACTTTATAATCATATAAACGATTAATAGATACAGGTACGAGAATTTTTTGTTTATTTAATAAATCCAAAGGTTTTTTATATGAAATAGGATCATCAAATGGTCGAGTAGTTTGTTGGTTTGGTGTACGAATATCATAAATTATAAATAGCAATATGAGTATGGAAAAAATAAATATAGCCATAAAACGATATTTTTTACTAATGGTAAGTATGCGTGAGCAATAATATGTTAGATAACGTTGTTTAGTCATTAATTATATACTTAAGAATTGATCTTATTCAATGTATTTTGTTCTCTAACATATAATTAGCATGAGTCTATTTGTCTTTCTGAAATGAAAGAAAGGGTAACAGTCTAGAATGTCCTTTCGAAAATGTCCTTGGACGAAATGTCCTTTATTTTTTCGTTCTTACATATATATGTATGTGAGAGGACGAAAAAATAAAGGACATTTCGCCCGAGGACATTTTCGAAAGGATATTCTAGCATGTATTCATTCAAATATTGATAGATAGTATCTCATATTTTATTCAAGTATAGAATTGCCACTTGAGAGACGTAACTCAAACTTCTATTAAAGGTAAAAATCGAATGAACATCTGTCTCAATCGTGTTTTAACTATTTCATTCGCTAGACTATGACTAACGAGAGAACTTTGCCAACTGACATCCTCAATTTGAACTCATAAGTAGGATTTATAGTTTATATTAAACACCGAAAAAGTTTCATCCTCTTAGATGCTTCTCCTAGAGTGATGATTATTTGACTGTATTCAGAGAATATTATAGGATACTACGAGAATAATTACAGTAAGAATTTTTTCGTCTGATATTTCTTTTGAATAATATATCTCATTATACGCAAGGTGCCGGCAAAGCGAATTTCGAGTAAAAAATGTTTTTTTTGCCTTTTTTTTTAACATAATTTGATAGAGTTTTAGCTGCTGATCACGAATATCTACTTCTTAGCCTTAGCAAAAACTTCTTTCCGGTCGAAAAATACGAAATACTCGAGTGGTGTCGTTTTTTTCGAGAAAAATGCATCATTTCGCGAAATATGCAAAATTTTCTATTTTATTCTTCTTTTTTGCTTCTGAAAATAATTTCTTCAGATTCAGCATCAAAAACTGAGTCTAGGAAGGTTTTCGAATCGACTCTAGATCCAAAACTGTTTTGGTGGTGGCGCATCGAAACTCGTCAAATGCACCACGTAGAGATCGATTTTGTAAACGAATCAAATTTTTCTACGTAAATGATAAAGGCAAATATTTTATCTCATTCAACTCATCATACGACCACTTACAAAGTTACAGAGCACTTTTTTGTCTTTACTTTCCTGTATTGAGAAAAGTCGGTTTTACTGGAACCATAACCATTTTAGGCCATATTCAACGATTTTTGAATTCAAAAAAGACTTTTAGTCACAAACTAAGTGCAGATTCCGAATCAGCACAGAAAACTGAGCCAAATGAAGTATCTTTCAACTTAATTTGACAACTTTCATTTTTCCTCATTTTTTCAGGTATCATCGGAGGACTGAAATTTTTGTATACGAGTCAAAAAATGAAAGTTGTCACATTAAGTTGAAAAATACTTCATTTGGCTCAGTTTTTTGTGCTCATTCGGAATCTGCATTTAGTTTGTGACTAAAAGTCTTTTTTGAATTCAAAAATCGTTGAATACCGCCTAAAATGGCTATGGTTCCAGTAAAACCTACTTATCTCAACACAGGAAAGTAAAGAAAAAAAATGCTCTGTAACTTTGTAAGTGGTCGTATGATGAGTCGAATGAGATAAAATATTTGCCTTTATCATTTACGTTGAAAAATTTGATTCGTTTACAAAATCGATCTCTACGTGGTGCATTTGACGAGTTTCGATGCGCCACCACCAAAACAGTTTTGGATCTAGAGTCGATTCGAAAACCTTCCTAGACTCAGTTTTTGATGCTGAATCTGAAGAAATTATTTTCAGAAGCAAAAAAGAAGAATAAAATAGAAAATTTTGCATATTTCGCGAAATGATGCATTTTTCTCGAAAAAAACAACACCACTCGAGTATTTCGTATTTTTCGACCGGAAAGAAGTTTTTGCTAAGGCTAAGAAGTAGATATTCGTGATCGGCAGCTAAAACTCTATCAAATGATGTTAAAAAAAGGCAAAAAAAAATTTTTACTCGAAGTTTGAATTGCCTGCACCTTACTATATTCTCAAAAATTCAGATGAAACTGATAAGCTTTTCATCTGTTGTTGGGGGAAAATGTCAGACGAAAAATTCTTAGTTCAGTTTTTTTTTTGTAATATACTACAATATGCTGAAAATTCAGTAAAATAGTCATAACAGAGTAAGAAAAGCTGACGAGCACGAATCCTTTCCATTTTTTCATCTGCATTAAGAATCCTAAATATAAGTTCTAACAGAGGGTATCATCTAGAGAGGCTCTTTCGTCAAAATCATATCAGAAAAAATATAATTAATTAAACCAGAGACAAGGAAACAAAACACTTGGATACTTTCAAATGGAAAGAAATCTCATTTTTGACAACTCACTCTTTTTTCTTCTTATTATCTTCTGATGCGTCGATGAGAATAGTCGAGTAAAGAAATATTGTATTCGCTCGTGCTGTGCGGGAACAAGAGTCACATTAAATATGGACGGTGGTGAATATTTGTTTGGTTTATTTTAATATATATTAAAATATAATATGTGTATGAAAAAAGCGTTTTAGTTTAACATAATTAACCAATAGTGCCGTCAATCATAATTAAACTACAGTTTGAAGTCATATTATATGGATGCAAAATGTAGTTTTACGCAAAGTTAATAAAGAATAATGATACTTTTCTTCAAAAGTGAAAGATGAAACAGAAATAAAATTTCTGAATGTATTATGGAAATAGAAAGAAAGAAAAACTTTTACAGAAGTATAAAAAAAATCTTTCTCCCAAACATTAGTAGTCTGGTGTTGCTTACAGAGATTTTTTTTCCCTTATTATTCAGTGTGTTTTCAAAGGAGCAGCACACGATTATAAACGATGAATGACTCATGCAACGATATTAGCTCAACTTGGTTTGACAAAATAAGCCATGAAAAAGAAAAAGAAAAACATAAAAAGAATACTAAAATGGATTTGTGATTTCAAAAATTCTGTTGCAAAACCAAATCTTATTCCTATTCTATTGTAATAGAAACTGTTTAAGAAAAGGTTTTTCTTTTCGACTATCCGATCTTGATGAAATTTTCAAAAAAAAGATGTATCTCGAATAAAGTAGATCACCGTTAAAATTTTAGCTCGATATATTGATTCCTTGAAATTCTAGTTAGTTTCAATGTGTAATTAAGACCTGATCTTACAACTTAATAGAGCTCAATTTTTCCTCCTTTCTTTTTATCGAACGTTGGCCTAGTGAAATGTAGAAAAATTGTGAGGTTTAGATTCAGAATGAGCAGTTTTTTAGTAAATACTAAAATGAAAACCGAAAATATTGGCTATATTAATTTGTAGAGCTGATTTTTAACACTAAGCTCAGCTTTCTTATGATTAAAATGCTAGAGAAATCTGAAACACACGAAAACATCAATATGAAAAAATTTCTTGGTGAGAAAAACGCAAAATTAGTTTCAAAATTGTAATTCATAATTGTTTCCTCCATAAACTATTATAAAAAAATCTTCAAATAATTTGTTATAGATTATCAATCAGAATGAATCCAATGGACGTATACAAAAAATGTGCGTGTGAGTCTTCATATCAGACACGGTCACACCCTCATTCTATTCTATAGGTTTTCATGTTCGAGTTTTGTATGATAGTCACATCTATCACTGTCAAAAGTCAATAGAGAAGCTTGAAGAACAGTAAATATCAAAGTTTATAGAAAAAAACGTTATTTTCTATAGTAGAGCGGTTCTGAAAAACTTACGTAATAGCCTTAAACTTCTTTCTAAAATCCATAAACTATAGCGCATTCGAGAGTTGACTCTTGCTCTATCTAACAATCTATATATCGCAAAATCAATAAATTTGGTCAGAATTGACTTTTTCTAAAGAGGTGTCGTTATGTTGGCGAAATAAAAATTTGTGATTACTTTTATGTCGTACTACGTAATGACTGGTTTTTTTTTAATCTTTTTGTTAGGAGAATAAATACTGTCGAAAAATATGCAACATATTGAATTTTATTGAAGTATATTTAATTATCCATGCTATTAAAGCTACATATTGACGAATGCTTTGCATCTTGCCTCTCAGCAAATAGAACCATTTGCTCCGCTGCTAGAATGATTCTCGATACACAGCAATAAATCAAGCTGCATTAAGAAAGAAACAGATATATTTGGCTTACAGAAGAAAAAGAACGCATGACAAATTGATCAAGTATAGTACCTCTATAATAATACTACTTGAGAAAAAAAAGCCCTAAAAAAACGTTGATATCATAAAAACCTTCAAACAACGTTAAAATTAAAGCATACGAGGTGAAAAATGTATTTATTTGATTATAGATTTTACATTTGTTTTTTGTCGAGCATTACTAAATGAATAACCAATTGATTAAGAAAACATTGGTGACCAATGTAGTGTAAAATACTAACTTATCAATTTTTACTTTTAACGATTTTTTTTTCTCTATTTCTCAGTATCAATTTGTCGTTGATGAACATAATGAAAATCATTCCATTGATGAGATTTTAATAGAGTAGAATAAGAATTATATGTTAAAATTATATATTTAAAGTAACTTACTACTTTCACATTTTATTTTTTGATGTATTTCTTCAAGGATTGAATAGTACCCTTTAGAAAAGAGAAATCGTATGCACTTAAAAGAAATATTATTCTTTAGTTTTTTCTTAACAACTGTTGCTAGCAAATTTGAAAAAGAAATGAATGATGCTTGTAGTATTATTCATTTTTTTCTTTTCTGTTAGTAGAACTATATATAACGACGTAAACCGATGCATTGATTGGCAGTTGTAGTGATCGAATTTGTTTTAACTTGTTTCTTCTGTTCTTCATGACAGTTACGAAAAGTTCATGCTTCGACAATAACGATGACTAACAGCTTATCGATGATTCTTTTAAAATTATTTGAGCTATGAGCAATGTTGCAATTGAAAAGACAGCAAATGATGATAGAGAACTTATTGGTAAGAGATTAATTAAAAAGATACCCGAACAGAGCTTCGAATAGACTGAATCAAACTTGATTCAGCATAGCCTATTTGTGTACCAAAACTGTTTGAAAAGAAAAATTGCACACTTTTCCAGCAAAATAACTTTTTTTAAAATTTATTATTTAACTTTTTCATTGGCTAAACATGTCTGTCATAAGCAGCAAATAAATATGTGAAGTCAAACTCAGAAAAAATACACAAAATTCTGGATTCATACTAGAATACTTCGTTTTCCTTCAACAAATATCGTCGACTAATTTTCTTCTTTCATCGACAAGTATATTATTATCATCACTGCTGGTATAAATGTGAGTGGAGAAAGAACGAGCATACAAACTGATACCCATACCTTTTTACAAATGATGTTCATGTAAAAAAAATCAGTACTCCTTTTTTGTTTTACTTTTACACAAAATTGTTTGGTGCCATTGATCATATGACATAAATCGTGATTTAATTGATAAAATAATAGGATAGTTAACAACAAGAAACTATTTTTAATACGATAGATCATCCACAGGTTGAACTGAGTTATAGTTCGACAACTCATTCGCAACTTTCTTCAGTTCAGCCTATTCGAAGCTCTATCTCTGAAAACTGACCATAGCTATCACAGGTTTTTAAGAACCATACGACTGTATTTGTGTCTCGATGACAGTAGTTGAAACCTTTAGTAACAATGAACAGTAACAGTAGCAGCTATTTAGTTCATCGGCTTAAATCTCAAATTACATGTTGTAAGACTTCGACCAAATCATTTTGCTTACTTCATTACAGACCGATCAATTTTTAGATTCACTGATTCAATGATCTACTAGTTGATTTCTTATTTAAAATAATGTAATTCAAGAATATTCTTTAAATATCAAATAGAAAATATATTCAGACTTTAAAAAACGACGAAACACAAAATCACTCGAGATCTTCGCCCTATTCAATATTTTTTTTTCGTCCCAGAAGAACAAACATAATTGAAAATTTTAAGAAATATGGACCGAATTCTCAAAAGCTCACAGTAAAAGTTTAAGCTCAAAATATTGAGTTCTTTCAGATTGATCCCTATATTGAAGGTTAAAAAGTAGGTTTCCGTGTATTCTAAATTTCTTCCTCAAACCTCATGATTTGGATCTCGCGTCGGCGTCTATATTTAGGCAACACTTGCTGCTATAACCTAACTGAGCACGATATTTCAAGTTCTTCTTTGTCAATTTTTGGCATTAGAGATTTTCTTTTGAAAGGGTGGAAAAAAAATAGGAATTCTTCTGTGAAAGTAGGTCCATTTTTTCACAGCTTCCTAGCACATATTGTAGTTGAGAAATCTGAGAAACACAAGTAGAAAAAAGAGCTCTTTCTGAAAAAAAGCCAAACAAAGTTTGCAATTAAAAACCAATATTTCTATTAAGTAAAAAGGTAGAGGAAACATATGAATCGTTGTTTATCATGTCTGATCGACTATGGGAGATCAAGCGAAGACTTGCACATACATGTATATTATCTAAAAACTTTGAATCAAGCATAGAAAAACAAATGAGATGTGGTTGTGGTATTCATGTCACCTAACCACTCCCAAAATACTAGTTATTTAAATAGACAGAGAATGACAAGACGAAGAAGAAGGAATTTATTATAAACATGAAAGAATGAATTCGATGAAAGAGAAGAGAACGCGTACGTATGTTAGAAAGCGTCTTTTGTGACATAACATTTAAAGCATTAGCACATAATCAAACACACAGTCATGGGAAAAGAAATACAGAACATGATTTTATTTTTTCGAAGACTGATAGTGTTCGATATTTTCCTGTATGAGAAACCTTAGAAAAATTTTAAAAGGCAACGATAACTAACATTTTCAAAAAAGAAATCATTTTTTCTCATTATTCGGCATCATTAGTAAATACTGTGTAAAATCATGAGAAAGAGCCAGTACTCTCCGATAAATAATACTATTTTCGCAAGTAGAATACAAAGAGCTATTCGACAACATAAAAATTTCAAATATGCCTTTTGATATGAGAAGGTACAAGAAAGCTTAACATGAAACTTACTTATCGACTCAACGTTTCATTCTCGTATCATGATAAAACAAAGAAGAGGACAATAAAACATTTACACGACAAGCTGCGCAAACATGCTTCAAGTGTAAATATGGAAAATTTGCATGTATATTAAACTGTTTGAACACATCAAAGATTTAAACATACGTTCGTTGACCTATTAAAATGTCAAGATAATAATTCTATCTGGTTGACTGAGCTACCAACGTTCGCTACAAATGATTCGAACAGTATATCTTAAGAGACAAGATTTAATAATATGTTCTCTTAACGTAACATAAAAATCAACCTTGCCGAAGTTCTAACAGTCGCCAATTAATTGGATGAGACTTATAAAGTGAAATTCCAAAGTTCATAAGAAGACAAAAAGTATCAAATCAAACAATTATATGATTAAAAAGAAACGTCTTTTTTTGAAAAAGATATAAAATTCTTGTTCATGTGCACTGGTTTTTAGTGCAATATATATTGTAAACGTATGTATAAATTTGTTACAACGTAAGAAAACTTTGGTAATTCTACTAATACTATTTGAATACACACTATTTATACATATATCATATCGAAGTTAGTTCGATCGAACTAAATACCAAATAAATATCAACTAATTGATGATGTTAAAAACAACGTATAAAATACTAATTAGTGTTTCATTTTAAAAGCTTTTATATCATTGCTTACGAACACAGATAAAAGAAACTATTAAGAAAAGCAAAAATTACTTTTTAGCCATACTTTTGTATGATTATTGATCTGTTCTGATGAGACTACGGTTTGTAACTAGATGTGGAAAAGATGGTCTTGGTGTCACCGACATCAATACTAGGACTAATACTTTTTCATTTGAAGTGACATCTTTTGCAATCATGTAAAATTTTCATCAAGTGCTATATTCTTATAATTTATACATTCGAAAAGGTTATGCGAAAACTATTGGATAACGAATACTTCAATAATTGCTGTTACAATTTTCAGAGTAAACTTAATCATTTTTTTCGTAAACACCAGAATTCTTTAAGACATAAGCATGCAGACTACAAAAAGAAGGATATAAGAGATCGTGTATATCGAGCAAGGTGTATGGAGACTGAAAACAGTTGATTCCGCTCGTCACTATCTATAAATAATTCAAGATATCTCAAGAATACCAAACTCTGATGTAAACCGCACATAGTCATAAAATTAGAACAGCTATCACAATATATTTTATTTCGGGAAGTTTTCTATTTTTTTCTGTAAATCTCGGTTTTCATGTTGTCATAGACTGCAAGACTAAAGCAAGATTATGGCGAAAAATTTAGTTTAGGATGTAGAATGCGTACTTCAAATTATGACTTTCTTCTAGTGCTGTCAAAATATAGATCTGAATGTTTCAAGAAGACCAACTAATCTTAAAAATAAATCCTTATAATATCTCGTCGATCATGTTTCAAGATTACGAGTTCCTTTTCTTGATTTATGTACTACTTTTCTTATGATATGGCTCTGATATATGTTTTTCTTTGAGATAAATTTCATAGTCCAATCAAACGCGAAAGCTTATACAATACTTTTAGATGCAGTATTTTTATTGTATGTGCATACATAGACACCCAGAAGTTTTCTTCTGGAGATAAGGACCGAATAAACATACTTTGTTTTACATAAGTTAAAATTCTTCACCATTCGATCATCTACTTACATTAGAATCGCAATCAAAATTGAAGGATATAATAGATATGTGATAACTAATAGACATATGTGGACATGAATACCAATAAATCTAGGTCAGTGTGAAAAATTAAAGGAGGTTTTTAAGTCCCTATGGTATATATCTATATATATATGAGAATGATTTCATTTTCATGAGAAATAAATAAATAATTGTCGAAGAAAAAGTTTATATTCTTGCATGGGGCAACATACATGTTATAAAAATGGATGATATTTTGTTTAACAACTCAAAAAAAATGTATTTCTATGCATGTGTTTGTGGCATGCACTTAGGTGCAACAGTGGTAAATATTTGAAATAGCTTGCATCTTCATGCATAAGACCTACTGACTTGAAAAATATTTTACAAGTAAGCAGATAAATGTCACATAAAGAGATACAGAAAATAGAAAAGTGAAAATTACAGCTGGGTTCATAGCTTAGTTTGAATACATAGAAAAGGGAGACAGCAAAAAATGACGTACATAAAATAACGAATGTCAGTGGTAAATATATTTATTTACCTATTTCTTATATAAAAGGAAAAAGCCATGAAGAGATTTAGTATATATTTGTCTAACAAAATGGTTTTTTTTTGGAAAGTAAGCAGATATGGAACAGAATGATACGAATAAATAAAAAGAGTCATGTAGACAATTTCCTCGAAAAAGAACTAAATTTGTAATGTCATCCCATTGAGATAAGTTGTAAATAATACGAGTAACAAAGAAGAACATACGTTCATTACGTTCTTTTCCCTTTTCTGCGAAGAAGAACCATATATAGAATAGCTATAGATACTGAGGGAATGCATATATCAGAAATATTTTTCTACGGACTTTGATATCTTTCATTACTATAATTCTCTCAATCTAGTTCAACGAGAAATATTTACTTCTAGATTTATAGTATAATCACAGATACGATGACGAAACAAGGTTGTGAATAGCAATGCTTTCATGTTTGACACATTAACTGATACAAATAGATCATCAGAGATTTTTTCCGGTTATTTCTAAACGAATGTTGTTCTCTCTTCATGTGCGATGATGTTGCTGGAAAATTTCTTTTCGAGTGAACTAGCTAGAACCATCACAATATTGTCCGCAAATAGATGAAGCCCAATACCATTAAAGTGCGATACAAGAAACTGAATATGAAAACGGAAGTGTTGCTGCTAATATTGAGCTTTGCTGAGCTCGTTTCTTCATTTGAGCTGTTCGCTATCTAGACTTGTAATAAGAGCAGGAGTCCATATAGTCGGTTTTACTCCCTTTTCAAATTGTTTTCGCATGGAATCAAAAAACTATCTTATAAACAAAGTGTTTTGCTTAGATTGAACTGCATTTCATCCTTGTTTTTTCTTCTATATGACTAGTCGGAATTTTATTCAAATTCCAATGATATTACTCATCGCGTATCGTTACTTATTAAAAAATACATCCTTGAAAACATAGTTTTTTTTTTAATCACTAAACCAATTTATTTAAAAAAAATGTTCTAGGGTACTTTTAAGCACAGTAGCTGAAAGGCTATTGATGTAACGAACGACGTCGTATCATAATAGGAAGTGTCAGCAGGATGCTACCTAGGGTGCCGTTCGAGTAATGAAAATGAGCTTTAAACGACAGTAAAACTGTTTAAATACGACAGTATACGATGAAAATATAGTCTTAATACTGCGCATCAGGTTTGTTTGACTAAAATGATCGTAAAAGGCGCCGTTTCTCAAAACTCTCTAGGCAGTTTAAGCTGTCGTTGTAAACATTCTGAATAATCGACCTAAGAGTATCATTAAATTAAAGATCATCGTCATTATAACCTGCTGTTCGAGCATGCTTTCTACTTTTTTCATTTCCATTCGAAGATGTTCTTTGTAAATAATCACTATTTAACTTTTTAAAGAATTTTAATTTCATATCTCGTTAATCTGTCATAATTACTTTCTTCAGATAAGAGATTTTATTTAACCTAAAGTCTTTATCCGATATTCTTATATATTGATTCAATTACTAGATTGCTTATTCCATTCTAAAATATCACGTGTTCACACACGTGTCACTTGCCTACACGGATCGTAGCATGCGTCAGAGCTCTATAGAAAAAGTGAATCAAATAAGAACATTTTCCACGCAGTTTGTCAGGATGCTGCGATTCACGTGTATGTGAGCTACAAAAAAAAACGACGAACAGAAAAGAAAAAACAGCTTAGTCTTACTTATATGTGGAGAAGAAGCGGAATACTCAATTTAAATCTGACCCAGGTAAGCGTTTCACTCATTTTTATATGTAGTATTTTTCTTATTATTATAAAATTACAGTGCTGTTTAACTCAAAGCATAGTATTCTTGAGATCACTTTCATTAGCTATTGACTTTAGTGTCGTCAAAATAGATCTATAATCATATAAAGTATGAGCATAAGGTAGTATTTGGTTTTTTTTCAATAATTTCTTCTGTTTATTGGTAAAACATGATATATATATTTTTAAAACGAAAAATTCACTATGATTATATGTGTATATGTATATGTTTTTTGATATCATCAATTAATTTATATTTAGTTCAATTCAAGTAACTTCGACAGATTTTTTTTGTCGAACTTGTAACTTTATTGCGACATATATAAGTTTCATACATTAATGTAAATGCAGATTATTCACGCAATATTGTGAATAGATGACCTACCGATATATTAATAGCATTTTCGATATTTCTTTTTTCTGTCGGTGAAATTCATGTGATTCATCTTTAAATGCCATGATAATAAAAATGAAAAAAAGCATTTTCACTAGAATGTAGTAGATTCTAATTGATCATGTTTTTTTTTACAGTCACATATTCACATGTAATTTTATTTTTTCTTACATATCATTTTCGTTTTGAAACATATAACAGATTTTATATCCTTTTAAAGATATCACCAACGTATAGATCATCACAGGAGAATATTTGTATCGAATTTTAGATTTCATACACAAGCAACGAGGTAATTGTTATATGATATTTTTGACATTTTAATCCAAACATTCAGTTTTTTTTGATTTTGATAGACTCATATATAGGTTACACTATAGAAAGTAAAACAAACATATAAATCTACTCGATGGTCTTACCTTCAAAATGCCTTCCACTAAAAGAGAAACTCATTTCCAGATTTAATAGTTTCTTTTGTTTGCATCAATTATATTCACTATGGTAGAAGAGATATTGAAATGAAAAGTACGCTTCACTGAAGAACAACAAAAGAATGATGATAATGAATGTTTATTGCATTGTGCATCAATGTTTTTTTTTAAATATAACAACGTACTTTGTCAGTTCTAACAAAGAAAACCCATGCACGCCACAATTACTATATAAGTCATATAGGAAGAAAAAAAGAATATACGTAAAAAGTGATAATGAAGAGGAATCGAAATATTGTTTCTTTACATTTCTTAAATAAATATATGCTTTTTGTTCATGGCGGATAGATGAAACAACATCTATGGTAAAACAATATTGACTTACTTTAATTTTCTTCATCTTAAAATTCAACATCAAATGTTAAACAGTTTGGTAAATAATTATGTTAGTTCGAGGTTGCTTATTTTTATTATCGTACCGTTTTCGTTACGTGTTAATTATAATTCTATTAAGTAGTTTTTTCTTTCTATTCAATTTGACTTCAACTTCTATATCTTCTCAACCGTTTATCATATCTTTCATTACGAATAATTTAACTATTCAACATTCTTTAATAAATCATACATCATCTCAAAACCTATTTCCATTTACTAATCGCACAATAAATATAAAAACTGCTCGTATTGTTCGTGTAGCTGTTGTATCAGCCATCTATAACGATGATTACATTGAAGGTATAGAAGTTCTTGGTTATAGTCTTCGACGGATAAATATTCAAGCTGATCTAGTTCTTTTCTATATTTCAAATCGATTGAATCAATTAACACTGGATCGATGTCGTAAAGCTGGTTGGTATTTATCCGCTGTCGAACGTATTAATCCGCCTCGATTTGCTATTATTTATCAACGTTTTCATGATCAATATACAAAATTACGTATATGGTCCATGATTGGTTATGATCGAATATTATATCTTGATGCTGATACACTTGTTATGGATGATATCAATGAATTATTGATTGAAACTATTTTTGAAGATGATCAGGATGGATTATTAGGTGCAGTAGAAGATGTTTGGCAAGGACAAATAGGACCTAATTTTAATGCAGGTGTTCTTCTTATTCGTCCAAATATGACTATTTTTAATGATATGCTTATAAAAATGCATAATATGGCTGCTTATGGTTCTTATTGGGCAGAACAAGGATTTCTTAATTGGTATTTTAAAGGAAGGTATATGTTAGTCTTCCACTAAATGTAGTGATTACGTCTTAGAAACGAAAATATTTGTTTAGAAAACTAAAATAATATTTTTTTAAAGCAAAATCAAAATATGTGATATGACTCTTTTCCTATAGATAAAGTTACTAAAGTGTTAGATGTGTATCGTCTAATATCGTTTATCAAAAGTCAATAAAAGAAAAACGAACTCTGAATTCAATTTTCTTTTTCTATAAATAAAATTCAATAAATATGATGAAGATAATTCGATATTATTCTTTTTTATTTTTTGTTTTAGTACTGGACGTTTACCTCTGATCTATAATTTTAACAATGTTCTTGCTATTTATCATCATGATGTTTATATAAAATTACGAAATCGTATGAAAATAATTCATTATACATGTTATAAACCATTTCTTATCACTAAACTTAATCAATTACGTAATCCAGCATTAATTGAATTATGGAATATATGGCGTCAAATGCATAATGATATGCTCAATCAATCGTTTATTTCATAAAAACTCTACGATCACTGTTTCTTATTTTTGTCAGATGACAGTTTTATATTTGGAAAAATAGATTTTTTTGAATTTCTAATCTTTAGATATTATGTTAAGATTAGGAGCTTTGATAAATTGATTGATTTTAGTAGAATCATTCATCTTATAATGATGATTAAAAATGCTCCATATATTAATCATCAATATGAGCAAAATGTTTTAGTTCAACTCGCGTCTAATTAATCATTAGTTACTAGTAAATTATCAGTGCTGGGATCCGGACAGTTGCTCGCCGGACAGTTGCGCGCGAACACTTGCTCGCTAGGACAGTTGCTCGCTATAGGACCCTATGTAACTGTTATAGCGAGCAAATGTCCAAACGAGCAAGTGTCCGCGCGCAACTGTCCGGCGAGCAATTGTCCGGCGAGCAACTGTCCTAAACCCATCAGTGCTAGAGGTGTGCGGGATCGAGATCACGAGAAACAAGTTGCATCCATCGAAACTAAAAATCTTAGTTAAATATTCCATAGTTTAAGCAATGTATTTTATAAATTATCAATCAGAACATATTTCATAAGAAATAACCTGAAAAAAATACTATTATCGGAATTTTAAAAAAAGACCATCGGAAAAAATACTTATAACTTTTGGACGAAGATAGCTAGAGCCCTGCGGTTTTCACCATTCGAAAGGGGAGACAAGAGGATGCCTTGTTCTACAATATTGCATAGGACGAAATCATTTAAAAATCAGTCATTTCTACAAAACATCGAAAAAATGTATAAAAAACGGTCTATACTATTCAGATGAAATTTTGACGAAAAAGAAAATATGCTTCAAAATTAAAAGAATTCCATAGTTTTCGTGCGATTGAATTGAAAAGTTTATTTGTTCAACATTGGGAGGTGGAAAGATAATCATTCGGATTACATCTTGAACTATACATCGGAAGTTCTTCTACCTAGATCAGATGTCAGAACCAAAATTTCATCGGAATGACAGATCGTTTTCATGCATTTTTCGATGTTTTGTAGAAATGACTGATTTTTAAATGATTTTGTCCTATACAATATTGGAGAAAAAGGAGTCCCCTTGTTTTCCCTTTCGAATGGTGAAAACAGCAGGGCTCTAGCTATCTTGGGTCAAAAGTTATAAGCATTTTTCCCGATGGTCTTTTTTTTATTTCGATAATAGTCTGTTGGTAAATAAATAACAAAACGAAAACGAGCATTGAAGAACGTTTTTAGATGTGGATATGGATATTGGTCTAGGTGTTACCGAAAAGATGACACACGCACCGACACATCCATGCTCTGGAGATTCTTTTGACATATAAGTATGTTTCTACTGTCGTCTTCAACGTATGATACCGATGCATATATGGTCGTCAAAGTTATAAGTCCAAGGTTATTATACAAAAATGGCTCTCTCCCGCTCATGAGAAGCCTGTTCAGGTATCGTCGTGTACACTTGTTTGGCCTTATCATTATCATCCATTTTTCATAACAACACACCCGTACGTTCCCAATCTATCCCTCTAGTTTCCTCTCGCATTTGTTTGGTAAGAGCAACCAGATATTGTCATCACAGTACTGATATTGTCAGTTTTATTTACTATATCATCATACCTCTATGCTAGATTTCTTCGATTTTCTGTATGCGAAGAATCGTGTGCATTGGAAAAAGAACTGCTCTTTCGTGCGGATAGCCAATAATTGTGGTGTTAGAAGCAAAGATTGCGGATGAAGAAAAAGAAGAAGAAATCTATCAATCAATCGTCATTGAGAAGAGAATACCGATTCTACTTTAGTCGGACGCGAGATCTTCATCAATAAAACCAATAGCGACTCCACGATTCTCACTTGTTGATAAAAAATTATTGCAGAAAATGGGTCTGACTATTTTTTTCTTATTTTAGTTTCAAAATCTGGCTTGGTCATCGTTTGACCTCGGGAGAATGTAAGTGTTGTAGGACCATTTATTTCATTTGATTGTTCTAAATGAAGCTTTTCGATGTTTTGTTCACTTGTAGAGAATGCAGACTTTTGTTGATCAATTGGTCCATGAAGCATTGAGCTCTGTATAACCAAAACGGCTTGTTATCGACATTTTCTTGACAGCCTCGAATGAATTTATCGATGATCTCCATGTGTTCTTCGTTGCTGACATAATCCTTCTCTTTATGAATGAACTTGGGGCATAGGATGAATATGTACACAACAGTTTCACATGGAGTATCTGAAATCATCAGAAATATCTTTTCGTTTTAAATTTGTGACATATAATCAACACATTCATGCGTATCGTGAAATGTCTCCATTGTATTCACTGTACGTCGCGGCTGTTTGACTGAATTATGGTAGTCATTGATGGATTCGTCCATGTTTCGATTGAGCAGATGAAAAGAAAGTTTTGAACAATTTCAGCTGAATGTGTATGACAACCTGTTTTACAATGATGTCATAGGAATCCAATTGTCTGTTGAAGATAGTGAATGATGATGATAGTGTTCCTGACTTAAGATGAAGATTGTGGACTAGTCATATTGAATCGCATTGTCTTTTGCTTTATATTAACTTCTTGGTTTTCTATAACATGCGATTATTTAAGTGAATGGATGCATGAACGGGAAGTCGCTCATTGATATGGTTAGAACTGTCTTAAAATGAAAAAAGTTGTATTTGTTTTATTATTTCTTGTTGTTAATGCGTGCTTGGTTGTTTTCGTTGCTTTCAGTTTTGCTTTCGTATATTCTTATTCACTTCAAACTATACGAGTTGTTTCATCCGCCCAACTAACTTCTATACAGCAGTGATATTGGCGACTTTGAATTTGCTTTTTATGGATAGGTGTTATTTGGACGAGTGTTCTTTTCGAGCCGTTGGTTCGACGTGTCTCTTGTAATAGATGTTTAGTAAAAGATACTGATTTGTTGATGTTTTGTCTTACTTTAAACAGAGTTCCAGCTGTTGTCATTGAACCGCCCCTTTGTTATATTTAATAGTTTCCTGAAATTAGGTTTGATTTAAAATAATTTAGTTTAAGTAAACTTACTTGATACTAAAGAACTTATTGAAAATCTGCCATATGAGCTAGATTGATTGTAGACACCAACGAAATCGATGATGCTTTAAAGTAGTTGATAAGGATTGAAAAGCCTTTTATAATTATCATTCACAATATTGAATACATGTTTTGGACGAATATTCATTCATTCGAGACTCTTGCAATGAAATAACAATAGCAAGTAGATGGACATTTTTCAGCAGCTTGAATGTCAATGCCATTCAGCATTAGCCAAATGAACAGGATATTCTAAAATCATCCAGATTTCAAAGAGCTGCCTTCTCTTATATAGATTCATGTGGACTCTACACCACCGCCCCATATGTCTTCTGAAATAGGTTCAGCCTACGCTAAATAAAGTTTCATAAAGCAATGTTGACGCTAATGTGAGCATGAGATTCAAACCGTAATGATTTTGAATAAGTCTTACTACTAAGTGACAACTATCCTTATAGATGCCACATTTTGAAAAGTTGAAGTCGGACGCTTAAAACCAAAAGAACGGATTATTTTAGAATACGTATGTGTGAGTCAACAATATATGTATCTGATTTCTCCTAGCTATTGAAAGCATATAGGTCACAGTGAGAATTATGCTCACGATACCGAAATTACAAGGAAGAAAACTTAATAGTTGTTCCGCTTTTCACACGTATATCACTCAATATCTATTGCAGATCTCAGTTGATTTCAAATAAAGTTTCATGATGCTGATGTTTTATTATATTGCCACCGCGAATCATAGAACGTCTAAGACTTATAATTTCATGCAGCGATTCTGATCGCAGTTTTCTGAAAATCTGATAACAATTTTTGTAATTTCTTACGACTGCAAGAATATCGAACGGTCTGCCGTATCGTTCTATGTATGTTTCAGATTACTTCTTAATCCTTCGGCAGTTTGTTGCACGAAATGCATACTGTTGATGTTTTTCGTTACTATTTTTCGCATCATCCTTGGCTTCTTGTTTGTTTTCTGTGCTTCATATAAATCTTAGTGAAGTTGGCAAAATCGTGTTTCCAAACTTGATGTTCGGCATCAGCTAACGGTTAGTGAAAAGAATTCTCCCATCGACACTTGTACATGTTCGGCCCGAAAAATGCGTCAATGCAATTTTCCGACGTCACTGACGATAATGCATTGTCTGCAACACGATTCGCAAGATCCAATCGGTTTTACGATTACTCCATACATGGAAATATGGTGAAAGAAAGTGTGAGTATTAGTTCCGGATACATTCATCGAATTCACGAGCTATCCTTTTTGACCACTCGACCTTTCTGTCGAACAGATTCGAGTTAAATGCATGCAGATTAAGTTCGCCCACAAAATTTTAGCATAAACTAGCTCTGCTTATAAGCTGGCATGTGTAGTTCTCTATTATTGCTAGCTCTAATGCATGTAGGTTTGTCAAAAAAATTCCAGTGAACATGAAATGCAGAATGCATGTTGAAAGAAGTGTGGATATGCTTGCATGAGACTAAAACACTGCTTGAAAACAGTTCCAGTATTAGCAGAGTATCTTGCATGAAACAGATTCTGTTCACTTTTGCTAATTGAACCTTTCATAGTATATGTACTCGAGTAGATAACACATCAGCCATCTCAGCATTAAGCGTAGATAAGTACACAGCACATGTCAAATGATGTGGACTCACATGAAATGATTGATTCACTTGACTGAGGGATCTATGAACAGCTATAGACGAAGAAAAGGTGAATTGCACCGTCAGAATTGAAATATTTTATTACCCATTTATTATCTGACTGTTTGTGTTCAGAACCAAAAGTTTGTTGCGAAAATGGCAGTCATCTTCTGATTTCTATTTCGATCGCACACAGACAAACATTGATTCAGTTCAATCAGAAAATGTAGTTCTTGAGAACGAAATATTGACCTAGCCAAGCCTGACGAAATAACGTTTCTTTCACTTTCTCTCTGGAATATATCAACAGATTGAACTATAATAGGGCTGATTTTTTGAAAACATTATAAGTCGGGCTGCCATATGCAGCATAAACGTTTCACTGGTTCTTGTCTTTCTTTTACATTTTGATCACTGATATACATGCCCGTGATGAAATAACCAAAAATGGACTCTGGGTTTCAGTGGTGTGTGAAGAACTAAAAATTTTAGACCATCTTCAAGTGTGATTAAAAACTTTTCTATAGAAAAGTTGTAGCTGAGATGACGAGCTATACACAGAAAAAAAAACAATTCAAAATATGTGATAGCTTCGTCTCACATGTAGAAAAAATTGTCGTGACGGAATAATGCTTTTCAAAATCGGCATATTTTCGTCAACGTTTATTTCTACAGAAAGTTAATTGTAGTTTCCCCGAAATTAATCAATTGATAACATTTCTGAAAGAATAATTAAGAAAACGTCTCACATCATTCTTTTGACAACGTAAAAACTATATAATGAAAGCATGATTTTCATATTTTTCTGACTTCGCTAAAATAGGTGGACCGTTACGTGCACAGGTCGATATACTATATAGCTCAATCAGTAGTTTAATATTCTCTGATCGAATTAGCCTAAGATTATGACGCATATTTAACATCTAAATATAAAGACAAAACTTTTCTTCGTGTTACTTACTCTCTAAATGTTTATTTTAGAAAAATGACATTATAAGTCATACTAATAAGATTTTCACAAAAAGTATTTTGAGGTATCCCAATAAACGTTCATCTCTTCCTCAATAACAAAGATTTCGATGCATTTTGATCAATATGAAATTTCTAACAATTAAATGCAATTTCGATAGTCAAGATTGTCTGTACTCACCAATTCTATCGAAATAAAAATCATATTCATATTAATGTGAGAACTTCTTAATGGTTCATCTGAGCTTTTTAATTTGACTGATGCATTTGCACACATAAATTTCGAAACAATATCCGCCGCATTCATTTCTTATACAATTAAGTCAGAGTTTTCACAGCACGATGTACTTACAAGTATGTCAAACATAAATAAATTGGTTTCAAAAAGAAGTGAACCGATCAAATTATTTGCGTCCATATCGACATCCAATAGATTGTTCAAGAATGATTTGTCCGTTGTTGTTTGCTTTGTAACTGGCGATTCTAATTCGGACAGATAGCTCTCACGTGCATGTTATTTGTTGATATATTATAAAATAACATAAACTATATGGTTTTAATCAATAAAGAGAGACATAGATAATATTTCATCTTTTAGATAAGAATCATCATCAGAAGAATCACTTGAAAGTAAAACATACAGAGCAACTGCTCGATGATTTGCTCTGTTGAGTAATATTTCATATTGATTCGTAGGATGACTCTATTGTAATAGATTACATAAGCATACAGATATAATGCCTAATAAAACAATCTTATACATTGTCTTACCTCGATGGGTTTGGAACCGACTAGGTATATTATTTTCGGCTTCTTTTACGCAACACTCCATTTCTATTCTCTCCTTTTCTTTTCTTTTCACAAATTATCATTCTCCAAAAGCTTTTTCAGTAAAACATCGTATTTGTT
>CAJNOP010000012.1:1047341-1210615 GCA_905250075.1 Rotaria sp. Silwood1 | reverse complement strand
CGACACATTCTCTAGGTGTTCGATGAAATACTCGCCAGTAGTGATCAATGAAACGCTTTCGAACAAATTCGTAAAGTTCATACTCAGGTTCAAGTAACTGACGAAGAACAGCACGAGTTCTGTTGCTGATGTTCGAACGATGTTTATTTGGCGTCACGTACACATGTTGATCTTTTAGCTTGTTCAGATAGATGCTGCTTATGCCACTAAATATCGAAGGTGCAATATACTCAAGGAGTTCTAATGAACTTTCAATGCATTCCAAAAGGCCAATGTACATGTAATAGCGCTCAATGTTCGCTTTTGCTTTCAAAAGAGGAGCATCATTAGTTGGCCGCATCGTCCTATCATCACATATTGATGATTGACCACAAAAGTAGGCGATCATTGAACCAACTCCATACGATCTCGTGAGGCAACGAGCTGGATCGTCCATCGAAATACATTTTTCCATCGTCATATTTTGGTAAGATGAATGTATCTGCAAGCATGCATTTTTATCGCGTATCACTAGACATGCGTAACGCATATAGTCAAACTGTGATAATACTTGTTTCAGTGGATCACGTATTTGGTTTATATACCAGAATATGGTGTTCGATTTGGAATACATCTCAAAAAAATGAAAATGCCGTTCATAAACAACAGGACGACCTTCAGCATTTCGTGTGTAACCAATAAGTGTTTTCACTAGTTTCGTTTGTTCCAAGACTGACAGACGATAATGGAAATAATCGTACGATCGAATAAACTGGAATTTTTGTAAATCTGCCGATGTAATTCTTAGTAGTTCCATCATGAGTGTACTACCGCATTTCGGTACACGATTGTTCACAATAACAATGCACTGTGGTGAACTTGCAAAACCAAACTGTGCTGGCATTAACGTCCGAATCATAGGGAAAAACATCAATACTACGTATACAAACCAGAAGAGAAAGATCCATATCAGCTTTAGCTTTTTCATTGAGATTCTTCTTCAAACGAAACAGATATAATTCTGTATCAAACAATGATCTTATCTATGTAAAGAAACCAAAACATATTACTTGTTCAATAAAAGAGTCCAAAACGCGAAGAATTTTTCTATCGTTGTCCCATGTATTCAAGTGTTAGCAACGAAAAAAATCGTTGCAGATGGGTGGCAATTGATAATGCGAATTTCTACTTGTGAACTGAGATTTTTGTATACTATATTGCACTCAGCAAAGCAAACACCATTTTAATATGAAATCAGATATTTATAGAGCATGTTATACTTACACGCATTTTCTTTCGGCACAAATTTGAAACACTTCATACATTATATTCCGTGTTTGATAAGCAGTACTATTCTGGTGAATTTATGCCATCACTGACAGATTAAGAAAAACTAGTAGGACTTCCATTGTCTCGTTCCAAGCTATGATACTTTCAGAACAAAGGCATCGATTCGTACAAATTTGTATACTGGTGAAGCCTCAAGTCTAATTCAAGGAATTTGGATTGAGTGAATAGAATTTTTAGTAGCCTACGCTCTTCACATCTTTGGAATACTCGGGATACTGTTTCTCAACTTTCAACAAATGAAGTGAAATCCAAATGGTAGTTTTTTAGGTGTATTTTTCGGAAGTGTTACTCTCAAAGTTATCTTTGCACTATATCCTATTTACTAATCTGGGGTTCAATGTTCACAAAAATTAGGCAGGTTTCAAACTGAACAGAAAATATCTAGGCTGCTTCGAAATCAAAGCAAACATTGCCAGTAATCTTCCAGAAGCAAGACTTTGAAATGATTGTCGAATAATTATTTAGAAATCTGTTTACATATTTCGACAGCTGAAGAATTCTGTGGAGTTATATAGCATATTTTATATTTTTGCAGAAGAGTGTTTTAGAAATAATTTATCAGCAAAGATTTTTCATAGAAGCTTCACGAAGAAAATCAATGAACAAAGCAAAGATAAACCTAAACTCATGTTGAATTAGATCCACACATGCACCATTTAACTTAACGTATAATAAAGGTAAGTATGATTACTTAACATTTAATTCGTTTGAAAACAAGGATGAAATGATAGATGATAAGTGAATATTATAGTGTTTTGACTTTTCATCAGGAAAATAGTTTGTTATGAAAATAATGAGTTTGTTATAAAGTTTGACCGAAGGCTTCTGATGTCGAAGAAATCGAATACCTAATCATTTTCTCTAAATAATATAAAAAAATTAGATATTCAGGTTCCTGGACTCCAACAAGTTTTGGTCAAATATTATGAACAAGCATTGTACTCATGAGAAAGCGTTTTCCTGACGAAAAAGTCGACCTTAAATGGTATTTACCTTTCAACTACCACATAATCACTAGACTTAAGATTCAATGTTGACTTTTTGTTAGTACTTATTAATATTAAGTAATACGTATTAAAACTTGATAGTTAACTTAATTAAGTTGAACTTCAGAAAATGGTTTATCCATAGGAGCCATTGCACGAAAGAGACGACCGAATACCGACCAAGTGCTCAATTGATGTGACCAATTCCAGTGAACTTTTCAACATAGCATATTGAACAATTTTTGTGGTCGATTTTGATGTAAGTATACCTTTCTCATAAAGTTGACTTTGAGATGAAGTTTGTGTCAGAAGTACGGTCAATACTTACACTATGCCGATTGAAACTTTGATCACTAAATGTTGAGTGATAATGGAACTAGTCATATAACAATCTGAAATCGTTAGTTATGATGTACAATTTTTTTGAAGGATCTTTTCATTTGAGTTAGTTTATTTTCTACAACAGTTCAAACAAATTAAGACTATAATGATACATAGCAGGAAAATGCGAGCTCCTTGGAGATAACTAGGACTTTCGAAAATTCACATATATATAAAGTAAAATGTTTTTTTTTACGACAGACATATGACTGTGCACATGAGAACTCTGTATCATGTTTCTGTAACGAGTAATTTTTCTTTCCAAACATCATACTCAAAAGAGCGTCTGGCACTGCAGTTTTTCTAGATCATCACTTCTTAAACTGGGGAAAGGTTTTTTGAGAAGAAATGAATCATCTGCTTAAGTATATGGTTTGAAGCATTCTTTCAAATATAATGTATATAAATAAAAATTACTCGTGATAGAGAAATGATAAAGATTTCATATAAATAAAGTGAGATGTCTTCGTTAAATAAACATCTTACTCTATAGACAATTTTCTTTTAGATATTTTTTGTTATCAAAATAAAGCTCATGCTTCGCTCTCTTCGTTTCATTTAAATGGTTTCAATTCTTTTGAACTAGTGTAAAAAATATAGTAACTCAGTTGAAAAGATCGTTAAAAAAGTTGTACATAAAAATTAACGATTTTAGATTGTTATATGACTAGTTTCATTATCATTCAACATTTCGGAATAAAATTCTCAGTAGGTGTCATGTAAGTACTAACTGTAATTTTTACACAAATCGCATCTGGAAAGCCAATTTCAGGAGCGTGTTACGTTTAAATGAAAATCGTTAAAAAAAATCGTCCACTATTGTATATTCATCGCAAAACGTGTTTGTTTTATGCGCATGTATCTGTATGCGTATATAAAATGAGGATAATGTATGAATAAGACAGTTTGTGTTTATGATAGAAATAGAATCTGCGTGATTCTTTTTCGTTCTGTCGTAGGCCATTTGAGCAGCTTAAATGAAGCGATACACAATGAATCGATTGTTAGTGAAAATGTGCTTGATGTAACGCATTCGCTTGGTTTTTTCTCCTTTAGCGTCAACGAACAACGAAATTTCAAGGCGTCATTAACTATAATTGTCGGTCAATAACATGATCTTCTTGAAACCAAACCGCAAACTTCTCTTCGACAAATGAGCAGATATAGTCACTTTTAACATTGCATCCCGGATCAGTCCGTGTTCTGCTGCTGGTTTCGATCTAATCTCGACACCCTGGTTCAGTGCTCCATCTCAGTATTAGTATGAGTTAACAGATCGTTTCCGTCCATAAGTCAGCTTTATGGAGGACCTCAGTTTTCGTATAAGTCTCGATTATCATCACAGTTCAGCTACACGGCTCCCGGCATCCTCTTATTTCGGATGATATTCGGCTTCTTCTAGAGTTGTGTCTCACTCTGCTATTCCATCTTACTTAAGAGCACTCCTCCCCGTTTTCCGAGTTTGTCAGGAACGGCTCGACCAAAAGTTATGAAGTTTTCAGCGTTGCGACATTTCAACTAGTAGAGTAAAAATTGTCATAGATTCAAAATTCCCAGATGCTTTCTTCTATTAGATATAGAGAAGGCGGGTGCCAAAAATGGCCTGAGATTATCTTCCTTGCAAACAGCTAAAACTCATTATTTATGGCTAAATTTTTTTCTAGCAAGTGGGACTTAATTGCGGTGTATATATATTTTTTTTCTTTGAAAAATATTTTCTTCGTTTAGAAGAACTGAGATACTGAAAGTCCTATCACAAAACGTGTTTTTTCTCCCTAGGACAAATTTTGTACGGTCTTCGAAAAAGCATCAAAGCATTATTTTAAGAAAAGAAAAAACATACGCACCCAGGTTCGGTTCTAATTGCCACATAAAAAATTTCAGCTCGATCGGTCGAAACGTCTGGAAGAAAAAGGGGGAGAGCTTCAATTTTTCTATAAACAAATCGATCTTGAGAAAAACACGAAATAAAGTTAAAAACAACCTTTTTTCGATTTCCATGTTTTTAATTATTGGGTTGGCAAGAAAGTTTTGCGTCTTTTTTATTATCTTAACACATTGCTGTAACTTTTTTATTTCATAAGCTATCGACTTGATTTAAGTGCCAATGGAAAGAATATTGTCTCATGAGTAGTTGTTTTATTCTTTTGGTTGGGTTTCATACTATTCCTATTACAATTTGTGATGTAATGACTATGATGTCATATGACCATGAGGTCACGTGGGTATGAGGTCACTTGACTACTACTTGTTCAGTGTTGGAGTACATTCTGGAACTTTCTAAGGTTTCTATTCCTCTTTCATGGATGGGTTCTTGCGTAATGTTCTGGAATGTTCTATTTTCAACACTATATATATAGGCTGTTCCCTGTTACTCGTTCATTCTTTTCTCAGTTATACAGTCAGATCGTTAGTTTCCACGTGTCAATAAATAAGCTCCACAACTCATGATTTCTGTTTCACATCGGACTCGGCCTGAAGACGTGACACCATTTGCTTTGAATTATATAGATGCACAAAAGCTTCACATTCGACAGTGTATGTTGTTTGAATTCGACCGAGGACTCTCAGGAGCGGCAGCAGCAAAAGAAATCTGTGAGGTGTACAGCGACGACTCCACTACCAAATCCACTTGTGATCGCTAGTACGCCAGATTTCGTTCCATCGACAGGACCTTGACGGACCAACCACGTGAGGGACGCCCTTCGATCGTCAATGACGACGTCTTGGAAAGCTTGCTTGAGACGAACCCCCGGTAGACCACACATGAACTTGCGAAGCAGCTAGGCTGTTCACACACCACAGTCGAAAATCATCTTCATGCGCTTGGCAAGATTCAAAAGTATGGAAGTTGGGTGCCACACGAACTGTCCGCCAATGACAAGGTTCAGCGAGTTTCAGCTTGCGTTTCGCTTCTCTCCCGTCACCAAAAAAGCTCTTTTCTTGAGCGGATTGTCACCGAAGATCAGAAGTGAGTCCTCTACATTAACATCGGCCGCAAGAAACAGTGGTTGATCTCGGGGCAGAAGCCGTTGCCGGATGTCAAAGCGGATCTTCATCCAAAGAAGGTTCTCTTGTGTATCTGGTGGGACCTGAAGGGGGTACTTTACTACGAGCTTCTCGACAACGCTACCGTCACCGTCGAGGTCTACGCTCATCAACTACAGCGTGTCCAGGAAGCACTGCTTGAAAAACGTCCAACGCTGATCAATGGAAAGGGAGTGATTTTGCTTCACGACAACGCCCGGCCACACGTTGCGAAGATAACGCGAGAAAAAATTCAGAAGTTTGGCTGGGAAGTCCTTCCTCATCCATCATTTTTCCCAGACCTGGCGCCATCGGATTACCATCTATTCTGCTCTCTTCGGAACCATCTAGCTGAGAAACGCTTTGAAGACTACGACACTCTCAATTCTGACCTCGCCGCTTTTTTTGACTCAAAAGAGCCAGACTTTTATAAAAACGGGATCTACCAACTGCCGAAAAGATGGGCCACTGTTATTGATAATAACGGCGAATATATTATTGATTGAGGTTGTTTTGTTCTGTTGAAAAATAAATTTTGTTGTTTAGTAAAAAAAAGACGCAAAACTTTCTTGCCAACCCAATAGTAATTTTTCAGAGCTTTACTGTGATCATGCTTGAACGATCAGTATCTCTTATAAGAAAGATTTTATTTTTATTTTAATCAATCAAAATAAAAAAGAAATTTATTTTGATATATATTCTGGAAAGTTGACATATGAACTTTCTAGCAACGACTATTTTAATGTTTCATTTAATCATAAGTCTGTTCAAAGCTCTTATAACGAATAGTTTGAAAGGAAAGCCAGCTGTTTTCTTGATATGCAATTGATATATTAATATTTCAATCAGAATTATTAAAATGTAAGGGCACAACTTTTCGTACATATTTCAGTAGCGTAATTAGGTATCACAGTGAATGGATACAACGCATTAAGTATATCACGATGAATTTTTACGTTATAGAACACTCATGGGCGGCGGAGCCATTAGGCTTGGGAAGGCTCGGGCCTCCCGTAGAAAAATATAGGGGAGGCTTGGGGAGGCTCAATACTAAAAAATATTTTAAAGATATAATCGCAAGTTTACGTCTTATTAGCGAGAACTCTTTGAACAAAGGTTGTCTCGTGTTTTTTGAATGGTACACCCAGGTCAAATGTTAGATAGTCCATGTGTATCACTATATTTGCAGTGCCTCTATGACTTTCGGATCACAAACATTTATCTCTGTTTCAGTTTTACAAAAAATTTTGAAATAATAGATGAACATGAATCTTTTGGCAGACAAAATCTTTACTAAATAGCGTCGAAGCATGTCTTTCTTAAAAGAACAAGAAAAAAAAATGAGTATAATCACTAATATTCACGTAGTTAGTGTGAATATGTTATCAACTAATTTAACTGACCGCATTAAAACTCTCTGTTTATAACACATAACGAACATACAGAATGTGCCAAAGGTTACTATTGAAAATACATGTAACTCCTGTAGCAATGAAGCTTAACACAAAACTTATTTTATTTGAAAGAAGAGACTAACATGTCTGTATTATTAAAGACCCGTTTCAACAACAAAGTAGCAAAAGTGGAATTTGCGAATACAAAAAAGAATAAAATGAGACTTTTCTCTATGTGGAAAACGATACGAAGCGTTTTTTCGATATCTATTAGAATTTCAATCGCTATCAGGAACTTCAAATCATTCAAATCTATCCTCATGACTTTACAAATACTCATTCTGATATATTCTCGAGAAAAAGGAGCAAGAAAGCCAATATTAATGATAACATGTGTTGTTAAATAGTCCAACGCACACTTTTCACGGCCTTAATGGTTTTCGAAGAGGCACGAACGACCTACTGAGGGAAAATGCATCAGTTATTGGTTCTTTTCAAAATGTGTCAGAAAATGGCTGTCAAGCAATACTGAAAGATCTAAATGATCTGAAGTGCACAATGATGAACAAAGTTCTAGTAGATATAGAAAGTAACACTGTATTGTTTTTGACATAGAAAAAGCCTAATGTTTTTCTTTTTGTAGCTACAAATCCTGCTTTTGCTACGTTGTTGATTAACTTGATCTTTAAGAACAAAGTGTTCCTAGGCTCCCATTTGAAATATAAAATATTAGATTCAGCTTGAATAATAGTGCATTGAAATGCATTTAATAAGTCACAATGACTTTTGGCACATTTTCTTCGCTGATCACTTTTGGTCGTATCGATATCCTTCATATGAAGAAAATTTAGTTTACGTGGAATAGAAGAATAGCTGCAATGGTTCGTTCAAAAGAAAACAGCATGAAATCATTTTCGGTCGTGAGAAGTGCTTTTAGCTCTGCCTTGCTATATTCACATTAGATTAGGTGTAAGATTTTTATGTACATGCTAATTATCCAATAGAAAAGTTAGCGTTGCCGTAAAATTTTCCACTATGGTTCAAATTTTGACATGAATAAATCCAAAAATGCGTTTAAAATATAGCGAACATTATAAAAAGTAGAAAATAGTTCCTTTTTTGTTCCATCTCTCATCATTGCCTAGGAAAAAATTTTGAGCCTCCTCTAAGTTAAAATCGTTCCGCCGCCCATGAGAACACTGATGAATGCTTCCATACAGAACTAGTTTTCGACATCAATAAAAAAGTATTTGATTTATGGAAAAAAAAACACTTTTATGATTAACATTTTTGAAAAAAAATTGACCGGACGTTTATCGTTGCCAGTTAGAGCTCTGCCCCACATTCATCATCATCCTGCATATATATTTATCTATGTGACTCACATGCAAGCTTTCATTAATATTCGATCTGCCATCTGGTGCCCTCTCGGTATGAGAAAGTATAACGTTATTGCATAACCACAAAGCAATCAAAATCAAGCTACAAAAACAAAATTGTTCTATACAAAAAGAAAAGATTCTTTGAAAATCATGAGTGATTCGACAATTACTATGGAAAAAAATTCAAATAAAAATGATCGAAATGAACAAAGAACGACTATGACATCAACCAGTCATAAAAGATGTATTGAACTTGCTAATTCTTTCAATAGTACCAGATATTTTTCAATTAAAATTTGAATATTTGTAGTATTTTATTTTGTTTTTTTTTCAGCCGAAACTGCAACGAAAAATACTGGAAAACGCACGAAAAATACAGATGTCTCAATGGGAAGCGCTAACGATAAAAATGATGAGTAAGAATTGTAATAATATCAAAGTAAAGTTTTTCTAATTCTTTATATAAGATCTGTTGCTCGATCGTATAATGATGAATTCGAGGAAGATATAGACGATGTTAATAAAAGTATATTATAATTGTTTTGATGAGCATATCTATATATCTTCATATTATATTTGTTTTTGTTGCAAGATACATACAACGATGAACCATCACCTCAATTAAACAAGTGAGTAAACAAAAAATAAAATAAGTATTGACCCTTAAATCATATATTAAAAATAGCCAAGATTTTGAAGAGTATTTGTTTTATGCAAAGATTAATCAAGAAAGCAACAGAAAACACAAATCAACAATCACATTTTTGCAGAAAGTTGACTCGATTATGAAGCATTATTTGTTAAACTCAACTTCTTAAAACTAGAGATCAGAATGAGTAACTTTTTTTGCCCAGATTAATGTTTCGTGAACCTTCCTTGTTGTCTTGGGGTACAAGTGATGGATCCTAGCTGACAGCTTTTTGTGTGATGCTTCATTATTGTTTAGTGTTTCACATTCTCTAATCCTTAGACTTTTGTTGGTGCATAATATTCCTATCGTAAATCATGAATAGATCTAAGAACGAAAAAAAATGCAGTTCTGAGTTCGGATCAATGATATCGTTGATATAAATTCTTCAGTTTATTGAGACACTTCTGGGTTTTTACAATGTGTGAAACTGAGATGTTTGTCGATAGAATTAAATTTCAAAAATAATAGTGGCACAAAGAATTAGAACGAATAGTGAACGTAACTATACGTGACAAGAGAGTACCATGAATTATGTGTAAAATCATAAAGCAGGTCTGTGCATTCGTAATACATGCAAATGTTTAACTTGCACAGTTATGACCTGTCAATGATCCAATTCGTGCGAGGATCAATGGGTGAACATCTTTGATATGTGCGGATCCGATAATAGTTATCTAGTTTTCAACAAAATAAAACTTTCATTTACATTAATCATTATATTTTTTTGTGTTCCTTTAGCTATGATGAAGATAGTCTGGAAGGAAAATATCATGAAAATGAAGGTTCTCAAGAAGAACCATCATCACAACAGACAAATGATAGTAACCCTTCGTAGAAATCTTAATTATTTATTAAACTAATATTTTTCTTTTATGCTTTTAGGTTTTGATATTGATAAGGTAGATGAAGAAGATGATGGAACGTTTCAAGTAATTTTTGGATTTTGTTTTTCAAAATATTCAATATAGTCATTTTTTTAGGGAGTTCCACTATCAGAAATTCCAAATATATGTCAACAACCACCAACTATATCTGATATGAAAGATATTCGTGATCGTAATCATATATTTCTAATAAAAGTATTTATTATGAATATAATAACGAGTAATGCAAAAGTTCTGCATTAATTTTATTTTCAATATAGTATGAGAGCAACTCGTCACGGAGACTTGATATTTATCTTGTGATGAAAAGCAAGGTCTCTACTAGAAAATTAGATAAAAATATTCTGTTCAAAATATTTACCGAAAGTTAAAAGGTTTTAGGAACACGTTTGTTCGGAAAAATTCTCTCCATTGAAGAAAATCGACGTTCACTATGAAAGTTCCTCTTGTTTTCTGTATTGTATCGGATTTTGTATCACTCTCATGTGTTCTAGAAGTTAACTCAAAAACTCTTGAGAGTATATCATTTCAATATTTACTGTTATAATTTTGATAGTAAAACTAATTCTAGTGTTTTTTCATGAAGAACAAAGTTGTCGAACACATGAATGTGCAGAATAGACGAATTATTAGTGAATTAAAAAATATAATAATAAATCTTCAAGAGGGACACCCAAAATGTCTCAAGGCCATGAAAACTAGTAGGAAATCGAAGTTAGTGAAACACTATAATTTTATTCAATTAGAGTTTAACGAGTTCTCTATAGCAGCACATTGTATTAAACATAATACTAGTCATGAAGAGAAAAACTTCATTAGAGCTCGTATACAAAAACACTCACATCGTACAAGTTATACTCATATATCAAATCAACTAAATACACTTCTTATTACTGATAGAACTATCAAATCTCCACGAAGAGTTATTGTCAAGCTATAGTGACAATAAAATTAATGCAGAACTTTTGCATCATGTATTATTAATAATATATAATCTTAATTAGCCATTTAAATACGATCCAACTGATCCTGATCGTGAACCTGAACCATTATATGAGAATGGCACTTATGTTGATGAATGGGATCAAGATAATGTTCGTTTACCTTGTTCACAATTTTATATCACTGTAAATTTTCAAAAAGAAATTCTTTTTTTTCAGACAAAAAGGAAATATTTTTTGTTTTACAGAAAAATGGTACGCAGCGATGGTCAATAATTCAAGGATCATTAACTAAACTTCAACATTTAGCAGAAACCCACATGGCAACAATGGAAGATATCAAAGTAAAAACAGGTTTTTTCTTATTTTATAAATTTAAATTATTTATATTAGGAAACTATCGAAGAATGTGCTGGACGAAAATATGAATTCAATTGTCTTGAACCACTTCTTAATGAGGTAAATTTTGAACAGTTTATCTAAACAAAATTGTTATCAAAAATAATTCAAATCAAGGTTTATTCAGCTGATGAACGTGCTCGTTTTATGTCAACTGTTTTATCGAATATTTGTAGTTTGGCATTAAATGTGGATAAAATTTGTAGTCGAGTATGAATCTATGTTTTTTAATTCAAAATATTAAATTTAATTGTTGTCTTAGCCACCACCATTATTACGCATTGGATCCAATCGTACAGTAACAATGTCACAAAAACAAGCAGCTTCATTATTAGCTTGTGCATTTTTTTGTTTATTTCCTCGACGTTTTAATCAGAAAGTAGGCAGTGAATATGAGAATTATCAGAATCCAAATTTTAATACGTAAAAAATTTCCTTATTTTTTAATTGTATTTATTTGATATGTGTTTTGTATTTTAATTCATTAAAGATTATTTCAAGGTGGTAGAACAGGTGGATCTACATGGAAAATTGAAAAAATGAAATGTATTTTTCATTATTTTTATCGTATTACTGAGAAGAGTAATTAAATATATTGTTGTTTATCATAGCTTTTTTATATATTTTTTTCTATTATTTTTAGTACCGAATGGTGTTATTTCTTTCCGACGTTACCAATTACCAGATAGTTGTTTACCGAAATGGTCAGAATCTAAAGAACCATTATGTAAAATTCATATAACGAAAAATAAAACTATTGAAGATATAGTTGGTCTTTTACAAGTAAATATCATGATTTTTTTTCTAGATTTTAATTAAATCTTTCATTTTATAGGTTGATTTTGCTAACAAATATATTGTAAGTAATAATTAATATATTACAAAAAAACTGATAAACATTAAGAACTTGCATTTTGGGTGGGCGTGGATGCAGATTGTTGTGTATCTTCACTGAGTCTCACACACCTGCGACGAATTGTTCGGCCACCAAGATTTTGGTGTCTCGAAAAATCAATGTTTGAAAACTCAAACTAATCTAGCAGTGCATAATATTAGAAGGTGGAGCAAAGTGATTTTTTATTTCCCGAAATTTTCCTGCCTTCTCCTTTTCTCATTGGAAATTTTCTGTTGTGGATAACTACCATCTTTAATAGTTGACCGGCGGAGATTGCTTATATGTAAAAGTGAAGTTTTGTTTGTGATTTTAAAGGAAAAACAGCTTTTTCCTTTCGAAGACAAACTCCATCAAAGCATATTTTGAAGAATAATATATTAAAAAGAGAAGAGATAAGACAAACATCAAAAATATGGTTTGATCGTCAAAGGGTCTAAAATTCATTTAATAGATACTGCAGACCACATTTCCATTAATCAAAAATTTCTTTAAGAATTTACTGAAACAAGAAATACCAGTCAAGGAAAAAATATTCACAACTAATAACGAGAATATTAAAAATTCCAACAGAGCGTATATTTTTCTAAACAATTGATAAATTTTTTTCCTTAAATATTTCCTCTCCTAAGTAGAATGAACTAAAACCTATACATTCTAGACTTTTCTATTACTCATCATCTAAACATCGTCTTGTTTGAAAAGAAATTTAACACACGGAGATATTCTCGCGTTAGATATCAATATATGGCAAAGCAGAATCAATAACAATTAGTCTTTTAAAAGAGAGAATAGGAATAATAAGCATCAAAAAAAGATCTAAGTAAATGTGACATGTATTGAAAGATGACTGGATAACTATTATATTTAATAACAAATAATTCAAATAAAATCTTGTGTTTTTCAATGATAGATCAGTATTTCTTTGTAAAATATGCATGAGTATTAGTGTGAATCTTCTTCTCAATTGCATCCACATCCTAAAGGCAATTGTCTTCAAATAAATTAATGCGAAGTTTTTTTTTTTCATAGGGCGGAGGCGTAATGGGTGATGGTTGTGTCCAAGAAGAAATACGTTTTGTTATTTGTCCTGAAATGCTTATTAGTTTACTTCTATGTGAAGTAATTCAACCAAATGAAGGTGTTTTTCTTATTGGTTGTGAACGTTTTTCATCATATCAAGGTTATTCAAGAACATTTCAATTTAAAGAAAATTATATCGATCAAACTCCAAAGTAATCAATGAATTGCTTTTTAAATATAATATTAAAAATGAACAATCTTTTTTTTAGAGATTCTTGGGGTCGAAAATTATGTCATGTTGTTGCGATGGATGCTATCGCTTTTCATAATCGATCAACACAATATACAATAAAAAACATGAAAAGAGAATTAATTAAAGCTTATACATGTTTTCGTGTTCCAGCAGCAGTAACTGATCAAAAATCAGGTGTTGCTACGGGTAATTGGGGTTGTGGTGCATTTAATGGAAATAAACAATTGAAAGGTAAATGGAAAGTACCCTGCATGAGGCTATGGACATCCTAATAAATTCATTCTATAATAAAATGGTTCCGAAGTCGTGCCCTTTTATATTTCTCATTAATTAATTACAATTAATGACCAATTATTGGCTTCATCGTTCTATATGGGAAAGGAAAAGATCGAAATAGTCCAGATATTTTTTAGTAAAAGAATGGTGTGGGAGTGCGGATAGATGTAAGCAAGATGATCCCAATTCTACTGAGACTAGGACCAATATTTTTTCATTAAAAGTGATATCCTTTATGGTTGTTTAAGGCTTGTGTCAAATATCATATTCTCGCGACTCATGTATCCTAAAAGTTTATGCGAAGATTATAGATTGACATTCACTTTAATATTTTCTATTACAATTTTGATAGGCGAATGACTCCTTTTCTTTTGTCAATAACAGAGTTATCGAACATATAAACGTACAGGATAGATGAAGTATTAATGCATTAGAAACAAATTAATGCACCTCCAACATATGTATTACTAAGCGCGAAACCAGAACCAAAACGGTTTTTGGCCGAGATCAAAACTGAATACGCCTGCATCAGTGTCGATGTGTAGGGGTGCATGCTTTTACTTTTACATGGTACTACCACAAAAATTAGAAAGGTTGAAGATTATTGATGAACTGATATTCTGTTTTTGTTCTTTTATTATAAATTTATCGACTATTTTTTGCCTTGAACAATTTGGGTTATGGTTGTGGGTGGATAGAAGGTCTATCAACACACCTGCATTCTTCATTGATTGAATATCATCTTAAAGAATGTACAGATGACAATCTTACTGTAATAGAGCTTACTATCAAGTTTCGAGAATGTGTGAAAATGAAGCATACTAATAGTTTTTTTTTAAATATGAACTATTCGATTTCTTTGTTTTGTTTTTAGCAATGATACAATTAATTGCTGCTTCACAAGCTGGACGTCCACTTGTTTATTTAACATTTCGTGATCAAAATTTAGTCATGTCATTCCATAAAGTATATGAACACCTATCAAATGAAAAAGCAACAGTAAAAGATTTATGTACCTATCTTCAACAATATTCGAATTTATATAAAAACTTACCATTATTTGATTATATTCTTCAAACATCTGTATCATCTCTTTATTCATAATTTCGACTTTTTTTTCTTTGTATTCTATCTGTGATGTACGATGGATTTAATTTAATGAAAAGATTATTAGAGAAAACGAACAATATGTACTTGTAAATGTTTCTTTTTTTTACAGATATTAGAAAAGAAAAAATAATAATGTCGATTGATGTGGTATGTTGATAAGAGCAAAAAGAAAAACAAAAGATAACTAGAAATTTTTGTTGTATTGATTGTTGATTGCTAGTCAATTATAATGCCAATGAGAAATGCTGCTCCATGGTTAAATGAAACATTTGAAAGTTTAATGAAACAAATCATTGAGAATATTAATATTGAATTATCTATTTATAATGATGCCAGTTCAGCAAGTTGTTTTAGTTTTTTCATTGAGAGTTATTTAGGCTGTTTTTTTCATCTTTGTTATCGTTAGGATGAAACTTTAAATATAATTGAACAATGGAGAAAACGATTAGAATTGAAATATAAATTAATTATTCATGGACATGAAGATGACGAAGCTCGTGGTGGTGAGAAAAATTAAATAGTAGTGTTTGAAAATTTGCTTTGTTTTAGTGGGTTACGGGAAAAATCGAGCTGTTCAATATTCATCAGGTCGATTTTTATGTTTTCAAGATGCTGTATAGAAAGATGATTCTTATTGTCTTTTATTTTGAAAAATATATTTATTTAGGATGATCTTATGTGTTCAAATCGAATTCATAAACAATATCATGTAGCTATCAATGAAAAAGATGATGCAATATTGAGTATATTTATTATTAATCAAATTTTATTCTATGATTATTATTCTTAGTCGGATCGAAATATGAACGAATTCCAGAAGGATCAACTGATCGATATACACAATGGGCGAATAATTTAACGGAAGAACAACTTTATACACAAGTAAACATACTGTTTTTAATCATAATATTTATGATAGCATAGATAGAAAAAAAGATATTGTGTTGTTAGATAAGACTTATTATTCAAAATTTCATCAATATTTATTATTTGTATTAGATATATTTGGCACATGGACCAACTCTTATTATGCCAACTTGGTTTTGTTCAAGATCTTGGTTCGATCGGTTAGGTGGCTTTGATGAAATTGCTAAAGTCAATATGTCTTTTAATATATATTTATATCATAATCAATGATATTCGAAATTTCTTTTCTCAGGGTCATTGTGAAGATTTAACATTCTTTTTTAAACATCTTCGTAATGGTAAAGTATTTTATTTGAAACATCTTGATCTTAAACAAAAACTTTTCTTTTGTCTTTTTATGGGCGGTCGATTATATCGAGTCAATGAAATTCTTCTTTATTATCGATACCATCCAGAAGCAACAACGTTTTCCGTACATGAGTAAGTAACAAAATCTATAAGTGATGTGAAAGAAAATTTTGTGAAACACGGTCTAAAAGGAACAATTAAGTATAGAGGTAAAAATGTGGACCCTCCAGAGTAGAGTCTATCAAGTTCACAACTTTCGGACTCGATCGAGTATGGCACTAATCTGGTGGACTCTGCTCCACAGATCGTGACAGTCGTTGTTGATATACAATTACCGACCGTATATCTATAATGTCTTCTTCTAATACATGAAGTACTTCCTTATTGTATTTCTTTAATCTTCCAGTGATTAGCAAGAGCAGTTACATCATTTTTCATATTTTAATTTCACATGGGTTGCACTAAAAGCTTTTTCAATTAAAGAGATGTTATATGGTCAGTACGTATTCAAGAAATTCAATTAAATATAATTAATAATCTTGAAGGTTTGACTATTTGGAATGCAGGAAAACAGGTAAAAATTGTTTTTTGTTTAATTATTAATTATTAAAATTATTGATATTGAAGGGAAGAAAATTTTATCGATCATTAAATGATACAAATAAACAAAAGGTTAATTAAGAATGATTTTTATTTTCCAAAAAAAAAAATATTTTTCTAGGTTATTTGTTTTTGTGATATGGATCAAAAAAAAATTTCAAAAGGATTTTATACGGATGAATTATCTAAAGTAAACAAATTTATTGTTTGATCATCTTCAACAGATATAATCATTTTTTTTTAATAGGAGAAACGTCGTATTCCAGTTATTCATTTTATACAAGCCATTCCTCCAATTATTATTTGTGTCAAACTTGTGAGTTTGATTATTTGAACATTCTATAATAGATTTATTTATTTTTAGGGTTTAACAAATAATGATTTTGAAACAAATCTTGCTTCAATGAATCTACGTGAAGGCTTAGATTATTGGCTTTTTAGTTGATAAACAAAAGAAAAACGATCTACTTAATTTAATAGAGTTTTTCTTTTTTTGTTTTAACAAAAAATATCAAATAGCATCATTTTTCTATTTTAACAGTGATGAAACAGAAATTTCATTTTTTCCTTTATTTACGAGCACGTTGTTTTAGAAGTTTACTGACATAGGCAAAAGTTCCAAGGGAAAACAACATTGATTTATGCATAACAACAAAACAATATAAAATAATAATAATGAAATACCAGATTAGATGTATTGTCATGTTTGTGTACTGTTGAGTTTTTTGAAACCAATTAGTGTTCGACATAATAAAACATTCTTTTTAGATAATGACAATAACACAATTACTTGATTTACCCAATGAAATTTTCCCATTTATTTTTCAATATTTAAAGTCTACAAATTTGATACAAACATTTTCCAATGTAAAATCTCTTCGAATTCAAGCACTCATTCAATCTTTCCTTTCACATCTTGACATCTCTCAAGAAACTGATCAATGGATTCAAACTTATCTACCGATTTTAATCAATCAACAAAATATTGTTGCTCTTCGTTTACAAGATAAACATATTAAATTCATTTCGAAAGATTTACTATTAAGTAAAATTCACTCAATTCATGTATTTAGCTCAGATTGGAATACTGATTTATTAAAAGAAGGACTTGATCATTTTCGACAACGTTTAAAACAACTTTCTATTACATTTACATGTTCTCATGGAAAAGGAGATATTGGTAGTTATTTATTTAAATTTGATTCTCAACTTGAACATCTTAATATTATTGGGCGGTTTCTATTTTTTAATAAACATGAAATTAATACTTGCACTCAATTGACACATCTATCGATTGAACTTGAAGGAATGCACAGTGTATTCATACTTATAACACATCTACCCAATCTTCAGCAATTAAAGGTTAACTGTAATGTTTTTTTTTTTAATAATTTATTTATTGTTTATTTGTGTTTCATTTGTAGGTTAAATTTCGAGTGGAAGAACGTATAATTCAACCAACATCCTATGCTGAAAATGTAACCTTGTGTAAAACATTACATCGTGTTACTTTTACAGGTTGTACAAAATATTTCGAACATGTCGAACATTTTTTTACTATATTTGGATCAACAATTAAATGTTTAACTATCCATATTGACTTGATGTATTATATTGTCGATGGTAAACGACTTGAACAAGAATTATTGAGTAAAATGCCATGTTTATCATTACTTGATCTAATCATTCATTCAATTATGACTCATTGTAATCCAATAGAAATTGAAACATTTCAAAATTCATCTTGGCAAAATTTTAACCCTATTGTATATTGGAATGATATTCATGCTCATCAACATACAATTTTCACATTACCATATAGATCAAGTCGAGTAAGAACTTATTTTAAGCGAAATAGACATTTTAATTATTTCTTCTTTTGTGGAACTTACATTATGTTATTTGAAGAAAAATATAATGAGTGTAAGTTTAATATCAAGACTTTATGACTTCTTGGCATAACAATCAAGAGCAACAGGCATTAGATTCATTTCCCATATCTCCTTAATAACGGAAAAACGATATTAACAACAAGACTTACAAAGAAATCTCTTCAGCTGCGCTCTTTTCATTTTCATGATTTTTCTGTCGGTAGATACTATATAATCTTCTGACAAAAGCACTAAAAGGATATGAATTCAGTGAAGATCTAGGTGATCGCTGTGAAGTCTAGATACGAAAATGCATTGATTTGTCACCATCATCATATAATCAATATAAAAAATGTGAACTGATCAAGTTGTAACTTTAGGAAATAGTCAATATCAGTGTTTGTGAACGTACTGAGATATATAACAGTGTATTGAGACCTGATGTGGATATAATGATTACGTAGAACAAGTTTATTTGTCAGTTAAATCGACGACTAAAGTAATAATAATACTAAATTAAGAAAAATAGAATACGAAAATCGAAAAAAAATGAGCGAATAGCAACCAGACACGCTAAAAATAGAAAAACTTTTTGTTCAGAATGCAAAAATAAATAAGACAGATCGTTTTTCTAGTGGTTAATTATTCTTATAAAACAACTACAGTCTGCTAGAGACTTTTCATATGACATATTTTGTATGAATATAATGACAGTAAAGAGCACATGTGAGTTCCACACTCTAGTCTCAAATGAGTTGCGCTGAAAAGTTATTTTTTATCTTCTTTTTTTAGTTCGAACATCTTTCAAATGATTTTATTTCATCTTGTATATCAAATCGAACAGTTTCTCTTTGTTTTGAACGTGTTCGTATACTTTCACTTATCTCTACAACACCATTAAGATTAGAAATATTCGAATTTATTGAACAAGCATTTCCAAATATTGAAACACTTGAATTAACAAATCCATTCAAATTATCAAGATTTCAACACGAAAATAAACGAACTAGACATACTTGTCCCATGAGTGATGTTTTTATTTCAAATAATAATTTACAATTACCTTCGATTACTAAATTCTGTTTTCTTTTACAATCACAGTATGATGATTATCAAATTTTTCGTCGTTTTCTTCATCTTTTACCTAGTTTAGTTTCTTTACAAATGTTTATTGGACGATCGTTATTTCATGAAATCTTAATACATGAAAATGAAGATAATTTTATTCGAAGTGCATTAAATCGTATTAAAATTTTACAAATGGTTCGTTTTTATGATGAAAAAAATGTCTTAAGCAATGAAGAAATGAAAATTCTCTTTCCAAATGCTCAAATAATTTTTGGTCATGATGACCGTTAGCAAATTTTTGTACATCAGTGATAATGTAATAAAAAATTATTAGTAAAATGGTAGTTTATAAGAACGATTTTTTTTTTTATTTTAAAATAAAAATATATATATATATATACGTCGGGTGAGGCAAAATGATTGTAACATCGGCTGCTTTCATATATCTTTGTACAGACAAATCACTCGTTTAGATTTTTTTGAACCTTTTCTTTGTCGAAATATTACTGAAATATGTTCATGGAAAAATAATAATTATGAAAGAATCGAAGAAAATGTAATAGCTTATGTCCACATAACAAGCATATGTGTTTTGCTGAGGCAGCAAAAAGTTATTGTCAGCTACAGTGGAAACAAGAGAGTAGTAGCGTAGCCAGGAATTATAGCCATGATCGTCCATGAAACAATTTTTCTATGAATGATTGATCTTCATGGTTTCTTGGATGTGGATTGAGCTTAAGTTAAGTAAATTAGTCTTGACATGAAAGATTGAACTGAACAAAACATGATTTTTCAAATATTTCTTATCAATTTTTTTTGCATCAGTTTTTTTCGAAAATATATGTTGAATCCTTTGGAAAAAAAATCCGTTTTTTCTCCAAAGTGTTGTCACAATGGAAAGATCTGTTTTTATTAAGTTGTGAAGCGCTATTTTCTCTTTAATTTAAAATTTTTCTGAGCTTTCTAGCATATCAAATGGATCAGCAATCTGGACGCACGATTAATGAAAAGAAGAGTCGTTTTGAGAAAAACACCAAATAAAGTTTTCAATTGAAAATCCATATTTCTGTTTCGTAAAACAATAGAAGAAATACATCAATTATAATCTACCATTTATTATCAACTGTGGTGAAACAAACGAAGACATGCGTATTTATAAAACGTTTAAAAGTTTGAATCTATCATATAAAAAAACTTGAGATACGAGTTGTAATTATTCATTTTGCTCATCCACATTAATAATATCAGTTGCTTAAATAAACAAAACATGAAAAGAAGAAGAAAGGAATGATTATAAATGTGAAACAATGACGCCTAAGAAAGAGAAGAGAACTCACACTTATGTTAGAAGACGTCTCTTCTGCCATAGTACCATTAAAATAAGTATAGAATTAAATGAAGACTGTTAGGAAGAGAAATACAGTGTACAACTCCATTTGTTCAAAGACTTCCAACGCTTCCTAATTATTTCAGACATTTTTCTTAGATTCTTCATTATAGGAAACTTTAGAAAAAGTTAAGCAGGCAACAATAATTCATATTGTCATTAAAAAAATAGCTATTTCCCTTGTCAACATTATCAGTAAATTCTGCGAAAAAGCATCCAAATTTTGACAAATCGTACTAGTTTTGAAGGTAAACAATAACGACTATTCAACCACATAAAAACATCAAAATCGTTTTTTTTTGTCGAAAACTACGATTTTTGACAAGAAGAAATCTTAATAAGCAACTTTTTCAATCGAACAATAAGAAAACTGTAATATTATGAATAAGGTTTTTTGCTAGAAGAATGTCTGACAATGATATAACGTTTAAAAACTTACTATTTTATTTTTATTGGCTACTTTTTTGTTATTATGTTTCTATAGTAACTCTATTGTCCTTGAATAGCTAGACAATATGGTAATATTTTGTATGTTGATTTTTGTGTTCGGATTGTTTTTTAACATGTGTAGTGATAGAATGAAATAAAAAGAAGTCATCAACACTTCATTACTCTGTGAAATAAAAGTAGTCTTATTTTTTTCATGGCATCGAAAACATCACTTTTTGACTTACCAAATGAACTTTTTCCATGTATTTTTCAATATCTGAGCGCAATTGATCTCTTAAAAATATTTTCTGATTTTGAATCACGACGACTTCAAGCTCTCATTCAACCATTTATTGCACGATTAGATATTTCTCAAGAATCTAATGAATGGATTCAAAATTATCTACCAAATATATTGACAAAAAATAAAATTATTGCGCTTCGTCTACAAATGAATCATTTAGTTCTCATATCAGAACATTTACTATCAACTAATATTCAATCTATGCAAGTGACTAACTGGAATGTTTCAATTGATTTTTCAGAACAAATTATGGCTCAGCTTCGTCGAAATTTACAAAAGTTGTCAATCGTACAACCTGATGATAATGAATTTAGTGATCTAACTAGTCTATTGTTTCGATCTGATTCTCAATTGAAACATCTTATCATAAAGGATTGTGTTCTATATATTTTTAATGGTGATATTGAAACTTGTACTCGATTAACACATCTCTCAATTGAATTAGAAGGAATGAATCCAGTATTTATACTTATTGAACATTTACCCAATCTTGAAGAATTGAAAGTTTGATTAAATTTATGTTCTTCTTATTTCAAATTTTGAATAATTTTTATTTCTAGGTTAGAATTCACAGTCAAGAATGTATTGTTCAAACAGCACCTAATACAAATGGTGTAAAGCCATGTAATAAACTTCGTTCTGTTACTTTTACAGGTTGGATCAAATATTTTAATCATATGGAAAATTTCTTTGCTACATTTGGATCAACAATTGAATATCTTTCAATGAATATCGATTCTAGATATTACTTATTCGATGGTAAACAACTTGAGCATAGACTACTTGACAAGATGCCACGTTTATCTTCACTTGATTTAATCATTTTTTCACCATTAGTTGGTAATGATCCTATAGAAATCGAAACATTTCAAAGTTTTGCTTGGCAACAATTCAATCCTATTGCGTACTGGAATGATGTTCATGCTAAACAACATATGATTTTTACATTACCATACAAATCTGATCAAGTAAGATGTTGATTAACTAGTACAAAATAATACATATTGATCTTGTTTATTGATTATAGTTTGAATATTTTTCAAATGATTTTGTTTCAAATTGTGTATCAAATCGATCAATTTCAATTTGTTTTGAACGTGTTCGCATGCTCTCACTCATTCCTACAACACCATTAACTCTAGAAGCATTCCTATTTATTGAAAAAGTTTTTCCAAACGTTACAACAATTAATTTAACCCATTGGATTATTGATCTTTTAGATGAAAGTGAAGATGAAAAAGATAGAAATCTTACAGTTATGGATGAAGATCTTCTTTTAGATACTAGTTTACAAATACGATCCGTTACAAAATTCTGCATATCTTTATGGTCTCCATTTAATGATTATAAAACCTTTCGTCGGTTTGTTCAACTTTTTCCAAATTTAATTTGTCTCGAACTCGATATTGAATTATCACTTCTACATGATATTTTGAAACATGAACAAGAAGATAAATTTGTCAAAACTTTATTAGCTCGTATCGAACAATTGAATATTACGTATAGCGATGACAAAAATACGCTCATTGATGCTGAAATTTCTTATCTCTTTCCAAATGTCAAGAATCTTGTTAAGAAAAACCGTCATAATTTAGGGTGACTTTAGTTCCTATTCAATCGAATACTAAAATGACTGATAATAGTGTGTGGATTTTTTTCATTAATAAAAAGTTTCATTTTTGCTATACGATTGACCATTTTAATAGTATTGCTGATTTCTTTTTGAATAAAAAAATTTTTAAAATGCATTTATGTTTCAATAACTTACTAGGAATTTAAACCCTGAATTATCAAAAATCTTGCAGATTATGTAAAAACAAAACCTGGTTTATCGGTTCTCTTTATTTTATGTATGTCGTCAAATTTTTTTTCTTATCACACAAAGAAAAGAAAGAAAGCATGCTCACACGCGAACTGTGAGAGCGAAAAAGAAATGAAGTTATCGTCAATGCCACACAAAGAAAAGTATAAAAAGAGAATGAACTGTCGACATGGAGAGCAAGGAAGAAACATTTTCACTACATTTTTCTTTATAAATACAAATTTCTTGTTTTTTTTTTCTTACAGAATTTTCTAAAATAGTTGGCTGATTTTCTATCACTCAATGGGATGCATGCCGAGTAGAACCGCTTCTAGAGTTGACAACGTTGCAGACAATCCTGTTATGCGTCATCAACATATAACTACAGGTGGAAAATTTTCTAATGGAAGAGAACGCAATGATCTCGAAGCAACAGAAGGAGAAAGTAAGTTTCTTTTCTGTTTTTCGTTTTAAATTGTTTTGTTCAAAAAAAAAAAATAATTATTTCATATATATTCAATCGAATTATATAGGGATTGAGATGTATAGTGCTTTTATTAATGGAACCAGACCTGATGAAATAATACAAAAAGTGAAATATACGAATCTTTGACCTCTTCTATATAATATATTCTAGGGCATATCTTTTGATACAATTACCAATAAATGGCTAGAACCACCGATTGTTAAATCTATGAAAGATATTGATGATAAAAACTTCATTTTTACGATTAAAGTAAATTTTACTTTTTTAAAATTGATTGTTTATTGTTGCTTAGCCATGGAGATATGATCCATCTCGACCGGATCAAGAACCGAGACCTAGCAATGATGAAAGTGTTGATAATGATCTATGGGATGATGATCATGTTCGTGTGCCATGGTCACGATTCTATATATCTGTCAGTTAGGCCATATTGTTGTTATTATTTTATATTATTTTCTATTGATAAAGAGTAATCGAAAACCCATATGGCCTTTGATTTGTCAGTGGTTGACCTCTCTCAGAGATAAATGCGTTAGTCAAAAGGCTCAATTTAAAGATTTAAAAGTAATGAGTTAAAATTTTATTCGAATAAACAAAAAAAATATACTAGGCCACAATTGAAACGTGTAATGGACGTCGTTTTGATATGGAATGTTTAGAGAAGCTGATTAAGAAAGTTAGTTCTTTATTATAATTGTATTTATTTTGTCAATTCATTCTTATTTCAAGATCTATTCTGATGAAGAACGCGCTAATTTCATGTATATTACTCTATCTAAAATGTGTGATCTTGTATTACATATTGATTCAGTTTGCTCTCAGGTATATTTATACCTAATATTTTCATAAAAAATTATAGATTTATAATTTTTCAGCCACTATCATTATTACGTATTGAAACAAATCGTTCAATTACAATGTCACAACGTCAAGCTGCTTCATTGTTAGCTTGTGCATTTTTCTGTTTATTTCCAAATCGTTCTCATCAGACGTTAAGCAAAGAATATGAAAACTACCAAGATCCAAATTTTGAAACGTAAGTAATTATATATATTAATTATTTATTGCTCATAGTATTATCGTCAATTTTTGAAGATTATTTCAACATGGACCTCAAAGCAAAATAGAAAAACTGAAATGTATTTTACATTATTTTAGACGTGTTACAGAAACGAGTTTGTTTATAATAACTTTGTCTAATACATTTCTGTCATTTCATTTGTAGTGCCCAATGGTGTCATTACTATTCAACGTTTTGCATTATCCAGGAGTCGTTTTCCTCAATGGCCTGATTTAAACACAGGTCTCTGTGATTTACATTTGACAACGGGTAAAAAAATCGAAGATATCAATAGTGTATTACAAGTAAATATCAAGACTACCTTTACGCAGTCATTGATTTTGTTTTTTTAGGTTGACTTTGCTAATAAATATATCGTAAGTATCAAAAGAACAATGGTTGCTTTTCTATTACTAAAGTATTTTATAACAAAATTAGGGAGGTGGTGTTTTAAGTGCCGGTTGTGTACAAGAAGAAATTCGTTTTACTATTTGTCCTGAAATGCTTGTTAGTTTACTTGTTTGTGAAATGATGCAGAAAAATGAATGTATATTTCTTATTGGATGTGAACGATATTCATCATACAAAGGTTATGCCAATTCATTTCAATTTGGTGGAAATTATGAAGATAAGACACCTAGGTATAACATTTTTTTCTCTCAGTCTCGATTACAACTAAAACTTGACTTAGTCACTATGACTGAGTGACTATGTTGTTCAACACATATCCATAACGTAGTGTGTGTAAACCTCAATATCACTAACCATGAAATGACCGTGGACAAATCACTAACGGCTATTTATCTAGAATCACCCATACAATAGCATACTGACTACGTTATGACATACAGCTGTTCTTGTGGTTAGTTGGTGTGTATGGGAAAGATATCGGACTACTGAATCTGTCGCTAGGTAGCATCCTATACCACATGGCAGCTAACAAGCAGGAATATTCTTCTTTCTTCTTCGTCCTAAAACTTGAAGCACTTGATCTGATTTGTTGCAAGACGACAAAAGTCGAGATTTGAATAAAAAGTCTTTTTGTTTCTTTACAACTTCCTATCATGTTATGTTTTTTAGAGATAGTTGGGGTCGAAGATGGTGTCATGTAGTAGCTATGGATGCTATTTATTTTCGTAGACCTTCAGATCAATATAATATTAAACTTATCGAACGTGAATTACTTAAAGCCTATACAAGTTTTCGTCCACTCGGAAAGGGATCAGATTATGAGTTTGGTATTGCTACTGGAAATTGGGGTTGTGGAGCATTCAATGGTGATAGACAATTGAAAGGTATAAATTGTTCTGTAAAAAAAGTTAAGATACCATTATAATCATAAAATTTTAGCAATAATTCAATTGATGGCTGCTTCCGAGGCTAGACGTCCATTAATATATGCCGCTTATGGTGATAAAAATTTGATCACATCATTCTCTGTGCTTCATGACTACTTGAAAGAGCAAGGAGCAACAGTGAGGGATTTGTATTATTATCTGCACCGATATTGTGATGAACAACATCAAGAGCCATTATTTGAATACATTCTTATGACATCTGTTTCCAAACTTAAGTGTTAATATTAATTATCTTTTGGTTTTTTTTGAAATATATCTTCTGATACATCCGTGAAGAAAGAAATAGTTTACAGAAAAAAAGATACAAAAGATCACAATATATACTATATATAATTTGATCATTTCTAAAATTATGAGCGTATTACCTTTTATATCATCGTTGTAAAAACATGATGACATGTTCTTATATTCAAATATCGTAAGTTTTATTACTGCTTAGCTACAGCTAGTCTTAGTCACTTAAAATTATTTGATAATTGTAAATCATTTTATTGTCTTCCTTGTCATTTATTAAAGTTTATTCATCTACATGATACTTTAAAACATGCACACAAAGATTCTTAGGTAACAACTGCATTTACTCATAACATATGTTGCAAAAGAAATGGAAAAAAATGTCAAACTCTATTAGATTATATTGTTGACTTCTACAGTAATCAAATATGTTTCTGCTGGAAAAAGCAGTGTCTCAACTATAAATTTTGTATCAAACATATTTTTCCAAAACTATGATACTCTCTATGAAATTTTCTAATCGAAATTGAATAATCGTCCTGACGATAAGAGAAGCAAATTCGCAGTTTTTGTATTCGGTGACTAGGGTACCCTACTCATCTCTAGGACGATTACAGTCCATTGATCTAAAACTTTCGACTTCAGTTAACAGAACAAGTTCAAACTAGGACCTGATGGGCTTTCATTGAAAGTTAAATTTGCTCTTGCTTTTGTACCAAACGATCGCTTTTAGTGAGAGAGATGAAATAATTTCGTCGTTCACAAACTATCTGGCCATATTGTGATGGTAAAAGTTATTTTTTAAATTATCTTTTTTTCTAAGCTAAGTTTTTATGATCGGACATATTTCGGATATATAGTGTAAAAAAGAATTGAGTTCATGCATGGTTTTTTGGAGATAATGGTCGATGTTCTTTGAAATTTATAGTTCTAGATACAGACCTTATTTTAGAAACATTTCATTTTTCAAATCTTTTTCATTGAAGAGTATGGAACGAATCTAAGAAATTTTAACAAAAATAAGATGATAGAGGTTTTGATGAGCTATGTTTTTATGCGTTTTTTTAATAGTTTTAAGTCATGCAGCCCAAACTAATTGAAAATAGCAGCTTTCCAAGTTGCAACAACTTTTCCAAGATGCTTAGATTTTTGACTTGGCCACTTTCGGAAGTTCGTTGTGAAAAAATATGTTTGGTGCGAAATTCGTAGCTCGAACATTACTCTTTCCATAAAAAAAAGCAATTGCTTTAGCTTTCAACAGTTCTCAAGTTTTGCTCACACAACCTCATGCGTTTGTTTTTGTTTTTTTTTCTGTTCTGCTTCATGATAGGTTTTTTTCAATAGCGAAAGAAAATAAATGAAGTGTGTACATCGTGCACGCATCCATTTACTCGTAACATTTTTTTTAGAAAAAACTATGTTCGTTTTTTCTGAAGGTTTTGGGTAATAGTAAATGATTCTTTTTTCTTCTGCGGTCTGGATTAAATCATCAGATGTTGTCTAAATAAATTAATTTTAGAAAAAAAAACTTCATAAAAAGTTCTGCAATATGGCCGAGCAACCTTTAGATTTACAACAAAATAAAGAAGAGGTTGATGATGTTGAGTCAACCTCGGAAGAAAGTAAGTCATGATTGCACTTGGACGTTTTTTTTTTATTTAATAAATACATATTGTTTGTTTAACAGATTTAGATATAGAAATAGTTGACCCTTGTCTCAATGATGAAGGAATTGTAGAGATAATATCTCAAGTAAGTTTTATAATATTTTATTTTTCATGTCTGCATATTCTGTTCTAGGGTACACCCTTAGAGACAATTTTGAATATTCATCCTCAACCACCATATGTACAAGATATGGAACAAATTCAAAATAATAATTTTATATTCATGATCTCAGTAAACATTTAATATTATGAGAATAATTTTTATCTGTTTTAATAGCCATTCAAATATGATCCATCAAATCCTGAACGTGAACCTTCAACAAGTTGTGTTCAAAATCGATCTGTTGATCAATTGGATTCAGATCCTGTTTTTATGCCATATTCATCATACAATCTTACTGTAAATGATTATCATTCTCATATTTATTTAATATTATTCGAGTTCTATCTTATTGAAGCGAAATAAACAATCGATATGGTTACTTAATCAGCAATCATTAATTAATCTTAAGAATATGTGTGATAATCATACGGCTACCATAAAAGATCTAAAAGTGAATACAATAATGTAGTTGTTTGTATAAACAACAAGAAAACTCATTCGATTAATACTTTCCGTTTGAACTCATGGGTAATACACAAACTGCAGACCAAAATCTTGGAAGGGTTCATGAAAATTAAGTTTTTCTTCCCCAGTTATGGTCATTTTACTGATCATTCAGACTATTGCAGGATATAACGAGAGAAACCACATCAAGTAGTTTCGGTCTAAATTTCTCCTCAACAATAGTTCTTATAGTAGCCTGAAAATTTTAGCTCAAACGGATGTTTTCCTGCTCAGATAACATGTTTTTGAAAAATATGTTACTTTCAGACAAGAGCTCCAACAATGGCCTAGCTTTAAGCATACGACCTCGTAAGACGATATCATTCTTTTAAGCTGAAAATTTCAGGATATCATACGAGCCATGATAACTATGGTTGAAGAGAATTTCAGACCAAAACTTCCTGTTACAATTATATTTTTCAATATTTTTATCTGCACTATGAGTCATAGATATGAAATCAAACGGAGATTATCAATCGAATGAATTCTCTCGTAAATTAACACTATTATGATAGAAAACAATTCGAGATTGCGCGCATTGTCATTATAATTTGGACTCTCTACAAAAGTTAATTGATGACGTAAGTTTTTTTCTCATTTTCACAATGCACATTAGTTGATGATTACTTCAAGGTTTATTCAAACGATGAACGTGCTCATTTTATGTCGACTGTTCTATCCAACATTTGTTCTCTTGCACTTAATGTGAATACAATTTGTAGTCAAGTATTGATCTTTGTCTTATTTTGTTTCCCTATATAAAAGATACTATGTTTTAGCCACCACCATTATTACGCACTGGAACAAATCGTTCAGTCACAATGTCACAACGACAAGCTGCTTCATTGTTAGCTTGTGCATTTTTCTGTTTATATCCAAATCGTTCTGATAATAAACAGAAGAAAGGATATCGCAATTTTCCAAATCCAAATTTCAATGCGTAACTACATGTCATTTATTTATTATTATTTTTTTAAATTGAGATCTTATGAATTTAAAGATTATATCAAAGTGGACATCCAAAAAAAATAGAAAAACTCAAATGTATTTTTCATTATTTTCAACGTATTACCGAAAAAAGTGAGTGTATGATTAGTTCATTTCTTCCTTTAGTGCTGGTAAAATTTAGTGCCAAATGGTGTCATTACTGTTCAACGTTTTGCATTACCTAAACATCTTTCTCCACAATGGGCCGATTTTACAACCGGTCTCTGTAACTTGCATTTGACAACAGGACAAAAAATCGAAGATATCAATAATGTATTACAAGTATATATCAAGACTATTTTTACACATGCATTGATTTTGTTCTGTTTTAGGTTGACTTTGCTAATAAATATATTGTAAGTATCAAAGAACAACGGTTGCTTTTCTATTACTAAAGTATTTTATAACAAAAATTAGGGAGGTGGTGTTTTAAGTACCGGTTGTGTACAAGAAGAAATTCGCTTTAGTATTTGTCCTGAAATGCTTGTTAGTTTACTTGTATGTGAAAAGATGGAGGTCAATGAATGTATCTTTCTTATTGGATGTGAACGATATTCATCATACAAAGGCTATGCCAACTCATTTCAATTTGATGGAGACTATAAAGATAACACACCTAAGTAAGAAATGTTTTCAATCAAATCTATCTCATAGCGTTTTACAAACAATTGAAATAAACAAAAAGATAGTTGAATTTTTTCAGTCAAAAATAATTAGTTTTTGCTGTTAGATTTCATATTTTTAACTAAATACGTCATATTGTCAGAGATGATTGGGGTCGAAAATGGTGTCATCTTGTAGCAATGGATGCGATTTTCTTTCGTCATGCATCGACACAATATGATATGCATTGTGCAGATCGTGAACTACTCAAAGCTTACACTAGTTTTCGTCCACTAGAACAAGGATTAGATTATGAATTTGCTATTGCTACTGGAAATTGGGGTTGTGGTGCATTTAATGGTGATAAATATGTGAAAGGTATAGATTTATTTACAATGATGAAGTTTTTCTTCTGGGCATATTTTCTTTTTTTAAGCCATCATCCAATTAATGGCTGCTTCTAAAGCTCGACGTCCACTTATCTATGCAGCTTATCGTGATAAAACTTTAGTGCATTCATTTGGTGTAGTATATGAATACTTGAAAGCTCACAACGCAACAGTGGGAGGTTTATATTTATGTCTTGAACAATACTTTACTCAAGTTGATCGAGGGTCACTATTCGAATATATTCTGAACATACCTGTTTCATTTCTTAAATCTTAATATTGTTTTTCTTAATATAAATTATTCAAGATAAAAAGTAAATAGTTATAATAAAAATGTTCAATCAAGATATGTATATATACAGGGTGATTGAAAAGTAACTTTCTATTTAAAATTCTTTATTACTATCAAACAACGAAAGATATCGTCCTGATTTTTTCACCATTTTGACGTATGGACTATAGCATTTTGTTCTAGATGAAACAAATTCGTTGATCGTTTGGCTGTCTAAGATCAAACCCGAATTTTGTCTTGATAACATCTGGAAAAAACTCATTATTTTTAGTAGTTTATTATTTTTGTACTAGAATCAGGATGTGAGTATGAGTGTGCGTATAGGCGTCCGGTGTGTATGTAAAGTTGGAATGTGTGTTTGAACAATGCAATAATGTTCACCCAAACCCACACACCCACATCCTGATTCTAGTACAAAAATAATAAACTACTAAAAATAATGAGTTTTTTCCAGATGTTGTCAAGATAAAATTCGGGTTTGATCTTAGACAGGCAAACCATCAATGAATTTTTTTCATCTAGAACAAAATGTTATAGTCCATACTTCAAAATGGTGAAAAAATCAGGACGATATCTTTTGTTGTTTGAGAGTAATACAGAATTTAAAATAGAGAGATACTTTTCAATCACCCTGTATATTGGAACTAATGGCGATTCAACATTATGAGATCACAAACAAAGTCCATAATTAACAACTAATTGGGTTTCGTGCAGAAAACTTCAATAACACTTTATAAATATATTTTCTAGCGTTTTTATTTTTTTTTGCAATCTTTTAGCCAAGAAAAAAAAAAGTAAAATCTGTTTAAGGTGCTCGCACTTCAAAATACGATCAAAATCTTTGGATCATAGTTAGATGAATCTGGTCGATTTACCTAGAGTGTGAGTGTGGAGGTCGATGTCGGTGTACATGTGCGCGAACGCATGACCTATGCTCCCACCTGCAAACAAACTCACGCCGACACTCAACCTCAGTAAATGAAGCTCACACTCGTAGAAAAGCTACCCCTACAATTGGACACTAGTGCCTGAAAATGTCATAAACAAACTATTTATTGATTTGAAAATTGCATAGCTATGACCATCGTGTTGATGATGAAGCGAAAAATTCAGAAATATCCGAAAATACCAATATTCGAGTAAATTTGGTAAGAAAGTAGTGCAAAATTGACTAGGCAATCTTTTCAGGTTAAACTGATTGATGCAAAAATAGGTATCATTCATCATAATTATCTTGGTACTTAAGCAATCGAATCATAATTGTGTCTGTGATCTAAACATTTGATGAACGTATGTACACAAAAATATTCAGCTCTCTAGCATTCATAATGGCTGAGGCTCTCTAGGTTGCAGATTTTTGTGAATAATATTAATGAGAAAATAAGTCAATAGAGATGACTCAAACAACTAAAATCGCTGGGATTGAGACCACTTGAAAAGAAGCTACTGAAACCAAACAAACTTGGTCCTGTACATTTTCATCAACTACATATTACTTAAAATCCTCCGTTTCATACTTAAAAATGAATATGAAAACAAAAAGAAATGTATTGTAGATACTGAACTTTGCGTAATTAAATCATGTTCAATGAAAACAATATGTTGCGTACTAAAGAGATTTGTCGTGTATATCTACAGCTAAAAAATTTTCTCTATTGGCATAACAATCACACTGAATGAATTTTGTTCGTTGCCAGTTCAATAGCACATTTATAATAACAATAAACTTGAAGAAAAAGCGAAACATAGAATAGGGATTGGTATTATATCTTTGCTTTAGCCAGTAAAGTAAAATGAATTTAATTACTTAAAATTAATCGTTGACTTTCTAGCCCAGCATCGTACAATGATAATGGTGCTGCACCATTATGAAACTATAATGTTAGACTCCAAAATCAACATTAAACTTTAAGTAATTAAATTTACTTTACTTTTTCAAAGTCAAACAAAGCTAAAATGCCAACTTTAGCATGGAAACATTATCTAATAATAATTAAATTTGATCAAATCGATCAAGTTATGTCTTCGCATGTTTTCAATTCTTTTTCGATTATATGACACATTTGCATCTATTAATATTGATTGTATGAATTTCGCAAAAAAAAACGTCACTATTCTTTTCTCTATCCTCCTTTTGCTTTCAAATAAGGTTTTTTTCTTCTAGTAAAAGAATAAAAAAATCAAATATTTGTATAGTGCACGAAAGAAATACCTTGTTGGTAGTTGCAAACATCTACTTTACTTATGTTGTGAAAGAAAGCGCACGTGGTTCTCATTTTACTCGGAGTAAAATACTCAACTAGTCAAAACGATTCACGTCATACTATGCATGATCGATTTGGTGCTTCACGGCCACGCATAAAACGCGATGATCGTGTATCAACTCCAAGGAGAAGTACGTTAGATTTGCGCACGTTTTTAATAGAATTTTTTCAGAAAGTTTTACACATAACATAATGTAGGAATTGCGTTCAATGATGATATTAGCAATGTAGATGAAACTCATGACAAAATATCAAAAGTAAATTTCACGAGTCAGTTCTGTTTTCATTTCAAAATATTGTTTTGTAGGGTACACCCTTGAACATGATTATCAATTCTTATCGTCGACCTCCTCTAATGGTCGATATGGAAAAAAATCAGATTAATAAACATATATTTATGATTTCAGTGAGCTATTTTTTTCTATTGAAGAAAGTAAAATTATTATTTTGTTTTGAATAGCCATTCACTTATGATTCATTGCATTCCAATCATGAACCAAAGCCGTTGTATTCAGGTTTTTATGTTGATCGATGGGATAAAAATTATGTTCGTATGCCATGTTCACAAAACTATATTTTTGTAAATTAAAATACTCTCAATATTTTCTATACATTAATTTCTATTGATAAAGAGAAATAGACAGCCTATGTGGTCGATAATTGCTGATCAATTGGTTCATCTCAAACAAAAATGTGATAAAAAACAGGCTACTGTTGAAGATTTAAAAGTAATTATTTTCCATTTATACTGTAATTTCAATAAACGAAATATTACAACAGATGACAATTGAAAACTGTGCTGGACATCATTATGATATGTATTGTCTGGAAACATTAATTAATAAAGTAAGGGATTTTTTTCTTGTAATTGTAAAAGCTAATCGACAATCATTAATAGATTTATTCACACGATGAACGAACTCATTTTATGTCGACTGTTCTATCCAAAATGTGTAATCTTGCACTTCACGTGGATACAATTTGTAGCCTAGTATTGATTTTTGTCAGGTTTTGCTTTCATATATGAAATATAAAATGTTTCAGTCATTTCCATTATTACGCATTGGAATGACTCGTTCAATTACAATGTCACAAAAACAAGCAGCTTCATTGTTAGCTTGTGCATTTTTCTGTTTATTTCCATATCGTTCTAGTAATGAACAGAATGATGAATATGAAAATTTTCAAGATCCAAATTTTAATCAGTAAAACTACATAGTTAATAATTTTCTAATCTATAATCTAATTGTTAAGACTATACAAATATGGACCTCCACAAAAAATAGAAAAACTCAAATGTATTTTACATTATTTTCAACGTATTACAGAAGAAAGTGAGTATAGGATTATTTCACTTCTCTCTCTCTGTGCTAACACTACTACAATTTAGTGCCCAAAGGTGTAATTAGTTTTGGACGCTTTTCATTACCTGTCAATTCCATCCCAGATTGGTCAAGTTCAATCAAAAATCTCTGTGGTATACATTTGACCACGGGTGAAAAAATCGAAGATGTAAAATGTGCTCTACAGGTAACTTAAACGATTAGTTTTCATGTATTTGTAATTCTTTGTGCTGTTAGGTTGATTTTGCTAATAAATATATTGTAAGTGTCTAAGTAATCATATTCATTGCTGTTTTTCTTACTGAAATATTGTATAAAAAATTAGGGAGGTGGTGTTTTAGGTGCCGGTTGTGTACAAGAAGAAATTCGTTTTACTATTTGTCCTGAAATGCTTGTTAGTTTACTTGTATGTGAAAAGATGGAGGTCAATGAATGTATCTTTCTTATTGGATGTGAACAATATTCATCATACAAAGGTTATGCCAACTCATTTCAATTTGATGGAGACTATAAAGATAACACATCTAAGTAAGAAATTTTTCCAATCAAATTTTATAATAATTGTGTTTTATAATCTATAAAACTAATGATCATCATAGAGAAGATATTTTTGATGCATGTTGAAACTTTCTTTTTCTTCAGTTTGACATTGGTCTTCAAACTAGATTTGTTTCTTATAGAATAACAGACGTTATCATTAAAATTTAATTCTTGAAATATTCTAATACATAGTAAACTACTTAGTTTTCATAAGTATAGATACATGATAAACATTCAAAGAAATATATATCAATCTATTGAATTTAACATTGCCATCATTAAACTAGTCTTCGTAAATATTTCACGTATTTAGAGATAATTGGGGTCGAAAATGGTGTCATGTCGTAGCAATGGATGCTGTTTGTTTTTATGATCCAACCTTACAATATGATATGAAATATGTGCAACGTGAGTTAATCAAAGCTTACACAAGTTTCTATCCTCAAGCAACGAAAATCGAAAGAGAAAATATGTTTGGTATTGCTACTGGAAATTGGGGTTGTGGTGCATTCAATGGCGATAGACAATTGAAAGGTAAAATTTAACAAACTATCAAATAAAGTATTATTCAAATATATTTATTTTTAGCAATTATTCAATTAATGGCCGCTTCAGAAGCTGGACGTCCACTAATTTATGCAGCTTATCTAGATAAAAATTTGGTTAAATCATTCTATGAAGTTTATGAATATTTATTCAGTCAACGAGCAAGAGTACGGCATTTATATCGATATCTTGAACGTTATTCTATAGAAAATAATCGAAGATCGCTATTCGAATATATTCTTAAAACACCAATGTCTTCTCTTCAGTCATAAATTTTCGTTTTTTTGTGTTTCATTGAATTTTTGTTTCTTTTATTAGAATGAAATATTCGAGAGAAACAAAAAATAATAACTATGCATAATAACAGACTTTCGTTAAATCAATTTAGATTGTGATGAGACTATTACTGTTTAACAAAGAAAATAATGTATTTTCATTGAAAAATGTTTTAAGCCTTATTCTCACTTACCTATATAAAATATGATTAACCCTTTCGAGGCGATGTCGCCCACCGGTAGGCAACGCTATAATTTGCAGTGGTCAGTCATCCATAAAAACAAAAAGTTCTTGGAAAATGTCTTCGTCGATCAGACTTTGTGGAGCTATCTGCGCTGATCATTTTGATAAAAAAATATTCTAAGTTTGACCAATAAATGACGGTGCTATGGTCAAAATACTGAAAAATTTCAAGCTGCTCTATATGCTAGAGCTATAACGTTTTTCAGTATTTTAATCATAGCATCGTCAATTATTGGTAAAATTTAGAATATTTTTTTTATCAAAATGATCAGCGCAGATAGCTCCACAAAGTCTGATAGACGAAGATATTTTCTGAGAACTTTTTGCTTTTATGGATGACTACCCATGGAAGCACACTAGTTACATCCCTAACATTTTTGGAACTGCCCGTGATTCTATAGCTTATTATCACCCTATGAATTATCAGTTATACTCTTAAATCCCGTTTTTAACGGGCTTTCATTTGATATAAAAATCACTTGTATATCTCTTTGCATTTGAGCTGTAATCTTTGGAAAAATATTTTTGGAAAACCTGTAGAATCACATCGCCTCGAAAGGGTTACGGAGTAACTGGCAATTTTTGTTTTCCATATAAATATTTTTCTTTTGCTAAATCATAAATTTTCTGGAAATAACTTAACTTGTGTTGATATGACTTCATTAACTTTCGTTATCATTCTTCGAAACTGATCCAATCGTTGAGTATTAGATTACACACAAGATAGGTGTGAGTTATATGATTTAAAAAAATGATGACTAAAATTAGACGACTTGTCTCATTAATAAAATCATTTAAAACTTGTCCGATTATGCTGTCCAGTAGTTAAGACGAGCCTTATTTTGGTCTTAAATACTGTAGTTATTTAGCTGAATCTATCCACTTTTTTTACTACTCTTTGATAAACAAGGAAACGATTTTTCATAATCCTACTATAGGTGTTTTCATCGAGTAACTTTTTACCTAAGCATTGCATGAAATTTCTCTAGACGATGGATGTATTTCATATAGGAACAAGTATTGGGTAGCTTCAACCGATTCGATTGACTGAGAATTTCTTATTGGAAAAGCAAACTTGAATAAATTTAGAAAGGCTCGATCCAGAGACTTCCGGTAAGGTGCCTAAGAAAAAATAAGAGATTTTTAGATCATGTGGTAGAGTGCTGCACTATGTCAACTAATTTTTCTCCGTATATTGAATATTAATTTTGTTGATTAATCGGCTTTCTTCATCGAATGTTTTTTGTGAACCATTCTTTTTGTTTCTATCATTATACTTTTTCCAAAATTTATACTGAAAGAATCTATGAAATAACAGTGATGACAAAATCATAACTTGATTGTTTCCTTTGTTTGTATCTAAATAATCTCCTAAAATTAAAACAGATTTAATCTATATTAATATATGAAAACTGTAGAATAGTAGGAATAAGTTTTTCATAATTAATAAGTTTCTATAAATATTTTTTTACTCATTGTGACTGATATATTGCCTCTATAAAAAGAAATGTCATTTCAATAATGTTTCAACCTAATATAATGAATTTATTTTTCTTTATTCTAAAAAAATGACGGAAGCATAACTATTTAATCATATGTATTTGTCGGCACATGTCATTATTCTTTTGTGTAAATGTGTAATCTTGACCAAGAAAATGACGTGTACGATTGCCAAACCATCGAAAAGCTTTTGTTCGTTTTAATGAATAAAAATTTTCCACGTGATCACTAATAATAAAATTATTTGAAATATTTTCATATTAAAAAGTTTAATATAACTTACTAAATTTTTGATGGTTTTACACTCATTTGCATACAAACATTTATTGGTGTATCAGCATAATCAACATCAGTTGTATAATCAACAACAACATCGGTACTTATTGTTACATTAATGCCTGTTGTAACAAAATCATTTAAGATATCAACATGACTACGTACGCTAAGACCCGAGCTACAATATTATATACAAGCATATATTAATAAATAAATAATTATATTAATTACTAATACAACAAACCTGACTCGAATAACTGAATGTGAATTTTTATTCCATAAACTTATAGATGCCATACCAGATAAATCAAGTGAAGCTGCACTTTGAGCTTCATAATGAACAACAAGACCATTATGAAGATGAATATAACGAGATACATCATGTACCATTATATTACTCTAGCACACAAAACAAACAAACTTATTAGCCATAGTTTCATTAATGTTGAAATGTGGAACTCACGTGCATTCTTTAGCCTCATTATAATACTGCCAAAAACATAAAGTGAAAAATCTTTCAAAGATTTGAACTAGTAGAGAAGCAATCCATCTTATTTATTGTTGTATTTCGAATAGAAATTTCTTTTTTTGCTGATGCTCTAGTTTTTCTTTCGATTGTTGCTCTTTGCTAATTATTCTGCTATTCATAATGCTATTCTTCTTAATTTAATATTATTCTCAATAAGATCAGAAATATTGATAATGATTATTTCCTAAAGTTAAAATTTGATTACTTCAGGTTTATTTATGTTGGTTTTATGACGACTGTGGAATGCCAAAATAAAAAAACTCCACTATTTAAAACATTTGCAAATGTATTCCAAGTATTCGAAGTACGAGAAAGACTGTAGAATGTTCTAGAACAGTCTATGTCTTTTAGAGTCTTTTCCGTCGCTAAGATGAGAAATGAGGAGCTGCAAAACTTACACTTACTATTTTCTTCGATAATAGATGTGAGTTCCACAAAAGACAAATCAATTAATAATCTTTTTCTAAAAAAAACTATAACTATATTTTACTTTAAATGCTGATGTAAGTTCTGATGGTGCACTCCAAACAGCAGACATAAATCCTGTAACTCCACTAAATAATACTACAGGTCGTAATTGCATATTTAAAAGAGTAATTCTTAATTCAGCTTGAAGATTTTCATCTGGTGTATCACTTGCTTTTCCGTCATCACTAACATAAGCTTCAAGTCCTGAAGCACTTACACCAAACTGAAAAAAACTCAATAATAATTTTGAATTTTTTCTTTTTTTTTTTGTAAACTTACAGATAAGAGATTGAATTTATCTTTTTTATCATATTGTTGTATATGAAGATCAAAATCACTTTCACGTAAAGCTCCAAGACGACTCATTAATTGTGATATTGTATAATAAACACCAAAACCAAATGTTTGTACAAATGGTCGACGATAAAAATCTGATTGACCTTTATAAGCTAAACTATCATATGTTATATCAACTAAACCACCATTAAATATAAATTTTATTTTTCGACTAAAACAAAAAAAAAGAAAAGAATACGATGAAATGAAGTTTAACAAATAATACAAAAGTAATTCATCATGCTCAGCCATTGTAGAAATTAAACGCCACATATAAACACCTAATTGATGATTTGTTTTATCAATAGCCGAAAGCTATAAACAAAAATAAAAGTACTATGAATCAGTTTTTAGTGTTTTTTTTTAAATTTTTTGCTCTATCTTACGATAAGATTAACAAGATCACCGATTGAAATATCTGTTCGAAGTAAAAGTTGACCACAAAGTTGTCGAATTTGTATATTTGTTTTTGGTCTTCCTGCTTGTTCATGATAAATTGAACGAAGAATATCAATAATTTCTTTTGAAAATTGTTCAGGATTATATTGCGTTAATGCATTTAATGCCAACCAACATAAATTTGTATCATTACAACGACGAATTTCATCGACAATCATTGATTCATATAATTCAAGTTTAGCATTATATAATGATAAATAAACTAAGGCTTTCTTTTTCGTATTATGAAGAAGTGTTGTATATTTTTCAATAGTCTAAATAAATTACTCATGTTTCATTTCAAAAAAAAAAAAAAACTTCTACTGGAGTCTTAAATGCAAAGAAAAACTAATTAATACATCTTTTTGTAGTTTAAGTTTGTCTCAATACAAAAAAAAATAAACCAATTTTATCATTGAAAAGAGAGTCACTAGAATAGTACATATTATTTCTTTTTATAATAAAATTTAAGCTATGAATCTATATTGAATAATAGAAATAGTTTATAACGAAAAGAAAGGGATTATTCTGTAGATGGATAAGGTGATGAAGATCACAAAGAAAAGACTTTATTGTGTTAGCCAACCATATACATAACTATTGTCCTGTGGGATAAGAATAACAAGTCTCTCGAATGAGAAATGTTGTTCCTTTTTGAAAATTCAATCATCGAAACCGACGTGCATGAATCGTTTCTAACTTCAAGCATAAAATTAATTAGTTATTTTCATATTTGTCAAGAAGAATCATGATATCTGACAAAGTCATTTGTTCAAATTTGATTCTACTTACCGATGATTTTTTGTTTAAATCAAATAATTTATTAACAATAGCTCCCAATGTCAAATAAGTACTTTGTTCAAGTTGATTATCAATAGATGTAAATTTTGATAAACGTTCCTAGAACAAAATAAAACATTAAAAAAATTAATTTTAAAATCCAATCAATTAGATACCAAAATTTTTTCAAGTAATAAATCCGTTGGTCTTGGTGCAAAAGCACTTGTCATAAGAAATCCTTCAATTAACTCAACTTTATTCTTTGAATTCATGGAACTATCTAAATGTTTCAAAACTGCATTTAATGAAGCAGGTGTTTGTGCAGATACAAATGCTTCAATAAGTGTTAATCTATTCAAAAAGAAAACAAACAATCTGTCTATTTATTTTTATTTTACAAAAATCATTTACTTAATTGTTTTTGATGCTTTTTCAAGTACTTTATTTAATGTCGATTCACTTTGTCTTCTTGTCAGTGCAATTAAATGCAAAAATACATCACTTGCTACTCGATTACCAACATTTGAACGTGTTAATTCTTTACTATGGTCTTCAATAAATTCATCAAACTAAAACAAATAAAAACTAAACCATATAATCAATTGCTTCCGTAAGATGCAAATGTTAAGCAAAACTTAGATTTTTTAGAATTATACAACAATTAATGGTGCTCATGATGCTGATCACGGATATATAGCTTTAAATTTTTAAGACCGTTTTTTAGACAAAAAATAAATAAAAAGCAACAAAATGTGTCAATAAAAACAAAAAATAGTTGTTTCTCTTAGAGAGAATCATTTTCAACAGTAATCGATTTTCTTTTTTTTGTTCGACTAAAAAACATGGTCTTAAAAATTAAAAATTAAAAACTAAATATCCACAATCAGCATCATGAGCCCTATCGATTCATCTATAATTCAATGAAATCTAATTTTTGTTCGACTGTTACATTAGCAGTAGTTTACCTTTTCACAATAATCATCACATGGATGAACTTGTTTTTCTGTTTCAAGTGGATGATATTGTTCAGGTGTTACACCTAATCAACAATAGAATAAAAAACAACAATATATTTCAAATATAAATCATAATATTAACCTAAAATTGATTTTAATGCTGCATCTGAACTTGAATATACTTGACGTTTATCATTGTCTATTTTATCAATAAGATCAACACTTAATCTAATAAAACAGAACGAAAAATAAATCTAAAAATTAATAAGCAAAAAAAAAATCTACCGTGACATAATACGAAATCCAGCTACTTCAGGAATAATTAATCTTGGAAAAGCCATATCCGAACATGAAGCTGATTTTATTGTTGAATTATCAAATGTATAAACACATGTTGATTGAAAATCCATTGAATAATTTAAAAATTGTTTTGCACTACTATATTCATCACTATATTGAATATTTGAACATGCACTTTTATCTTTTATAAGACGATCTTCATAAATTCTATATTCAGTATTACATTTGCCTAATGTATCTGTTTCTGTCGCATTATCTTGTTTATATTGAAATAAAGATATGATTCCTTTTTTTAAATTAATAGCTGCTAAATTATCATTTTCATTAAAATAAATTAATGATATTGTTCCTTGATCCCACATAAACAACGATGGATACCGTATTAGAGTACTTAATGCTAAACAATCGATCATACTATGAGAATTTGTTCGATTAACAAAACGAGCATCTTTTAACTAAAATGAATAAAAAAAATATAGACATATAAATTTTATTTTGTTTATGAGAAAATAAAAAACAAATTTACTTCAATTTTTAATAAATGTTGTTCTCCATTTGCACTACGCCAAACACTCGTTAAATTAAGTCGAGCATATAAATGAAATGCTGCATCAGTATGACGTTTTATGTGACTTTCTTCTGAACCTGCCCAAATTTTATGATCCATATGAACATCAGTTGCATAATGATATATATAATCAATATTTGATTGAAATCCATATGATTTACTAGTAGTTTCATTGACTTGTTCTATTTATAGAACCGAAAAAAAAAAGAAAAAGTAAACCTTCACTTTCTTTTTTATTTTAATTAAATAATCTTTCATACCTGTAGCTAATGAATAAACTGGTAGAAATAATAAAAAACACGTGATGATGAACCAAGCCATGATAGCAAAGTGACAAGAAATAATGATCAACACTAGAAGATATGAGTACAGTAGAAAAAAAAATTCTTCGTCGACTTCTTTTTTTCTTCTTTTTCTCTTATATATAAATGAGTAGAACGCGCATGTATTTTATCATGGTCCTAGTTGATATTCAGTGGATGTGTTATTAGTGGTGGCGATAATACAAATATCAGCCAATCTATGAAAGCCAGCAATCATAAGTTATAACGGGCAATAAGAAAAGAGAGAAAAGCACAACAAGAAAAGTCGTTTCATTATAGAATAAATAAAGATGGTTTAGGAAAGAAAAGGAAAAAGTGACCCATACGTACAAACATATATAAATATATAAAAGAAAAGAATTAATCATGATAAATTCATCTGAAGAAAATAAATAATGTTTAGTTTCTATCGAAAAACCAATCCTAAGTACAGATTATGATTTCTAACGCCTAGAAAAAGATAATTATGTAGTGGATATTTCAAGTCAGGACGTCTTTTATATATATACTTACATCATGAGTGTAGAAGAATAAACGAGCCTCTTGGTATCTCTACCATTTGTTATCGTTTTGGACTGACTTTGTTTTTCTAAAGTATGCAGTATAAGATTTTTTACACAACCATCAGAAATACTTGGTTGAAAAGATAAAAGCATAAAATTTATTTAATAATAACCGTGTCTATGTATTTCGAACAACTTTGAATCACCAATTTGTAACAAAATTTTCTGTTTCTTTTGTCTAAAAAAACATTTGCTAAAATGTTGTGTAGCACTATTTCAAATATAATGATACAACTTTCACAATAACCAGATTTTCTTTTGTGGTTTTAACGTGGTCAAGAGGAAAAAAATATTTCAGCATTATTAAATTCGACTGTTCTACACTACATCAGCAACTTATAGATTTAAACTTAAACGTGCATACTACAGAAGAAAACTCTGCTTCGAATCAATCATCTATTCGCGAACACAAAAAAATGGTGGATACTAACATGTGTTTTTCTCTTCCATTTGAAAACAGCTCTACAGAATACGTAGCGAAGCTTTTTTCAGATTTCAACATCCGGATACAAAAAGAAACGAAAAACTTCAATTTTATACTTGAAAGATGTTAGCAATACATATATCGAACAAATCTTTTACTTCAATCTTGTCAACTAACACTTTTCTATGATTTTGCAGAGAATTTCATGATTCTTCTTATGAAAGATTGGTATTCATCAGTGTTGAATAACTTTATCTATACGATTCTTAGATGACTGTTGCCCTGTTTTTCTGTATTAATACATACCAATTGAATTTTTCCTAGTTATCGTGTTTCGATGTTGGGTGCGTCCTTTTTCGTCCTTATCTTCCTTACATCCTGACACATGATTAAGGACGAAAAAGGGCGCACCCTCGATGTTCAGTTTGTTATCAAAGGTGACATAAAGTAAAACTCATGTTTACTATTTTCGTTTTTTTTTCTAGAAGTTACAATAAAATATTAATTAGTAGAATCAAATTGAATCACATCAAAAAGTTTCGTATTCAATTCTTTTTTGAGTTTATCCAAGATGATAATCAGCATTTTACATTTAAACATGCTCGATAAGGTCTTCTGTACTATGATGAATATTATCATTTAATTATCAGGGGCTCCTAATGGATCATCAAGCCTGTCACAGATAAGATCGCTAAAAATAGACTGAACACCTTTCAATAATGTTTTCCCCAAATTTCCAATAAAAAAAGTTTTGTGCTCTAAGCAGGAAATGTAGGCATCAAAAATAGTGAAATATTCTTATCGTTAGTATATTATTAATCATATTCTTTTACTATTTTTACCTAGACACAACTATAACTAATAATAAATTATCAATATACTATTCATTGCCCAATTATTCTAATTTAGTTTATTTGTTCATTTCGATATTTCTACTTAGTTGTTATGGTTATCTTACATGGAATCATTGACTAAAGCTTATTTTTCCCTGATTCATATTTGTACTACCATAATATAGTAAGACTTGCTATGTTCACTTCAACTATATAGTTAATTGAACTCATTTAAAATGATTTTATTCAAAAACACTGGTTTTTTCATATATGAATGTATTCTTTTTTTGTCTAATCTCGGCAGACAAATGATATATTAGATCAATAAATGTATTGTAGAGTTATGTCATTTTCGTGTACATGACTTTGTTATCTTCTTATAAAGATAGTCTTCTTCTTTTAGTCAATTACCATCATAATATTAGTATGTAAAGTAATTTACAGGTGAAAGAATAAGTTGACGCGAGCGAATGACAGACACAAACAGGCTGAAAAATGGTTCATAATATGTGCTATAGGCAGGCAACATTTATGAAAAGTGGGTCTGCTCTAGTTACTGTCCGTATTGATATTAACATGTAAATGGAATGCTTTTACCTCATATTAGGATCATTACTATTCTTCATTTATTATCTATAACTACGAATATGTGCGCAATTTATCGAACCATTGATAATATTTAATACAAAATTCACAAATGTTTATATAATACAATCTATTATTACTCAAAATGGATATCAGAGATAGGATCTGTTCGTATTTTTTAGGACTGAATCGAACTAATTCTATCTTTGAAAGATACCGGTTACGCATAACACTGGTTTTAGTCGATTGTAACATAGAATATTCTCCCTATATATATACGATGCATTAAGCAACAGGTAATCAATATTATCATATATCAGCAGTAACTTAATAGCATTGATATATATGAAGTAGAATCTCATTTTACAATATTAACAGATTTACTTCAAATTCTTTTACTTTTCTTGATGGTAATCTCAACAAGGTAATAACTTTTATCATCGAAAAATACAACTATACTAATATACATCATTAAAATCAAAGTACTTTAGATCTTTTGATAAGAAAAGATGATTTACGATAAATGCACAATATGCTAATAAAGTAATCATAAACGAGAGAAGGGTGGTATCAGTTTTCGTTTATAGCCTTGCCTTACCTTCTATTTAAAGCAAGAATATTATTGATAAATGACATAAAAAAAGTTGGATGAGTATAATTTTATTCATTACTAATGCAACCATCACGTAACTTAGTCCTACTTGGTGCTTTAATTGGTCTTATTCCAATTGTTTTGGGTATTGTGGCGCTTGCTACCCCTAAATGGATCCAAATACTAACAACAAATTTCAGTCTTCTCATATGTGGTACTACGAATATTTGTCTAGAATCACCACATTCTAATACCACTAACGGTTTGGAAATAGCTGGAGTTGTTGCAATAGCAGTTGGTGTAATTCTTTCAGTTATTTTTGGCATGTCTTCTAAAAATCGATGGATTCATCTATTGCCACAAATTTTTCTAATTTCTGGATCAATTCTAATACTAATTGGCTTTCTTCTGTATGCGAAATATGTAATCGAAATAGGAAGGCCGAATTCTGTAGGTCTGGGCTATAGTATGATATTGATGGTCGTTGCTTGTATATTTGGTTTTCTCACAGCCATATACTTTGCATTTGTTGCTGGATCTGCTCAACATAAAAAACCTCATCGTTATCACCATACCTCTTCGAATGTTGTGGGTCGACAAACTAACGTATTTTGATCATCTAGAAGAATCTTATTTACTATGAACATAAACTTACGTAAAGTTTTATACTTGCGATACATACTACTTGAAAATATTGATTGCAAAAACATTCATAAAACAGCATTATGTAAATCAAGTAGTTACGTATGTGTAACTCATTTGAAAAACGATATACTTTACTCATTTCTTCTTTTTGTTGTCAATTTAAAAAAAATGATAGAGTAGCAAGGCTTTGAAATAACTTCAACTTTAATTTTTCAGTTTCATAATAAAGACAACTATTTATAGATTGATATCATTAGGAGTAAATAATGATCGAATTCTTTAGTAATTCAATGGAGATGTCAATCGATAATGAAGTAGAAAAACTAGATAGAAATTTTGTTAGATCAATAAACTTGTCTATGTTCCACTAGTACCAATGTTATCTCTAGATAATTATAAAAGCTTGATCCCCACGATCTATCTCGTTTATCAACAAGCAAAAACACAATCAATAACTTATTGTCTTACTAACCATTCATTTCTAATAAGCGGAACAATTCATTTCTAATAATTATAACTATTCTTTCGATTAATAATTAGTCGAAGGTCTCTCAAAATTACCAGGATTGAAGGAATGAGTAAGTCGATAACTCAGAAAACCGATTGAAAGATTTTTGCTGTGATTGATCGAATTTATGCGATGATTGTTAACCAATAAAACGTCGGAACTTCTGTGAAGAAAAATGAAAAGTTTTCAAGACTGATAGGACCACCCTCTCGACTTTCTTGAGCTCGGAGCTTTTTTTCAACAATATATGGAACCCTTTGCGTACAGTGCCAGGTTAAAGATCAAGATTTTAGCAATTTATAGGCGACTTTCAGAAAAAATTCAACTGGCAGTTATTTCTTGTTGTTCACTTTCCTATTACTTGATTCGTAATAAATTAAGTTTTTGTTGAGTTGAAAAGAATATTATGCTAATATAAAAGGAAACAAAACAAGTAATTGATAAACAAACTTCGTCAAACCAACAATAACATTAAAATCTTCACCTATATCGAATAGTCTTAGTTGTATTTATGTGAACGAGATCAAACAAGAATATATTATATGCAATCAATGTAAACAGCTACTTATTGATAAATCATCTTCTGATTAGAGTCCTGCAACGGGGTCGGGTACCCGGCACCCGACCGGACCTGAAACTGTGGTCCGGGTACAAATTTGCCGGTTCGGTTCGGGTGCCGGGTATAAAAAAAAATGCCGGGTCGGGTGCAGGATTTGAGCATACCCGGTACCCGACCGGTAGTCGATGACATCTTAACAAGTAAAAGTATTTTACACTCTAGGATAGAGTCCTGCAACGGGGCCGGATACCCGGCACCCGATCGGACCCGGAACTGTGGTCCGGGTACAAATTGTTACTTGATGAAATTAAAATAATAGTATATTTTGCCATATGAAATAAAAGTTTGAAAAGTGAATATAATTTTGACAATAACAATCAAGTGCTGACTATTTCAAGGCTGGGCCGGGTCCGGTCGGGTACCGGGTAGAGCTATCCGGGTCCGGTTCGGTTCCGGGTGGAAGATGACCGGGTCCGGTCGGAATCCGGGTTTGAAAAAAATGAGCCGGGCCGGGTCCGGGTGCGAAAAGTAGTACCCGTGCAGGACTCTACTTCTGATACTAAACATATTTGTCGATGTCAAAATTAAAAACAAGACGAGAATTTCCAATACTCAAACAAGTATTAATCAGTTTTATGCATCTTCAAAAAATGAATCAACTATTTCAGATAGAATTAAGTAGGGAGATAAAGTTGCTTGTGTGGACATTGCACTACTTTACTGTGTCAATCATTCGAAACAACTAATGATATCGGTTATAAAAATCTTGCACAAAAAATTTTTAAAATTGGTTGATACAAATCTATAGGAAGCTGTGGGTTCATATTTTTGTGGACGGAACCTGTAGCTCCCGAGTCGAGCACTTTTAGTAATTGGTACAGACTACTAACATCAAATGACGTACGTAATATTGACTTGTGTAACAAGACGAGCACTTGTTCTGCTAAATATTTCTATCATATATTAATTCACTATTTTATCAACGACAGAAATGATTTATCGCTCATGTATATACATTCATTATATCATTGACAGATGGCTCCACAAAAAGTTTTGTTTTTCTATCTTATGCAAGTATTTTAAATGTTCCAGCTTATTCTGTTGTTCTGTTTCTTTTTATTATTAATAAAAATTTATTATACAAGTGAACATTTGGCTATGATAACGATGCATTATTATCATAAATTTGCGATTATAGGTTTCATTGTTGGTCTGTGTGCAATAATTTTGGGTATTATTGCACTTACAACATCAACTTGGATAAGTATAAATCATGATCAATCATTACATCCAATTATCTATGATCTTTTTCGACAATGTAATAAAAATGAAACAAATAAATGTACAAATATAGATAATTTTCGAATTCCTCAATATTTTGAAATTATTGGCTATATTATATTAGTAATCGGTCTTTTTGTTGGTGTTCTATGTACTGCATTAGTTAATCAACGTAGTATTCATTTTATTCCACCTATTATCCTTATTATTGGTATAATAATGATTTTTCTTGGCTTTATTTTTTATATTAAAGATGTAGTCGAAAGCAATAATACATTAATAATTACAAAATTACATTTTGGTTCTAGTATGATATTGATGATTTCAACTTGTATTATTGGATGTTTCTTAGCAGCTTATTTTTCATTTACTGCTGGTTATATTCATCGACATATTCTTGCTACAGTCAATATTTATTAAAAGTACCTGACAATTGAAGGAAAAAACTTAAGCAAACAATAGTTAGAAATCATAAAACATCAAGTCTATAGGAACGTCTATTGTCATTTTTGAATAAAATTTTTAAAAAAGTTAAAAATTTTATTTTCCATAACTATTTTGTCACAAGATAAGAAATCTGAAATTATTTATTTCAGTATTTCAAACATTCCGATTAATATAACAATCGGTCTTGTTTCCATGGTTTTTGATAATGCAGATCATGCTATGCCAATTCGAATCAATGTACAAATTATCTTCAATAGGTAATTTGTTGTTAGATAAGAAGTTCTTCATAGCAACTTTCTTGATCTCACCATTCAAGTCATTGTCTTGTGACGTGATGATCTAACGAGCGTAGAGTCGTACGATTTTCGTTCAAACCTTTTTATTAAGTCCCATATTTCTATATGATTAACGATTTTTCGAAACTTTGATAAGAAGTTCCGGTTGTTCTGTATTCACTTCACAATATAATGATGTTGAAATAAGAATTTCGGTTTTTTTCAAGATAATACAGTTATTAATTGTATTTATGTGCTTTTGACACCGACAAATATTGTATCGCAATAAGCATGAAATTTAGGCATACATTCAAACCTAGTTATAGAATTTCAATATGAAGTATATTATCAAACTGTTTGATTTAATAAGAGATTGGAATGAAACGAAAAAATAAGCCAAATCCAATGAGTTTGAGATATTTTGTTTGACTCTAGCATGGAGTCTAACAACGTTGCCAGAATTTCTCTTTTGACATTCTCTAGTGTCTTTACTCTTCAAATTTTCTACCGATTGAAAAATATTGTGTCTTATGATTCAGTAGAGAAGAACATTTTTCTTTATTTAAGACAAAGCGGCCCAAATGATTTGGATGTTCGCTTAATCAAATTATGAATGTGTCATAGTTTATTATTCATATTATCATAAAAATAAATTTTTTTACAAAATTTGAGTATGAACATAAAATCTGTTAGCAACATTCTTCCATTATACACCAAATACAGACACCAGCTAAACAACCATAAAGTCTGTATTATTTAAAAATAAATATTTTAGTTAACATACAAAAAGAAAAAACAATGAAAAGCTGTAACTTACAAATGAAAATATGAACCACCTCCTCCACGAATACCTGTAGGTAATGAGTGTATATTAGATTGGTGGTGCAATGATGAGACTATAATGAGATATGACGAACAAAAACAATGATAATATGACATGAAAATCAAACAAACCTTTATAAGCAGAAGGTTGTGTTAATACTGCTTTCAGGTTTTCTTTATTCATTGAAAAATTCTATAATGAAATCTTTTTTCTTTAAACATAGTCACATGACACACAGAAAGCATATTAGTAGAATAATGAAATCACACATATTATCATAGGCAATATTCTCACATCTTTGCTAATGTTATTATGATCAATATAAGAAAAAAACAGTACCTTTTTCTCTTGTTATAAATAAAGCACAATAAATAAATTATTTTTCTAAAAAAATCAATACCAATCCACAACAAATTAACCGTAGGAGGAAAACAAAAATTTTTTTTTTCTTGAAGACAAAAAAAATAATGAACTATAAAAATATATTCATAGATGTAAGAATTATTGCATATGAATGACTATTAAAAAAACACACATGTCAATTCGTTCAAAAAAATAATATAAAAGAAACCATTATTCTTTCTGTTGTTTTTTTTTCGTCGACTAATTAACACTCGTTGTCGACGGTATATTTGTATCATAACATGCACCAATATACAATTTCGCAATATCACAGACAAGTGATTTATCAGGTACTTTTTGATTTGTACCATAAATTACTGCCTAATATATATATAAGAATAAGTAAATATGATACAAATATGAATTAATCATTAAAGTCTTACTGTAGGTGTATCATTCATATCCTCTTTTGTTAAAATCTCAACAACACATTGTCGTGTATCTTCGAGCAGTTTATCTGCAACACCTGGTTGTGTATGAAGTTGAGTAACAGCAATATGTAAGCTAAAGTTTAAACAGCATCTTAATGGTTGCAAAAAGAAAAAAACACAAATTATCTATATACCCAGGTGGATTTTGTAAACCATTTAAATGCCATCCTTTAGCACGTAATCCATCAAGTAAATAATAAATATTAAAGCTGTTTGAACCAACAGATACAACACTTACATCAGGATTATGTAAAAGATATAAACCATCAATTTTACTCCAACTATATCATAAATAAAAAATAAAAAAATGAAGCTATCAAAATAATTTATCTAGCTTTACCCATCAGCAATATATCTGGTTACTTGAATAATTTTTCGTGTTTCTTCAACATAACCTTCAAGTCCATAGTACATAAGTGTAGCCCAACAACAAGCTATGATATATCCTGAACGACTACCAGCAATTGATGGTGATGCATAAATACCACCGGGCCAATCAGCTAATGCATAAAATTGATATGAACGAAGTTCAGGAGTTCGATAAAGAATAACTGAAGCTCCTTTTGGTGTATAACCATACTAAAATACAAACAAATAATTTTCTACATTATTGTTCAATAAAATGTAATACTTTATGTGTATCACAGCTAATACTCGTTACACCCGGTACACGGAAATCAAAAGGTTTTAATGCATAGCCAGCTCGATCCATAAAAGCAATAAGAAAACCACCTAAACAACCATCAATATGTAATGGAATGTCATATTCAAGTGCAATCTAGAGAAATTTATCAGTAAGTTTTGAATTAAAAAGCAAAATCTAAATGTTTCTACTTTAGAAATATCTTCAATTGGATCAATAGTACCATGTGGAAAATTTGGTGCAGAAGCAACAAGCTAAAAGAATATTTTCTAAATAAAATTCAATTATTTATTCTTAAAGAAATTTTTACCATGCAAGTATTTTTTGTTATTGCCCGACGCATTTCTTTAACATTAATTTCAAGTGTTTTGGGATCAACTGGAACACGTTTTATTCTCATTTTAAAATAAGAAGAAGCCTAAAATAAGTATTTGTATATATAAATACAAAAACAAATACAAAGCATGTTTCATAATAACTGAGGATATAATTGTCAACATACTCTTCTTGATATAGGAGATTGAAATTTTTATCACGCATATATATATATCTAACCAAGATCTTTGATTTTACAAAATTCCAGCTCTCTCGCTAAAATTAGTGCTGTATATTCTTCATCATCGAAATCGATCAACTATGTTCGTAAGTTTCGTTTCAACAATCATTCCTTATGGTCTCTCTCTTTCTGAATATTTATCATGTATATATACTGTACTTATCATCTCATAATATCACCGAAAACGGACATTGCCAATAGTCATATCATCGAACTTCGATGATGAGAACACTGACTGAGAGTACGGCTAAAGATTTTTTTAAACTATATAAGAATGCATTTATGTCTAAACTCTTTTAGATTTAATGACAAATTTTATTTTCAATTTCCATGGATTACGAAAATATCAAAGATCGTACATGATTTGTATTAAATTTAAATCATCTAAAAACAATATGAAGTATTGGCTGCATAGTTTCTAGCATAACTATTTAATAAACGTATAGAATTAATAGATATCAATGCTAAATTTCCGAATGTATGAAGAACTGACAGGATATGGGGGTATCTCTGGAAAGAAAAATCTACAAAACGATAGACGACAGACCTAATCAATTACTGTTAGTCATACAAAGCAATAGACAGCATATTCATGTACCTTGAACTTTGTTATAATTTACTTTTTCGAAAAAATCTATCCTCTAAAATTTCTTTCCATGCAATGTTTATAAATATTACTGATTAAGAAATAAAGATGTCACAAAAATCAAGTACAACAATTCATGTATTTCACCACTAGTTTTATGTTGAGAGCTGAAACTATGGAAAATTAAACATCTTGGTTAAATATATGTATATGAAAAAAAAATCTCAATCTTCTACATTAAGAAAAAGTTTGTTAACAATTTATTCTCAGTTGTTATAAGACACTCTTTACATGTCAATAAAATTCGTTCATACTTTATGAAAAGCTGGATGAGCTGTTACAGGCATAACACTATAAAAGAAAAATACATTAGTTATTACCATTTATTCAACTAATGGATGTTTATTTATAAGGTCAAATATCACAATTTCGTTTATTCTTTCAACAAATTAGAATAATAAAAAAAAGAAAATTGCTCTATTATTTCTATTGCTTCAGTTTACATATCGAAATGATGGAAGTCTTATGTTATTAAGAAATAATTGATATATCTCAAACGATAATTTTGATATCGATTTTCAAAATTTTCTCAATCCAAACAAAGAAGAAGAAAAAAGCCTGATAAATGTAATCAATATTGACTTTTCTTTTGATAAGTATGCACAATATTTTTATCATAAAATCCATTGAAATATTACTCATTTCTATCGGAAAATGTAAGTGCTTTCTTCTCTTATATATATATATAATAAAATATAAATAACCTTGGAAACAAATGGAGCACATTTTTTTTTGTTCATATAGAATTATGACTTCATTTTTAGAAAGTCAAAAAGAAAAAGAACTTGTGCAATCGAACATTCAATAGTACAATATCTTCATTTTCATTGATAACAATTTCGTATTAAATTCAATCCCTCGGGAATTGATTCTATCGTTCCTTCATATTTAACAAGATAATCGATAATTCATCGTCATACTTGGACACTATTTCTAAGGTCTCTTCTTCTCGCCTAGTAAAGTTAAAGTAATTGTTTTTTTTGCTTGTTTTATAGTAGTAACCGGCAGACACAAATAGTCGATACAAACATTTAACGACACACACATGCACATCTGATGTTGACAAAGCCCAATAGCCATTTGTGTTCATACGTATAAGCGTGAGTTTGATTGATTCAAACAAGTTTGACATACGTAACTCCATCCGTTTTTTTCAAGGTATTCTTTTCGTTATATATGTTCTCCCTTTAGCAAGATATATATATATATATAAGGAGAAGAAAGATTCAATAAAAAACAGAAAGAATAGATGTTAAATATTCTCTCTTTTTATAGAGAGAGAGAGAGAGAGAGAGAGAGAGACAGAAGGCGAAGCCACTTCATGACTGCCTGACTCACATAGCATTCTTGAGTGTCCGGTCGTTCTCACTAGGGAGTCTTCTTTCGTTTGTGTTAATAACAAGGAAAAAGACGACAAAAAGAAGAAGGGTAAGTGGTGGGTGGAGAAATGTGTGCTTCTATCAACTGCTTTTGTTATTTTCGAAACAAGTAGAAAAGAAGAATTAGTTTTATTATTTGTTACAAAAACAATGACTCACAGCTTGTGCACGTCATTCTTTTTCTCTCATGTATCTTTGATTAGTATAAATGCATCATTGCTATAACCTGTTTCTCTTCGATAAATGCTGTGAATTACTATGAACACTCATGCAGAGTTATATATGTGCGTGTATATGTGCATTGTCAGAAGATATAGAGATAAGATGGTAATATTGTCCAGTATATTGCTGACAGATAGCTATTTGGCAGCAACAAGACACAGGTGCTAGTCAGATGTGTTAAAAAAAGGTTGCTCTTGTCTGACAAGAATAAAAAGAACAAATGTTGATCTCAATCAGATGTGATCGAATAAATCGCAAATTGCATATCTCTTTACGAACAGAATAAGACATATGTTAAAATAAAGAATTCTAAAATCAAATGACCATGGTTTATTGAATACGAACAAATAAATTAATGAATAATCATTGATACTCATTTTATAAAATATCATAAAAAGAATTTCAAGAAGAAAGATGAAAACAAAAAAATTTGTTTAATATACTGATGGTAACACACATCTATTAAGAGAAAAGAGAATAAGGTGTCAACCAGTTTGCTTAATATATCAGTTCGTTTCTATTTTCACATACATGATCGAAGAATGATTATGACACATTCATTCCTCTACTTCTTGTTATAGTATTAGAGAAAAAAGTTGATATGTTCCTTTCATTGTGACGGAAGCAAGGTCCGAATTGAAGTTTTTCTTTTCTCTTTTTTTTTTATGTAAAGACCAGATATGTAAGCACGAGTACGAACTCTGCCGGCGGAAATGAGAGCATGTATGTTTAATTGCAGTCTCGTTAGTTACTACTGACCGCGTGACTGCATCTTGTCAAGGCAAAAGATCTCACTCACATACGCATCGTTATTTGAACACGATTAATATTAAAGGAGAGAAGAAGAAGTAGATGAAAAGCAGGCATCATTTCTCTTTTTTTTCTGTTATAAATCGGCTTGAATCAAGCACATTAGTTCGATGAACGAGATAGAACAAGTTCCGGAGAGATTTCATGCTTATCATGCGTGTTCGGTTACATTTAATCGATCTTACAAACGTGTAAGCAAGATACTTGCATATGTTTGTCACACAAACATTATCTAGTCGGCAATGTCAGAAGAAGAAAAAGAACCCTAGAATTCTGTACGTAATTAGATTAAAAAACACGCAAAAAAATATATATCTTTTCTTCCTCTTTTTATGTTCTTGACAGGTATCATCGTTCTCTCTCTCTCTCTCTCTCTCTCTATATATATATATATGTATACATGTAACTTTTTTATTTATTTTAATGTCAATTATGAAGAATTCGTAATAGAGTATCACTTGAGATTCCTTCGATTTTTTTTCAAGTATTAGTCGAGAAAGACACTCGGAAACTCTCATAAATACGATGTATTTGTCGAAATATTTAATGTCTATCTCTCTTGTAATTGTTCACTTTCTTCTGTTCTTGTCATCATTAATTAATTACATATACATACACGCAAATCGGAAACCTAATATGCTTGCATTGTCATCAACTGATTTATGTCGATTAATCTATTGATATATTTTGACAGCATAACAATAGCATTGTAGTTTCTTTCTTTTCTTTTTTTCCTTATGTCTCTTCTTTTTTTTCTGCCTGGTTCCATCATAATTCAAAAACTTGATGTCGCTTTCTTCGGCTGAAGACAAGAGAAAGTGAAGTGACCATTCTCTTTTCCGTCGCTTCAATCAACCGGGCATGTCATCCTGCTTCCTATTTTTTTTCTCCTTCTTCTTCAGATAGGCAGACACTCTACTCTATGTTAAAAGAGTGAAGTAAAATATAGCAAAAAAAAGTTAATTGCAATAGTGTCGACCACCGTTTTAAGGGTATGTCTCAAATGATACACGACTACTAATGATAATGTTATTATATCTGAGTATTCATTTTTATTGACATCATTAATCATGACCAGAAAGCATGAATTAGAAACTCATTTAAAGACAAAGAGTAAAGTAGAATTAAAATCATTTTTATATAAAGTCACCTTTTTTTTCGAATGATTGAATTAGTACATAAACCATTTGAAAGTCAAGTGCACCTACATGATCTGGTTATCAAATCGAATCAAAAAGACGAAAAATCGAGCTAAGTACACACACTTTTGACAATCTACTGATTGAGATAAACAACATACGGTATAAATCTCATAGATATCTGACCGTTCTTTTTTCTTTTTTGATCTAAGAGCGGAAATGTAATGCAACGAAACTCTATTAACTGGTCACTTTGTCTGTCCCGAGGCAATACATACTAAAAATTCTATTTCCTTATCCTTTGCTTTCGTGTGACTAGTCTTTATTTCAAACTCGATTATTATAATAAGAGTAGTCATCAGATATACTCCATTTATATACACCTGTATGAAAAAGAGACCGATGAGAAATTTAAGTGAAAGAAAATGTCAAAGTCGTATGCTTCCTTGTTCAGTTGAACCTTAGAGGTAGAAGAAAAAAAACTGTACTATTCCTCTTTTTCCTTTGATTGAGGTCAATCGATGTGCATGTTTGTGTCCGCGATGAGAGAATAAGATGAAGGAGAAGAAAAAGAAGAAAAAAGAAATGAGAACGAGAGTAACAACAATGCAATAGTTTTGTTGATGAGAACAACTGAATTACCCTTCCTTTTCATCACATTTTTTTTTATTATACATTCCATTACATTCACATGTGAGTTGATAGAAAGAATAATAACAACACCTTTTCTAATCGAATCAATCATAGCTTATAGGCGACTCTCATTTTTTTTTCTATTGTTTATTTATATTGAACGGTCAACATGAGCATTCAAGCTTCGATAATGATACTAACATATACAAGTCGCCTCGATCAAACACATACTATATACCCTTATAGACTAATTGACCAGAGATAAATTCATCCTGTTAGCGTTGATTCTTTTTCTCCTCCTACTCAATTTTTTCTCTCTTTCGGCCTCATCTTCGATTTTATTAAATAGGATTACAAGAGAAAATTTCATTCTTGGAAGTTTTTCTTCAAGATAATTGTTCGTTTTCTAAATGTACGTGACGCAATTTTGTTTCTTGTCCGCTCTCTTATTCTCCGAGCTTATATTAAGTCAAAGATAACTCTACATTGATCGATGACAATACATACAGCATTAGATCGATCATTACTATCCAACTCTCCGAGCCAATTATATTTTTCAATATAAAATCTACGTAGAAGAAATTTCTTTTTGTTTTTTTTGTAAGTAGTATATATGTATACATTTCTTTACTGATTCAGTCGAGCATGCATCGCATAACATCAAGAAGAACATTAATTCATCATAGGTTTCCTATCGAAAAACGAGTGACGAAACAGCAAGTGTATATATACTAGCGTAAGTAATGATGTAATCGAACAAGCGGCGTGTTGCATTTAGATCAGTCGAGCGACAAAACGAGATATATGTGATGCTTTGTGAATAAGTTTACTAAAATATATATTTTATATACAGATAAAAAGAAGAAACGAAGAGAAAAAGAAACGAGCTTTTATGTATTTTTCAAGGTTAATAAACTCTTAACCTATGTTTTTTTTAGATATTCAATGGAATGGATTTATATTGTTTAAATTTCCTATTTAGTCTTATTTTAATGTTAATTGTTTATTCATCAATAATCAATGCATATGATTTTCAATGTTTAACATGTGACAATTTTATTGATGGACCTGGTTGTGGAGAATTTACAAGACAAATACCCGTACGAACATGTAGAACATTTTGTTATTTTGCTATTATATATAATCGTTCGTTATTATCATCGTCATCATCTATACTGAAACGTGAATTTCTTCCAATGACATTAACAAGAGCTATACGAGATTGTTCACCATATGATGATATGTCAATTGAAGGAAATATTTTACTTGAATCAAAACTTGGTTCATTATCATCATCATCATCATCTTCTTATATTGATATAATTACCATAAAACGATGTAACAGTGAACAATGTAATAATGATTTTTATTTAAAATCGGACGAACTTCTTTTCGGAACAAGTTCATCATATCGGCAAATATCATTTCCACTTCTGTTTTTTTTGTTTATGATTATTTTTTATTTTAAGAGCATGTTTTAAGAAAAAAAAAATGAAAGTAAAAGACATTAATCTATACTTCCTCTTTCTTTTTTTTTCAAATAGAGACAGACGAAAAGCTTGAATGCATTGATGATTGTGCTATGTGCGGTAGACAAGAGCGAGCATATACACATACAAATATAATAATCATCATCAATACTGATGTGTCTATTGTCAGAACTCGCCTCCGACCGTCTTTATTGTCCTTTCCTTTGTAATGTGTCAACAAGTGAAATGAAAAGATATGCAAATGACTACATGTATACGTTTAATCATAAGGACCACTTAGTTAGGGCGTATATAAACCTCCTACTGTGTGCTTAATACAATATGTTATATATACACTTACATTTCAGGTCTTTTAATGCCTTTTGCTAAAGCCATATCCCGATAGGTTTTACAAGCCATTAATAATGATTCTGTACCACCAGATGTCATCTAAATAGAGACAAATGACAATGTCAAATATTTAATTAAAATCAATTTACCGTTCCACAAACATTATCATCACCATGAAACATAGTTGCTACGCATCGTACAACTTCAGCTTCCATTGTTCGAATATCAGGAAAGACATCAGCATGAAGTGGATTTGTATCACCGAATAAATTAAAAGCCTTAAGATAAAGTATATTTAACAGTTTAAATCTAAAGAATTAATTTACTGTATTATATATTTCGATTGTATCCGATTTTGATAATTTATAAACACAACCAGAAACTTTACCAGATGAATAATTAATATGTTCAAAATTTCGATATTTTTCAAGTTTTTTAATAAGTTCGTCCTAAAAAATTTTTCAAAATAAAAAAACAAATTATATATTGATTAATCAATAATTTACTTTTGAAAGTCCTTTTTCTGGTAAAGCTTTTGAAAATTCATGTCCGTGAATACTTTTTGCCATATCAGCATAGACAGATTTTAATGTATCATCACGTGCTTTGGCAATTTCACGTTTTACGTATGGTATATAGCGAACCAAACGAAATATTGTTTGTTTAATACGTGTCGAAATGTCTAAAAAAATTTTTATCAATTCTTTTTGTTTTCATTAAAAATAAGCTATTCATTGTTTAGTGTTTAGTAAAGTTTCAAGATCAACGTGTTTTCTTATTGAAACTGTAGTCGACTCAAATATAATTCTAATTTTTTTCTCAACAAAATGAAAATTAAACTGGATTATATTACGGTTACGTTTTTATATGAAAACTTAACTAATCACTATTCTTCTTAACTGCTTAACCTTTGAAGTTTATTTTTGAAGCTAAACAGTAAAGTTTTGGTAATTTAAAAACGTTTAAGAAGCTGTTAGCGAAATCTTTGTAGAATTAAAATGTGAAACATGTTGTAACTGCTATTGGTAATTACTGATAAATTGTGGTATTTTACCTATTTTTGGACACATTTCTTCACCATGCTTTTACTTAATCCTATAGAAATAGAGGGCTGCAGGGTGCAGTATTTTCGTAACCTGTAACCTGCCCTGTAAAAATTCTGCAACCTAATCCTGTCCTGCCCTGTGAATTTTTTCGCGTACCCTGCCCTGTCCTGCCCTGAGACTTTTTTTCATAACCTGTAACCTGCCCTGCCCTGCCCTGCTATATTTGATATTACAAAAAAATTCATAACATTTCATCGACTTCGTAATGAATTCTCCTACTTTATGTTGTTTTATGCTTCGATATTCTTCTTCGTATAAAATTTTTCAAAAGATGTCTATAATGTTTGATTCGATAAATTAATAGCAGGTTAACAGGTTATGACAGTGCTGCCCTGTAACCTGCCCTGTAAAAATTTCGTAACCTGACCCTGCCCTGCTACTTTTGCAACCTGCCCTGTCCTGTCCTGGCAGGGCAGGGCAGGACAGGTTATGGGCACCCTGCAGGGCTCTATATAGAAATGCAATAGGAAAGTTTTTCATATGTTATAACGAGACTTTATTATTATACAGTCATTGATAGTCTTTATCTATATAGTATCTGACACGATCCGTGAAAATACGAATTGCTACCGTATATACTTCAATACGTCTTTAAATATTGTTTCACACTATAACATAAAAGGTCTTCACCATTAGAGATGTGTAGAATCAACTTTTCTTGATTCCAATCTCGGTAAGTTCTTTTTTTAGTTGTCTCAATTATGTATTCAATAACTCTAATCGGGTCCTGAGGATCATAGTTTTTGGATTTACTTCGTCGCAACTAGCATTTTTTGAAGTCATCTCTCTTGAATTATGTTCTCCTTGACATGATTTACAAGTTTTCATCCTAGAGAATCGTAATCATTATTGAATGCTTAAGTAAAAAAGATAATTAGGATGGGTGACATCTATTTATGTATTAAACGTTTTAATCCAAAAAGAACTGTCTACTCAATTTTTCATTACTTTGTTACCGAATGCGTGATTAGTTCGGAACCTACTCCACTGGAACTATAGGTCAATCTATGATCTTTCTTTACTCAAAAGATGAGTTCATTTGCTCGAATATTGGCATCGTTATATGTTTCTGAATTTTTTGCACCATCAACACAATGGTTACAGTTGTGCCATTTCTCATTCACACTCAATTTGTTTATGAAACATGCAAGGACTAATGTTCAACTGTAGAAGTAGCTTTTCTAAGAGTTTGACCTTCATTCACTGAATTACTACTATGGTCTTGTCTCAAAAGAACATCAAATGATTTTCTACATATTAATAATAGCAGTAAACTGGAAAAAGTGCTAGAAAAGGTTGATGAAGTTCAATGAAATTAGTTAGATGAATAAATAGGATATAAAGCTACATACTGAACAGTTCACTGATCCAGAGAATTCAACTTTTCTGGAGTTATGAAGTTCAAAGATGATATAGATAACATCTATTGTCATTCCTCATGATTCTCTCTGTACTTAAGCAATCAAAGCAGAATGTGTCTCTGTCCTCTAGTCTTGACAAACGACGTGCACACACATTTTCAGTCCTCTAACATCTACAATGGCTTAAGCCCTCTAGAGCAGAGACTTTTATCCACTATTGTATTAATTCATTCGTTTAAATTCATAGACTATTTAACTATAATCTTTAGTTCCATTTAGAACAATCCTTTTCTTGTAATTCAGATCCTGCACATCACTATTTATAACTTCATATATAGTACATAGCCGAAATACTACAAGAACTAATCGAAAAAAATTCAATTTTAAAGTGCTGAGTTCGCAGCTGTAACTCTTATCTAAAGAAAAAACGTTGCATATAGAGTTTTTCAACAAAAGCTTTAGTGTTTTTAACTATATTTATCTTTACTATTGTTATTTGCGGAGAAAGAAACAAAAGAAAAAGTCACCAACAGCACAATTAATTCATCAACCGCTGTCAGATAAAGAACTGAATCTATAGTGAACATAAATAAAACTAAACTTGATAAAGGGGACAATAACTTATGTAGAATGTCAACATCAGCGGAAAGTATCACTGTCAGCACAAGATAGTAAAATCAATAAAAAGCATAACGAAGAAATCATGTTCACAAAGTCGTAACCTCTATTTTTAACGTGAAGGTCTTTTTGACGTAATAGCACGTGAATAATAGTGAAGAAGGTTAATGAGTGAGTTTTTTTTTCTATTGCGCATTAAATCTTCTACAAAGAATATTATTATTATTAAAATTTACCTTCATCACGACCAAATAAAAACTGATAGAGCCCTATACTACATGCAGTAGCCAGTGATGCTATTGCAATTAATTGTAATGGTGTATATGACTTCAATAATTCTTCATTTAATGATTGAGTTTTTTCATATAGTACACTTAATTGTGGTTCATAATTGCGTAATATTCTCTAAATAAATTTTTTTTTAATTTTATAATAAAATAAAACCCATAAGAAAACTTTACTGTGTAAAACGACTGAGTAGCATCCATGGTCGAGGACATGTGTTCTTTCAAAACAACTGCGTCTTATCTACAAGTAACACACCACAAATATAAAAAAGATAAGAATTTTTTTTCGAACTTCGAACATGATGTAGCAGAAAAAAAAAGAGAGACTCGACCTATATAATGGTCAAGTACATTTCATCTAACAAGAAAAATGAAACGCATAAAAACAATTCGGACGATTGCATACTCATAAAAAAAACGAAAAAAAAAATCGTCCTCATTCGTATTCTCGATTTGCTATGAATTGAAGGGCGTGTTAGTATATATTAACACATTAATATACATACCTTGAGCTAGAGTACGCTTCAATAGATTTGAATACATGTATAAAAAAAAAGCAGAAGATTTGAGCTTTTCGTGCAAAGTCATAATATCAATCATATGAGAAAAAAAAAGTCAGAATTGGTCAATGAGTTAAACATATCGTAATTGATTAGAAATTTTGATGTATATGAGGTCGCTAGCACACACATCAGAACTTTTTTTTTTCTATTACATATTTCTAACCAATTCATCTTATAAAATCATAAATGAGAGAAAGAACTCTTATATAAATAACTATGAATGTAAATAAATCCATATAAAATCAAAAAGAGCAGAAACTGATTTCTAATGATCGCGCATATTAGATTTACTAATTCAGCACTTATTAATATATATTCTTCAAAAGAATCAAACTATCTAATTAACGATTTCTATGTCAACTACAAATCTTGAACAGAATGAATTGATTACTTGTGATTTATGTAAACGACGTTATAACATAAATGTTTATAAACGACATATAAATGAAAATCAATGTATTAAACGAAATCAGCGTCGTTTACCATTTGAATCAATAAAACAACGATCAATTCGAATTGGTGATAAAATATTTTCTATTCAACAACAAGAAAAACAACAGATAAATAATGATGTACAATTATCAAATAGTCGAGAGAAAAGAAAACAACAAATATCTAATAATAACAATAATAATAATAATAATAATAAACAATATCAAGAAAAAATTCAAAGAATTACACCATCTAATAATCATCGACGAACACTTGAACAAGCTAAACAATTATTAGAACGACGAACTAAATATAAACCACCATGGATTCAAAAAAAATCGAATTTTACAAATGACCTTCAATTAAAACTAAATCGAACTAATACAACTTTTCTCCAAACACCGGATAAATCTAATAAGATAATAAATCAAATTTTATCACCAAAAAAATCAACACAAAAATTATATTCTCATACACGAACATCTCCGCCAACAACTAAATTTAAAAACGATAACTTACCAATTAAAGGTAATTGAACAAAAAAAAATCGGTTTTCTATCATAATTAAAAAGGAACTATTTCAGTATCGGATCGTTACACGCACAATTATATCGCTTCTCAACAACCGATTTTAACTCATTCGCCTAAAATACGTGTATCTCAAGCAACAACAACATCTAAATACCATCATTATCAACCAAATCGTGTTGATCAAACATTTTCTCATGAACAAATTAATTCTGCTCGTCAATCAATGCGAAAAGCATATACTTGGACACGTTCATCAAAACAATTATCTACTCGTGATATGATTTCACCTATACAAATTCCAACATTTTGTGAATCATCATCAGGTCCTTCTCATGGTCATATACCAATACTTGTCAATCAAAATTATGATGATGATGAATTTGAACGTTATAGTCCAACACCACCATCAACACCAAAATATCAACAAGATAAAAAAGAATCAAAAAATATTTCACCACATATTAAACAAAATTTTATTCTTCATGAACAACAGACATTTATACGACCAGCTACATATCAGAAAGCTAAGAGATCCAAACAACAACAGCAGAATGAAAGTAAATGACTTTCAAAAATGAAGATAAGAAATTTAAAGTTTTTTACCAATGCTGAGAAAAAAAACCATACTTATAGGAAAGTTGACTAATAAATTCATAGAGATTGTTAATTAAATACTTAATCGTGGCAATTTTCTTGATGTTTGAAGTAATTGATACCGACAGTTTGAGCTCAAAATTGAGTTCACAAAGGAGACAAGAAAAATCCTAAAAGAATTCATGCTCATGGACTTCTATAGTCGAATCATGACCGTTTTACTGAGCTTTCGATCTAAAATTTCGTCCACAAATAGTTCGAACGATTAGTAGAATATTCTGAAAGTTTCAGTCGAAATGAATGTTCCTTTGTTGAGGTATTGAATTTTCAGATAAAAATCATTTTCCACAAAAATCAAGTTTTTTTGAAAATTCAATATCTCAAATCAAGGAATATTCCAATGGTGATGAAATTTATCTAGAGATGAAAATCTCTATTTTGATTATCCAGCGTATATGTCAAGGTCGATTGAAAATTCGTTAAAACAATCATAACTTGATGCATGAGGAGAAAACCTTTTAGACTTTTTCTAGTTTAACCAAGGCGCCCATGTAGTTCCAACGGTGGGCATCAATATTATCAAAAGATCGAGCTAATGAGTTTTATCACTCGAACTCGTCCACTCCAAAGTTTTTAGATCCGAACTAATCTAACAAGCTCTATTTATTATTCATCGTAAACATTGTGTTCTATCCTGAGTAAGTCTAAAGAGTGATCCCTATCCTACAATAACTAATGAAGTTTGAAGTACCTAAGACGATGTTTTAAATGACATTGTCTCTTTTAATAATAGTGATATAAATAGAACGAACATGATAATTAGGGCGTGAGTACGGAAGATAGTCGTACGCATTCCCTAGATGGTACGTATAGTTTTGTATAATTGTGCTACATTACATATGATGAATTCATAGTTCATTAAAACTTCTTAAAAAAATCTACTGGTTGATTTTGAGATATTGATTATTAAGTTTATTCTGTTTATATCTACTATGTCATTGAAAACGTCGTCGTAAGTACTTGAAGCTCATATAAATACAGTTGGATAGGCATCTCTCTTTGTTTACATATGAACTGATTTTCATCTAGATCTAGCACGTACGGCACATTTTTTTTAATACTTCTAATTAGTTGTTACTGACAAATAGCATTCTGTTGCGTCTGTTTTTCTTTCATAAACATAACTTCATCATCCTAGACTATCATATATTAATGAGCATTGATAAATATGACCGACATCACATACTATACATTATTACATTGAATGTAGTTGCAAAAACATTGAAATTATGTTTGCATTTAACTATTATTTTTATACTTTGAAAAATTTTCATTTAATAAAAATCAAATTAATTTTTAATAATTCTATCACATATTTCTCTTTGTAGCTCAAATATATCATCATTCAACATACTTCTCACGAAATCAAACACATCGAAAAAACGCCCAATCAACCTTTCATTTACCAGCCATAAATCCTTCTTCACATACAAGAATCAAATATTCTTCAACAATCAATCCTGTACCATGGCGTTAAAAAAACAAATCATTAAAAGAAAAAAAAACCATCGTCTGCTGTTCTTCTTTATTTTACTTTCAAAGTTATTCATCTCTACTTTTCTGATCGTGTGTGTTTTTTTACACACTACAAAAAAAAATAGAAATAAGTTTTAAAGATAATAAAAAAAAAAAAACTCCGTTGCTTTTGTTTGTCTCTCTTTGTTTTGCTCTTTGCTTTTTTTTTCACTTCGACATTCTCTTATAAACGTTTAATTTATGTTCTAGAATCAAGAATAAGTATAAAGAACCTATTTACAAACATCTTAAATATCTTTAATACAGCAAAAAATAAGTTTTGATTCAAGTGCAGCATATATATGTTGTGGTATTTGTATTCGAAGAAATTTGCAAAGTAAAGTAAATTGTTGTTGTTGTACTTGTGCAAATGGTTTAAGCATTTTTTTCGGTGTATATGTTGGTGATGAACATGAAACAAGTGCTTGACATAAATCATTAACAAGTAAACGAACATGTTCAGATAATTGATATTGTAATTGTGGTTGTAATTGTTGCATTAATTGAACAGGTAATGTTGATGAATTCATACCCGGTAATAGATAACATCGACGTTCTAATGTAAGTAAAAGTTCAATTAAAATAGTCACTGTATGAGAATTTGTAAATAAAACTGGATCGGAAAATGGACTTGATGATACAGTTGGATTTAATTCTAATAATTTTGATTTTATTTTTTGATCATAATAAATATAAACTTGTGATAATAATTGTTCAAATGTTGTCTTTTTTATATTAACTTGTTGTTGCATAAGACTAATCATATTCATAACAATTGGTTCAATATGAAATGTTGTTGGCCAACGACGTATCATATAATTTAATGAACCATATAAACGTATAAGCATTAATTCAAGATGATTTGTTATTGATGTTGTTGTTAAATATGGATATAGACGTTCAAGTAATATTTGACCTTTATTAAATTGTGCAAACATATCAGCAAATAAATAATCAGGATGATTTAAATAACGATCAATAATTGAATCAAGAATTATTGATGATTGTGTTGTTGTTGTTATTGATGATGATGCTGATGGTACTGCTGCTGCTGTTGTTGTTGTACCATCTGATGTATTTGTTTCAGATGGAGTTTTACTTGGTGTTATGGGTGTTTCATCATCATCATCAAGACGTAAAATATCACGATGAATATTTTCAATATTTAATAATAAACCTAATGTATATTTATCATGTGTTATAGCATTGTTTCGTGCACCTAATGCAAATTGACCTATGAAAGAAAAATAATTATTGTTTAAGGTTACTTTCTGATTGAGATGATATTTAGCTTCTTTTTTGACCAGTCACAGTGAATCTGATATGCTACTTGTTCCGCACATATCTAGGTGTGACACCTCCCTATGCTTTTGAACACTGTCCACACAACGCCGTTTTTTCTAGAACTTAACCATTCTCTGTAACCTTCTGCCTTCAATACTGAATTATATCTCTGTCTATGATTTTATAGTTTTCGCCAACAGAAAAGGAACTATGAACTTGAAGAGCCAATGCTAATTTCAATATTCGAGATAGATAAACGATAGGTATGACTTATTTTCTATTAAGAACGCATCTTTTCTTCATAGAAATATAAACTCCAGTACTCAAAAAAGAAGTGAAATTCGTAAAATTACATTGTCGATGTAAAATGTGTGAGAGAAACGTTACCTGAAGCTTTTGCCAAAAAAAAGTTGGTATTTTAAGACTTAACAAATGTTACATCATTCGATATAGTTTTCTGTAATGATTCTAAATATCTTATTATTATTATTCTATGAAAATATTTTTGAGACAAAAGAATAGAAAAAATCTTTAAAAACTAAGTTTTTTAGAAAATTTATATCTTACTCCACAAGCACTGATGCTAATTGAATAGACATGTCAGACAGAAAAACAAACAATCTATGAAAATTTTATCTAGTTTATAGCTGAGTTAAAGTGTGTACACTGACTACATTGAACAAGTCATTTTTAGAAAACCTTCAGTATACAGATAAACGCGAAATGAAAACATCTTTATTCAATTTACTGTCGTTATAGCAAATCACTTAAGTCATTGTACAACTTATAGAGTCTTTTCTTCCAAAATCGATCTCGGATGAAATGCATTCCCATCGCATGTAATTTTTAATTCGATATCATAATGTTTTCGAAAGATATTCAACAAACAGGATTTATTTATTCTCCGTAGATTCTTATTCTTTTGTTTTAGAATTCTTGAAATATATTTATAGTTAAAAACATACCATCAAGATCGAGAATACATTTTGGATGTCGTGGAGTTGCATTTGATTGTTTACCAAGTTGTGTTGGTATTGGTGATGCATATGGTAATGCATGTGCTGGATTAACGTTACTAAATGTTGCTTGAATTGATGATTGAGATAAGCGTTGTGCAAGTCTAACAACAACAAATTAAACAAGAGAATATTTTTTACTATATGAATATTTACTCTTTTTCTTGTTGAATTGATTTTAATAATTGTAATACTGGATAACTAATATATTGTCCTCGATGTTCATGACGATTTGATTGATTACCATGTACCTGTTGCAAATGACGTTTTTGTTGTGACCATTTATGAAAATAATAATCCTATGAAGAGAAAAATAATCAATAAATTTTGTTTTTGTTTATAAACAATATATCTTGTCATACTTCTTCTTGTGTTTGTGATACTTGATGAAGTTGAATTTTTACGACCCATTGTTTTTCACGATCAGTCATCATACCAGCAAATTCATCATAACCAGGACCACGTCCTTGCCATGTATTAAGAAGTGGTGGCCGAGGATAATGTTTTGCTGGACGATTTTGTCTTGAATGACGTGATGATGATGATGGACTAACAATAGTATCAAGTGGTGATGATGGAGATTCAGCTGTACGATGTTGTTGATGATTATCAACAATAGGTATTTGATCCGAACGTTGAATGGCATCCAGAAATTGTGATGACATTCCTGTATTACCAACAGATGGTGATTGAGAACGTGAATTATTGGAATTTGTTGCATTTGCAGCAGCTAAACGAGCTCGCTCCAACATTTCACCTATTGCCATTGAACGCATGGATGTTTCACGTTGTTGGTGCTGTTGTTGTTGCTGCTGCTGCTGTAGTTGTTGACGTTGAGCATATAACATAGGATTATTTAAAACTCGATTTGGATTTGCTTCATGAAAACGATCATGACCGTTGATATTTAAGTTCATAAGCTATATAGAAAGAAAACCACATAGATTTTAATATTTCATCAGAATTTAGCATTAATAAAATCTGACATTAGTTTTTTAACAATTATAAAGAATTCCGCGGAACAGAAGACGTTGCCTGAGGGAGTTTATTGTCTACAAAAAAAATTAGTTTTTCGAACAAAGCTTCGCAGAGACTACTAAATTCTAGTCTTATAATCAGACGAGTGGTTACTGACTTCCTACAGCTATTTTCATGATAAAAGGTAACTTTGGCATCTGGAAAACGTTTTCTCGCAATATTTTTGACATATATCACGCACAAAAAAAGTAACTTTCATCTGAAAAGTAAATCAAATTATTGCAAACATTATCTTTTACAATGAAAGTAGCTAGTTTTAGTATTTTCTGAATGGAAATGAAAATGCTCAAATGGGAATTGCGCTTAAAGCATTTAAACAAGTCTTCAGAAATCCTTATTTGTTTAAGTATTAATTCTTTAGAAAAAATTCAGACATAAAAAAGAGAGAAGCTGTACAAAAATCCAAAATAATCTTAATGAATATTTTTCTATAAACATGAAATCTTGCTAATCCTGTTTGTGAAGCTATAGAACTAAAATAGATCTTGTACATAGTTTCATTTGCAGTTGTTAACTAACCTAAAATCTTCGTTTACGAGAGAACCTTCCTCAAATTTCTCTTTCCAGTTTCAATGATCTTATGAAGTTGTTCTTTGAGATTCCAGGTTTTCGAACAGCTCGTACTTTTAACTGAACCAGACTACCTCCTCTAAAAGATTCACAAGTTTTGCTTCGAGATATGAAGCTTTCAAAACATGTGTGTTGTATACACTATCGATAAAACAGAGTCTATGTCTTGAATATTTTGTATCTCGATTTTATTTTCCATGGAAATTAGTCTACTTAAGTTCATTATTTGCACAAAATTTGATAATTTAGTTAAATATGAATAGGAATCCTGATTCTTTTAGGATTTTTTATTAAGACATGTGGCACTTGAATAAGTGCCTTTGCCAGTAGATGCCTCAAATTTCTTATAATTGATAAGTTTAATGAAAGAACAAAAGGTTTCTTACTCTTGCTGCTTGTTGTTGCTGTTGTAATTGTAATTGTTGCTGCTGCAGTTGTATTTGTTGTTGTTGTTGTGCATTTATAGCATCACGTTGCATTTTTTCCATCATAGCCTGAATGTAAATAAGCCTTTCTTGTGGTGGTACTTGTTTATTAATTAACATTTGTTCAAATTGTTTTAATAATTGATAATTTATTTGTTGTTGTGGTAATGTCATTGGTGATACACGCGGAATTTGTTGTTGCTGTTGTTGTGATCGTTGTTGTTGTTGTTGTTGTTGTTGTTGAGGAAATAAATTCATACGATTATTTTCTTGTGCTTGTGATATAGCCATATTAAATAATGGATTTATTGATGATTGTTGAATAAATGGACCTGGTCGACGATGTATTGATGTTGTTGAAAAACGCATCGGATCTTCACCTAATAGAGCATCAATTGATGGTTGTTGAGATTGATCATCATCGTCAACAAGTGAAATACCACCGGTATCAGGTACATCTGTATCAAAAAATGCCGGTAAATCTCCTGGTGGATTATCTCCAAGAAATTCCCCATTTTCTCCAAAATCTGATTTGATTTTAATTGCTTCTAAATCACAATCACCAAATGTTTCATCATTTAATACATCAGCTTCTGCATCATCTGTTATAGATATTCCTGTCATCATCATATCCAAATTATCCTTATTAATACTCATATTTGATGTCTATAATTTGCAAGCACCACCGGATCGTATTTTTTGTGTGATAATATATCACTATCCACTGATATAAAATGGATGATGTAGAATAAAAAATATATAGGAAAAACACACACACTCAAAAAACAAACTAATAACAGAAAATCTAAAACAAAAATCGAGGTAAACTTCAATAGAATAGGAAAAACAAATGAATGGAAAAGAACTATTCTAACTGGTTGAAATCGTGTCTTTAAGAAAAAGCTTTGATGATTGGTCAATACAATAAAAACAAGAATTAAGTTTTTATTTCATGATATTTCAATAAATTACATAAATTTTTATAAATATTTAACCTTTGATCATTAATACAACTAGTGACATCTATTATCTATGACTGTTTTCAATTTATACTACGTCTAAAAATTATTTTTAGAATATCTAGAAAAATCTGAATACTCGTAAATAACTTGTGAAATAAGTAGCATCACCTAGAAGGGTCTCATAAAACACTACCATTCGAAAATTGTTTTAGCCAATGATAAAAAACTGATTTTGGATTTTGGATTTTTTCGTATTTGTGTAGCAATCATTACCTATTTAGATAACTAATAGAAATTTCCACGGTTGTAAATGTACAGTTTAACACTATAGAAAGACCTTGCGAAAGAATCTATGCAACTGCCTCTTTCCAATATCGATGATATTTTTGTACATCGATACTACATAGTGTTTTAATAAAAATCCTGAAAGAAATCAGGGTTCCTACTTCTATTTAACTATTCTATCGAATTTTTTGCAAACAATGAACTTAACTAGACTAACTTCGATCGAAAAAATTCCAGATATGAAACATGCGAATACAGAATCTGTTTCATGGATGGTGAATACAATATACATTTTTTGAAAACTTCGTTTTTCAAAGCAAATTTTGTGAGTTTTTTTTAGAGATGATAGTCTAGTATAGTTCTCTGTATGCACGAAGCTTTAAACCATAAAATGTGTTTTACAAAAACATAGGATCTCTAGAAAAAATTCGATCGCTTCGTTAAGTATCAATAAGAACCCATATTGATTTAGAGCCTCTACTAGAACACTATGTAATATCCATAGAGAAAAAATTCATTGAAATCTGAAAAAATTGCTGAAGGGGTTCTCTCATCAACGATCTGCCAGTTGTTTTTGTTAAAATGTAGACATTCTATACTTGAGTACATCAAAGTTTTCGTATCTTGTCTGTTTTGGAAAGGTTACTTTCTACGAGACTTTCTAATGAACTTTATGATAACAACGTTTGAATAACAAGAGTCTTTTTATTGTTGAAGTTTTCCTTCAAACTTGCTGAAATATTACTTTTGATTAGTTGCAGGAAAAAATCTCAGTGAATTCAAAGCTTGAGCCCGTCTGATCCGGACTTGGTCTAACTGTACTTTGATATTCTCAATGAAACTATCTAAGTAACATTGGATAGTCGATTCGAAAATACGAGATATTCTTTTCCAGCTCTATGGATTCAGTGACAAGTGCATCCTACACATTTCTCAGACGACTAGAGCCGATCTGATCGAGAACCAACCCGATGAACTCTTTTCGAACTTCTTCTATTCATGATTATTAGAATTCGAATATGAAATCAAGTTTATTAGAATGATCATAAAAATTCATTCGTGATTATTTTAGATGGTGAAAAAGAAAATCGATAACCGTATACGTATATTAATTGAAAATGGAATAAAATCTTTCCATCGTTCTTTAATCGTCGTTGTTGGCGATAAAGGTCGTGATCAAGTAATATTCTATTTCGATTTTTATTTTCTTATTTAATCAATTCGATTTTCTTCAGGTTGTTATTCTTCATCATATGCTTTCAAAAGCTCAAGTTAAAGCACGTCCAACTGTATTATGGTGTTACAAAAAAGAACTTGATTTTTCAACGTTCGTACTTCATTATTTATCATAGGAGAATTTTCAAAGAATATTTTTCTTTAAATTTTTTAGTCATCGTAAAAAACGTATGAAACAAATGCGTAAACGTCAACAAGCAACAGGTTCAACTGGTGCTGGTGATGATGATAATCCATTTGAAGTTTTTCTTTCTTCAACACAAATTCATTATACATTTTATTCTGATACACCAAAAATTCTTGGCCGTACATTTGGAATGTGTGTATTACAAGATTTTGAAGCTTTAACACCAAATTTATTAGCTCGAACAATTGAAACAGTTGAAGGTGGTGGTTTAGTTGTTTTACTTCTTCAAACAATGCGTTCACTTAAACAATTATATACATTAACCATGGATGTTCATGCACGTTATCGAACTGAAACACATCGACAAACTGAACCACGTTTTAATGAACGTTTTATATTAAGTTTATCATCATTTGAACAATGTTTAATTGTTGATGATCAACTTAATGTATTACCATGTTCATCAAATGCAAGTTTAACTATAGAAGTATTACCATCAAAAACAGAAGAAAATAGTTTAACACCAGAACAAATTGAATTAAAAAAATTATGTTATTCATTAAAAGAAACACAACCAATTGGAAATTTAATTGAATGTTGTAAAACATTAGATCAAGGAAAAGTTTTATTAAAATTACTTGATTCAATTACGGATAAAGCATTTCGACATACATGTTCTATAACTGCTTCACGTGGACGTGGAAAATCAGCAGCACTTGGATTAGCTGTTTCTGGTGCAATTGCATTTGGGTATGAAGAGATTTTCTTTTTTTTTGTTTTTTGAATATTGTATGATTATTTGATTGTGTCCTTTAGATATTCAAATATTTATGTGACTTCACCAGCACCAGAAAATTTAAAAATTTTATTTGAATTTATTTTAAAAGGTTTTAATACACTTGATTATCAAGATCATATTGATTATGATATACAGTATTCATCAAATGATCATAAAGAAAAAAATATTATTCAATTAACTATTCATCGACCTAAACAACATCGACAAGTTATTCAAGTATGTTTTCTAATAAATACAGAATAAATATGATTTTATTAGAAAAGAAAAAATTTGATACAATGTCTCAAGGATGTTTTTTTTTATACTAAACATTTCAAAACGTAGACTAGAATTGAAATCATTATAAGCGAAGCCACCTGGCACAAAGTTCGAAAAAAATTTATTATCATGTGTTTTTACTCATTAGGGAGATACTCCTTTTACAGATTTCTAACGACAAAAAATATGTTATCAAACCCTTCCTTCTTCAAAACTCGTAATAGAAAGAGATATTTATCCATGTTACGAAAACTACGGTTCTTCTGCTTGATGGTTTTCAATTTCTATTATATGAATTTTTTTAAATTTCGGGAATATGTTAGATTTCAGTCAGTATCATGTGTCTTTGGTAGTGTGAGGGCGCTTAAGTCGTCTTCGCCGACCATGTTGACTGCTTTCGTATAGTTTTCGACTTTGATCAAATACAAATAGTCATTTGTTATAATACTTAATCAATAGGAAATAGTGTGACGGTCATTGAATATAACATGTTGGAATGTATTTCAGTTGGCTATTTTTTTTTAGAAGAAATCGACCTCTTCAAGGCAGACAATATTGATTAAAAGAAAGGAGCAGACTCTTTGAATAATAGAGTTTTCGGTACTTCTGTAGATTAATAATACCGCAATAACCATACTTTTGATACTCTCAAGCCGCTCTGATTGAGTGACTATGTTGTTTGACACATATCCATAAGTTAATGTGCTCATACTTCGCTGTCACTAACTAAAGAATGATCCTAGACAAGCCACTAACGGCTCTTTGTCTCGAATCATCCATTCGTCCGATTGTAGGCTATCCACTTTGTAACATATACTTATCTTTGTGGTGTACATGGGAAATCCAAGCAAGTCAGTGCAGGAAGTCTGTCAAGCCACCTATGGCACGGTTGCTGAGAAGTAAGGATATTCGTGAATGTCGATCTAAAGAAGAATTGGTGCTTTGTATGAACGGCGATCAATCGTTGATTTTGATGAAAAATTGAACTGTGCGAAATTCGTCCAAGATTAATGAGAAATGATTGTTTCGTAATTTTTTCCTACGAATTTAGACTATATTTAAAAATTCTTCAAATTTGAGCAATCGTTTTCTTTTCTACTAATGAAATAACAAATGTTTATACTACTTTCTAGGCCGATACCTAACACGATGCAACTTGAAAATAGAAAAATATAACAATAAATCTTTGTTTTTCTAGTACATTCAACCGACTGAATCATCACGTCTTAGTCAATGTGAATTATTAATAATTGACGAAGCAGCAGCAATACCACTTCCACTTGTAAAACAATTATTAACTAGTGCAAATTATTTAATATTTCTTTCATCAACAATCAATGGATATGAAGGTACTGGACGGTCACTTTCATTAAAACTTCTTGAACAATTACGAAAACAAAGTGCTGTTTTAACAACAGCAACAAAAACAACAACAAATAATCGTACATTAAATGAATTAGAATTAAATGAACCAATTCGATATGGTATTGATGATCCTATTGAATTATGGCTTAATAATCTTCTTTGTCTTGATTGTTGTCAAGATCCAGCGAAATTCAAGTAATTTTTAAATTGTTTTTCATTAATTAAGGGAACACTCATAGAGGAACCGAGATACTGGTCTCAATTTGATTTTTTTGATTCTTTATATCCATTCGAAAGACTGGGTCAGAGATTTTTTTTTTTCGTACAATGTATCAAAAGATAGATCATTAACAACTGAGAAAAAATAAGCTATTTAAGATACTATATCTCATTTACTTGCCGAGCCAACATGAGTGAAAAATATCACAACTCAGCTGTCTATAATATTCATTTGATGGTTGTAGATAATCAGCTTTTGATTTAATATAAAAAAATTCAAATTTTGACAAGTACCTCGGTTCTTTGACCCTCTTATACATGTTTTCGAAATTAATTAATCGATTTTATATTTAGTAAAGCAACTAGTAGTGGATGTCCATCACTTGAATCCTGTTCACTCTATTGTATTTCGCGTGATACATTATTTTCATATAATGAATCATCAGAAAAATTTTTACGTCGTTTAATGTATTTATTTGTTTCATCACATTATAAAAATTCACCCAATGATCTTCAAATGTTATCTGATGCACCAGGTCATGATATTTATTGTTTACTTGGACCAATTATTGATTCAAATCAATTGCCAGATATATTATGTGCTATACAAGTTTGTTATGAAGGTGATTTATCAAAAGATGTTGTTGCACGACAATTAACACGTGGACAACGAAATTCAGGTGATCTGATACCATGGACTATAGCACAAACTTATCAAGATTATACATTTGGAAAAATGTCTGGTGTTAGAATTGTTCGTTTAGCAACACATCCTGATTATCAAAGAATGGGTTATGGAACAAAAGCAATACAATTATTAGAAAAATATTTTCAAGGACATATTGTTAATATTGACGAATACAATAATCAAGAGGTAGATCTAAATCATATAATTACTTTGATTTTACGTATAGATACAATTCTATGATATTGTTTAATGTTGATTATAACTACAAAAAAGAACCAAGATATTTCTATATTAGTGATTTTCAGAAGAACATCAACGATTTATAGTTGAAGTTCTAGTTAAGTGTGAAAAGCTAATATTAAGAGTAAAAATGATGAATGTTCAAAGTCACTCATAGAATCTTTTGTGAAACACGATCTACAAGGAGTATTGAACGCTAGAGGTAGATATTTGAATCTCCTTCACAGACATTAATAAACATTGTTGATATACGATCACATCTGTATAACAATAACGTCTCATTATAAAATATAAAAACTACATATTTATTGCATTTATAGAAGATTAAGTAAAACGATAGTGAAGAAATGCATCTAAAAAGAGATAGCATAAAACAAACTCTTTATGATTAGCAACAATAACTACATCATGTTTTACATTTTAATTTCACAGAGATTGTTTTGATTTTTAACTCGTTGCTCATTAACTTGTACGAACTGAATCAAAAAGAATGACATCGACGAAGTTCAGAAGTCAATCAATTTTGAGCAACTAATTTTTGCATAAAAATATTTATCTTTTATGTCTTAAGAGTTTGGAACATAAACTAAATTAATTCATAATTTTTTTTAAAACTTTTATTGTAGTCTGCATCATCACCAACACCTGATCAAGTTGAAATAATTGATGATGAAGATTTACCATTACTTAATGAAAAGCTCTATCCGCGACGAGGTCTTCCACCATTATTAGAAAAACTTAATGAACGTCGTTTAAAACATTCAATTGATTATCTCGGTGTATCCTATGGTCTTTCAGCTGATTTATTAAAATTTTGGAAAAAAAATCAATTTTTACCAATATATCTACGTCAAACAGCATCAGAACTTACAGGTGAATATTCCTGTATAATGCTTAAAACAATTCATCAATCAGGTCAAGCACCATGGTTATTTTCTTATTACCAAGATTTTCGTCGTCGATTATTATCATTACTTGGTTTTCAATTTCGAATTTTTACACCAGGCATGGTACTTAATTTAATTCAACAAGCTGTTTATCCAGAAATAAAAGAAGGTTTGTAAAAAAAAAATTAATTTCAAATGAATTTATTTAATATTTCATTTTCGTTCAGAATTTACGGTTTCATTAATTGAACAAAATTTTACCGATTATGATCTTCGTCGTTTAGAATCATATACAAGAAATTTAGTTGATTATCATTTAATTCTTGATCTTATTCCAACACTTGCAAAGCTATTTTATTTAAATCGTCTTCCAATACAATTAACTGTTGTTCAAATGGCATTATTATCTGGTATTGGTCTTCAATATAAAACAATTGAACAACTTGAAAGTGAACTTAATTTATCACAATCACAACTTTTAGCTCTATTTAATAAACTTATTAAAAAAATTATTGATGTAAAATTCATGTTTTTCGTTTTTGATAAAGATTATATGTAAAATTTCTTTTTGTATTTTAGTTAATCAATTCAGTACAAGAAAATGAAATAGGAAAAACATTCGTCAATTCATTAGATACTGCCAATATGCAACCATTAGATAAATCACTTCGACAAGAATTGGTTTGTTAATTTGAGTTTATTTCTTTTTATTTAAAACTATTTTATGAAACACAATTTCAATTGAAGAATAACAGTCTTTCGATAAAGAGTACTGTCTAACGACAAATTCTATAGTCCCGATATTTTGCCTACAAAGAATACTAACTGTTACTCTGAGTAGAAGGTTAGTCTGACGTAAAACTCTTACGTTCCTCATATATATTAATTAACCATAAAAGCAAATGTATACGACAACCTGGTCAACTTACTATCGGGCAAACGATCTAAGATGAATAGCCGCTAGTGACTTCTCCAGGGTCATTGTATAGCTGACGGTACCAATGTTTGAATATAGTATTTTTTTGGAGATCTACCAAACAGTGCAGTCATTTACCAATGAACTAAACCCACTGGCACCCGTCACTTGAGCTCATATTAGATTTACAGATAGGCCACAGTGAAACTAGTAAAAACCTTGAACAGTTTGTCCTCATAAGTCTTTGGTAGCCAGTTATGACCAGTTTATTGGATTGTCGACCCATTTTAAATACGTTCTAAAAACATCAAATAACGGAATTTCGATCCATAGCTACGTTCATTGACTCTTAAAATATACTGAAAGTTTCAATCGAAAAGAATTTTCTTTAACCGAGTTATTTACTTTTCAGGTGAAACCAAATTTTATTACATGTCCGTAGCAATGAGCTACTCTGGAAAATTGAATATCTTGACGAAGGAATATTTTGTTTTTTGGCTGAAACTTTCAAGATACTGTAAGAGACATTATACGCAACTATGGAGTCAAACTTCGTCATTTGACTTTTCGAGGGGAACCTAAAATGGGTCGAAAATCCAGTAAACTGATCATAACTCGATCTTGAAGACCAATGAGGACAGACACTTTCAGTCTGTTTTTAATCTCACTGAGATCTATCCGTCGGTCTAGTATGAACTGAAATGGCAGATGTCAGTGGGGGTAGTACTCAGGTTAGCCCCGGCGGCTCCAATCTAAAAGAAGTATTGAAGTACATTGATAAAAATTTAGACCCACAATCTACTTCTTCATGCTATAACATCAAACACTATATATCAGCAAAGTCTCATGACTACTTCGTTATTGCATTTCTACCAGATTAGGTAAAATAATGGTGAAGGAATATGGCCCAAAATACATAACATAAATCTCTGTGATTAAAAAACGCAGATCAACTGTGTTTCATATTGAAATTCTGCATGTGTTGCAATAATTGCCTTTTTTCTTAAATGTAGAATGAAGTTGCTGCAACAATTCGTAATCGTCAATCAGAAGAATTAGATCGATTAATGCATGATCAACAATTATCAAAGTATGCTGTTAATGGTAGTGAAGAAGTTTGGAAAGAAGAATTAAGAAATATATCTGATCCAGGTGTTATTTCAATACCACGGTCAATTAAAAATAAAATTAAGAGTTTATTTTTTATTTTATTTTTCTTCTTTTTCTTTAGATCATTAAACAAACGAAAAGACGTTGAAATCGAAAGTCATTTTGATTTGCCGAAACAAAAATCGAAAAAGAAAAAAAATAAAAATAAATAAATTTTTATTGTTTAGAAAAACATGCGTTTATGTGTATGTTTTTTTTTTCTGTGTGAAGAAAATAAAATTGTTGAACTGATTTCAAAAAAAAAAAAAAAAGATATTATTATAAAATATTGATCATTTATTTTGATCCGTAGATTTAGTTTATTTTTACATGGCTACGAAAGAAAAACTTGAATTTCCATCTCCACCTACGTTTTTTCAAATGATTGAAGATCTGGAAATGATGTCATCGGATGAAAAGACTTTTAGTTTATGTCAATTTGAACAATTGGTAGAGCAAACTAAACAAGAAGGTATAGAAACAAAATAAATTTTCTTTTTTTGTTCTTATGATAATTCTATTGAGTATTGGCTCTAGTGTTACAAAAGTTTCTTTTGCATCTCTCACAATCTATTCTCTCAAGTTAGAAACAATAAATCTCATACCAAAGATGAGATCAGTTCGTTTTTTTTTCCAAATCAAACCAAATTGAAGCTTACAGATAAATTAACAAAAGCTATTTAGTGCAATTCCTGAGGAATTAAAATGTAAAACATGATGTAGTTGCTTTGGTTAATCACTAGGAGATTGTTTTATTCTAGCTATATTAGGACAAATGTTTTCATCACTCTTTTACTTCATCCTTCAGAAATGCAATAAAGAAGTGATTCATATGATTTTACAATGAGACGCTATTGATATAAAGTGTATGACGTGAGAGAAGAAAAGTATTGCTAAGACATTGCTTGGCCGTAAAAAGGTTGAAAGAACAAGTATTGACGTAGAGAATAGTCAAAAAATGCTTTAGAAAATTCTGCCTAGTGGAGTAGTTACACGCTATATCGTATAAGATAATGCCAACATTCTAACTGCAATCAAGCATGAGCCAATGTGTTTTTGCTCATTAAGTGTAAATGATAGACCATGTAAGTGTTCTATAGCAATTTTAGCACCCTTTATAATATTGTTTGCCAAGATTGTTCATACGATGTTGATTTGCAATGAAATAACTAGCGATTACAAGTCACTTAAATCTAGTGAAAATCGAATAGTAGTAGATATGACAATAGAATTTTATTTGTATAATAGTTCTTTGTCGGACTCTTTTAGTTTTGAACTCATCAAGTTACTGGAGACATCACTTTTTTCAATATTTTTCCAGCACGTCAATGTGTCTATCTTGATTGGTTGATGCCATCTGTCATGACCTGTTGAGAATAGGTGCAAATTTTCTACGCTATATAATTCAACAATCCTTTTAGATCATGTTTCACGAAATGTATCAGAGTATTAAATATAAATGGAATCAATTCTTGTTTTTCTTTTGAACCAAAACGAATCCCATTTCTGCTTCATACTCAAAAGATTAGTTAAATATTCATTTGAAGAAAATAGAGAATGACCTACATTCGTTAGAAACACAAGCAGTCAAAAAAACACATCTCCATTTTAATGACTTGTGGTCCTTCAGAATATTCTGATCCTGAGTATCATACGTTGAACAGATATCATGAAAAATGCTTAGATAAAAATTACAGCTCGGTTCAATATTAGATTCTATAGTAGTGTTCACTCTACGAAGAGATCAATTAGGGGCAAGTTTTAGCATGTACGAAAAGAAACCTATAGGGTAAACAGAAACTGTTTCGATGAATAATTTTTCAAGTCTTTCAAAAAGCCTCACAAAAATACATGCAATATTTCTAGGCCCATATTCAAACTATGATTGCAACTTATAGTTTTTGGATCGCCTGAAATGCTTTCAAATAGACCAAAATAAACAAACATATTCACCGAAAACGACAACTAAGAACTTTCCGATCATCCATTATTAAAATCAGAATAATTTATTTATGTTATCTTATTTAGAAACAACGAATAACACTACAATTGAACAGACTTATCAACTTATTAATGAATTTCTAGCTCGATTAGAAACATTACAACGTCTTGATGCAAATTTAACAACTCAAAATGATACAACAAATGATCAACTTGAAAAAAGACTCAAAGATATTATTGAACAACTTCAATTGTGTCTAAATAAATTACAAACTAACACTTTTTCGAATAAAAAAACTGTTTTATCTGATAATAAAAATTGATAATGTAATTTTCTTAACCAAAAAAAAAAGAAAGAATGATATCTTGTTTTTTGTCTCCCTATGGACTCAAAAATAAAGAATCGATAGTAAACACATGGATTGATAAGAACGAACAAAAAAAAAAGACACCATAAGGTATAAACACGTATCACCTATAACGCTTTCATTGCTACAAACAGCAGCGACTAGAGATTATAGAATATCGAACATCAAGTTTTTTCTTCATTTTATATCGTCAAACAGAAAAAAAGAGGTAATTTACATCATATTTTATTTATCAAGGTGATTTTTTATTGAAAGCACCAAACAGCAAAATCATTAGTTAAAACTAAAGATTCTCTTCCGTTTTTATGTATAGTAATATATTTTGAATGTAATTTAGAATTATTTCAACATAGTTTTGTTTTTATAAATTTTATGACTCTTAATTAACTAATACGCTTTAGAATGCGGAATGTAGCTATAATTGGTGGTGGTGTCAGTGGATTAATATGTATCAAATGTTGTTTAGATGGTGGTCTATTGCCAACATGTTATGAAATGACAAATGATATAGGTGGTCTTTGGAATTACGATGCCAATGCAATTGATGGTAAAGCCAGTGTAATGAAATCAACTGTTATTAATACATCCAAAGAATTTATGGCATTTAGTGATTATCCTCCACCAATTGAATATCCGAATTACATGCATAATACTAAATTATTAGAATACTTTCGTAGGTATACAACACATTTTAATCTTATGAAATATATTCGATTTCGACGACGTGTGACACGTGTTCAACCTGCTGATGATTATGAACAAACAGGTTGTTGGTTAATATATAGTATCGATGCAGAACAGAAAGATAAAGACATGATAGGTAATGAAACATGTGAAAAGTATGATGCTGTTATGTTAGCAACCGGACATCATGCTCATCCAAGATGGGCTAATTTCCATGGATTAGAAAATTTTAAAGGCATGTATTCTGATAATTTAGTATTTGTAACAAGTGGTCTGAAAATTTTAAGATAAAACGGTTTCTTTTATTTTTCGATCGATTAAAACAAGCAGAAGAAATTTTAAAATCTTGAATTTGAATCAGAATATTGTGTTCTTGTTAAATTTAAGTTCACAATTTTTTTGCTGAGACGTATAGATTAGCGATAATATGGGCATCTCTAAATGATTTGAATAGGGTAGAAATAAAATTTAGTTCAAATAAATCAAAAGAAAGAAGATATGTTTATCGACAGAATGGTTATGTTGATTGTTAGTTTGTTGTAAGGTGCCTATTAACAATGAAAATTTTGGCATGAGAGACACATTGACATTTCCATAATATTTTGATTTGTCGACTTACTAAAAGTAATTTGATCATTTCTAGATATTCTCATCCATACTTTGTTTTCAGAGCATTTAAGAATTGACGTATAACTTTTATCCTATGAAACTGACGAAAACTCTAGATCTAAAGTGAAATACAGAGGTTCAAGACACTTTTAGCATTTATTGATTATAGCGCTATAGAAAAAGAGACAAGTTTTAAAAATATATTATTAGATGTAGATTTGAATAGGCTACATTTTAGTATAGAAGATTTTGAAAAATTATCAATAACTAACTGGGAAAATGTTTTGTTATAAATTGAAATCTTCAAATATACTGTTAGAATTGGCTTCCATCGAGTAGCTCGGAGTCTGTCTGTCGAGATTTATCTTGTTGTCAACATTTAAAATTTTGTCTTCTCATAGGTACTTTATTTATTTATTTTTGTTATGCTTGAATAGTGCTAGGTTGTTCGTACTTGAAATTTAAAATTTATAATAAAACATTTCTCTGGTTAGTAAATAATAATCTTTCAAAATTTTTTACACCAAAACGTAGCCAGTTCAATTCTACATTTGATGACATAGATTTAAAAATTGTCTCTTTTTTCGATAACAATATAATTGCCTTTTTCTTCACACTACAATTATTTAGATCTAGAATAGACGGACTGTGTAGGTTTTGACTCGAATTTTATATAAGACTCAAAATATGCCATACATCTTTTTTTCCCAGGAAACATGGGAGTAAAAAGTATCTTAAAGTTTTGCCATTCACTTTAGATTCTGATTCTAACCCAAGGTTTTACGAATTCTGTTGGTCCTTTTTTTAATCGGGTGAGAAATGAAGAGTAATATTTTGTATGAAAATATGCGAACCATCAATTATTCTCATCATCGATATGTTCAGGTCGAAAAATTCATAGTTGGCAATATAAGACTTCGCACGGTTTTGAAGATAAAAATGTACTTGTTATTGGTATTGGTAATTCGGGTGGTGATTTAGTTGTTGAATTAGGTCGTGTAGCGAAACAGGTATTCATAATGAGATTATTTTTAATTGTTATTCATTAATAATCAAAAAAAAAATCAAAAGGTTTATTTGAGTACTCGTCGTGGTACATGGGTATTGAATCGTGTTGGACCTAATGGATGGCCATTTGATTTGTTAATGTCAAATGAAATTATTAGTGCAGTTCAAAAATATTTTCCTTCATTAACGAATTGGCTTATGGAAAGAGATATGAACCAAAAATTTAATCATGAAATTTATGGTCTTAAACCAAATCATCGTCCTTTAGGTTAAAACGTAGCATTTATTGAATATCTATAAGTTTCTTTGTCTTTACATAGAACAACATCCATTTATAAATGATGACTTAGCTAATAGAATCTTATGTGGTTCTGTTATAATTAAACCTGATGTTAAAGAATTTACAGCTGATGGTCATGGTGTTATATTCAGTGATGGTTCTAAAGTTGATCATATTGATTGTATTCTTATGGCAACAGGTTTTAATATTGCATTTCCATATTTAGACGAAAAAATCTTAACTGTTAAAGATAATAGAGTAAGAAAAAATATTAAGAAAATCTTTTTATATCAGAAAATATCTTGTTTTTTCTTTTTATAGATTCGACTTTATAAATATGTTTGGCCATCTCATATGACTCATCCAACACTTGCTGTTATGGGTCTTATACAACCATGGGGTGCTATTAATCCTATAACAGAACTTCAAGCACGTTGGGTTGTTCGAGTATTTAATGGTGAATTAAAATTACCTTCATGTTTAAAAATGGATGAAGATATTGATGAGAAAATTCATCAAATGTCACAACGATACGTTGCATCATCACGACATACTGTACAAGTTGATTATTTAGATTATTGTAATGAAATAGCTAAACAAGTTGGTTGTCGACCAAATATATGTGAGAGAAAGGCAATAAATCTATTCAATAGTATTTTTTTATTTTTATATTTAGTGAATTTTTTAATAAAGGATTTTAAACTTGGTTGGCATTTACTATTTGGGTCATGTACACCATATAGATATCGTTTAGAAGGTCCTAATCAATGGGATGGTGCACGACAAGCTATTTTGACACAAAATGAAAGGTAAATGAAATTATTTATTTGATATTTTTTTTATTTACCCATTATTATATAGAGTTAAATATCCATTACGAGTCAGTCGTAAACAAGAACAAAATCAACAAAAAAAATTTGCAATAAATTGGACACCAATGTTTTCAATCGTTTTTTTTATACTAATATTCTTCATTATTTTTCAATGTTTTATGTAACTATCAAGCAGAGTACTTTTGAAGACTGCTAGGAGAAATATTTTTAATCAATTTTAAAAAACTTGCTTGTCGAAAATGGCTCAGAAAAATAAACAAAGTTTCTGTTTTTGACCAACAATCTATCATGAACAATAGATAAATATTCAAAACACCGATGATTTTTCAGAAATTCTTTGAAAATTTCTTCCTTCATTATGCTAAATTAGCATAGATAGATTGAATACATCAGATTTACTACGATTCTTACCGTTAAACTTGTAGACACTGAAATCAGATGAAAATCATGCAAATTTACAATCTCTCGAAAAAAGAAGAGCTGTTGAGGCAGTCGCGATGGCGGCAGTATTACTATGGACGCCTTTGCTATGAGTATCTTGAAAAGAGTTCAAGCTTATTGCTGCCGACGTACTGTCTTTTTTAGCGGTAGGCCATGGTCCCCTAAGAACATCAGAAAAAAATGAGCTTTGAATTTCGAGTTGAAACATTGTATAGACAATGGCCTTAAGAAGTACAGCTCATTGTGAAGGTTTCAAATTTTTTGACTGTGCCTATTCTGAAGTAGGAACATCGGCATTCACAGTTGTATATGAGTAATGTGGAAAATATGCATGCACTATAGCTGTATCTTGGGATGGAAGCAATCGAAAGATCTGAAACATTTACAACAGATTATTAAGATGCGTATAGTTCTAACACAAAAGCGATTTGACACTTAGACACGTTCTCTCGTTAGATTTGTATAATGAAGAGATACGAGGATGGAATTCATGTAATTTAGACCATACAAGTATTCAATTGTATCCTTAAACGTAAGATACGATCTTGACTATTCTTGTGTTTTAACGAAGCTTTGTCTCTTAGAAACAAGAAAAAAAGGTAAAGAAAAGTTTGATGGTTTGTATCATGAAAAAGCTTCATTTGTAATGGAAAGTTTTTTGAGATGTCATGACGCTTTTTAAAAAGAATGTGCCAACTTTTTCAAACATTAATTAGGAACTTCAGATGATTCGAATCAGGAATCTGTTCACAGAAAAAAAAGATCTTTGCTCGACCTTCACACTTAAATATTTCGTTTTATTGTTATGTTCTGTTTAAATACAGTAGAAGAGAGCATTTAAGAACTCAAGAATGTCTTTGACACTAAAACCATTAGTTGAATAAATTGATACAGAAACTAATTTGTTTATGCATTCAGTCCAAATATCGAGATATTTATATAATTAAAAGAAAGCCAAACAACGCCTCCGAAACTCCCACATAGACGATGAAAATGTTTGAATATCTAAAAATAACTTTCACAATAAAGTGCAGTATTTAGGATTTACATACCTATTGGGTTCCTTGGATTCGTTATATTTTCTTAGAGTTCGCTTTGTTCTTGTCATTTTATTTCGATTTATTTTTGGATTCGGAAATACTCAGGAGTGAAGAATTGGTGGCAACCAGTCATGTTCCATAATATATCTTCTTCATTAATGAAATCACAAAACACTTATATCATTAAATGATTTTATTGTGCCGTGCATGAATCAGCACTCAACGAAAATCATTCAAAATATTTGAAGTTTTAAAAAAGAATTGAAGCACTATGATAATTACTACTAGTTGAAGCACGTATATTAAGTGACAATAACATTATAAGCAGATTGTCAAAGAGTATCAAATTCACCAATCAACATTCCTTAACAATGATAAAAAGCACATATTGGTGATTTGCATTGATGTCATTTGAGTTATATATATATATGTCATTGGCCAATCTCGGATACAAGAATGGACTAGTCCAATACTGGATTAGTGAAGAAATTTTCATTAAAACCTCCATAACTGTCTACATAGATATTGGATTGGAATTCTTATTGGTGAATTGTGTTGACACAATGGCACTCCAGGTGTTACAATCACTAATGAAAAAATTACGTTTGAACTTAAACATTCATGGATAACTTTCCATGAAAGCTGTTCTTCTGTAGAAACTTATCCATAACTTCATGAATTCTACTTTAATTTCTTCATTGTCGATTGCAAGACCTCAGATGCCATCGTGACAATAGAGTTCATCAACAATAATTTCAATCCAACATCTATGTAGACAGTTACGGAGGTTTTAATGAAAACTTCTTCCCTGATCCAGCATTGGACTAGTTTATTCTTGGATCCGAGATTGGCCTACGACATATATATATATGTATCATCAATTACAAAAAGACATACAAATAATTGATTAACATTTTGTACAAAAACAGTCAACAAGTATGTAATTACAAAGGTTTATCTAGTTAAAATGTTTCGTCAAAGTCACGCTAACCCTGATGAATAGTTTATTATTGTCTCGCTATTCATTTTTACAGAAGAAGAATGGTATTTGTCATTTAGAATAGAATTCATTTAAAGAAGCATATAAATCAATAAGAATGAATGAATACCATAGCCTTGTATTCGTTTACCGACTCATCTTGATTGACAGTTGTTCTTCTAGGTCTTCTCAACTTGACTGATTCGATTTTCTCTGAAGACTAGCGAGACGAACAATGACATTTTTCATTTGATTAGAAGACGAAATCTAAATAGTATTAAAAAATATACGAAAATAACCATAAATTAATAAAATGTTTAGATGTCAATCGACGAAATTACTCGATACGAATAAATTTGAGGAACAAGTTATCCATCTAATCGACTATTGACAATGAGACTTTATCTATTTTGCTTATAAATTGATTCAATCTATTTCTCTGACTTTCGTCTTAGGTTTGTAAGTGAATATTTTTCAATAAAAGATAATAACAAGTCATTTTCTCAAGTGTTTGAATCAGTTAAGATCTTATAAAGAAAAACCTTTGAGTATTTTAATACTGTTGTGCTTAAAACTCCTTCAGAAGAGGAAATTCGTGGACATTCTCATAGTTTCTATTTTTTGCACACAATTTTTATACGGAAGTGAAAGTCAAAATAAACATAGTTAAACTATTTGAATAAATTCTTTACCAAGCATCTTGTTAAAATAATAAAGAAAATTTATTTTCATATCGATATGGAACATTTCCAGTTTCTTTTCAAAACGTAAATTTCTGATCGATTCTTGACTCTATTTATTCTTATGAATATTTTCAGTAAAATAATAAACGAGGAGTCTTACTTTAAGAATCAACAACATCCCTTTACATTGACTATGTAAAAAAAATTCTATAGAAAAGTAGAAAGTAAAAAAGTATAGGATAGTTCGAAACCAAAGTTTCAACGTTACCATATAAAAAACAAACAAGCAGATACACACTTCTATTCATATGATTCATGTTAAAATATAAGCCTTCGAAATATTGTATTTCATATTATTTATGATCTATCGCAACAAGTAAAAACATTTCACAATAACAAAAATGTTAAGTAAATAAATATTAACACGTATGTTTCATATAATCGCATGTTTGTTGTATGAAACATTCAATAACATTAACATAAAACATATAAATTACCTTAAGGCATTATTTTTTCTCTTTAGAATGCAGCAATTATTTCTTGCGGATAGATGCATTAGGTATTGAAGTAAATCTTTAGTAGCTCTAGCAAACTCAATCGATGCAGAGATCCTCTTTGAACGTGTATTGTTGAACGACTTTAGACAATCCTGAACAGAGAGAGAGAATTTTCAATTAGATGTTTACGAGTTTCGAAGAGGTATGTTGAGAACACTTCAGTGTTGAAGAACTGTATTAAGTAAGCTTCGGCTAACTTCTCCAAAATATCCCAGAATAGTTTTTTCTAATAAAAGTTGTGACGAAGAGCGCGAGACAATGAAAAAAGCTTTGTTTAGTTTTTTTTGGACTAATTTCCTGTAGTCCAATCAAACTCACTCAGGATGCACTACTACAACTCTCTTATCGTTGTCTTGAAAACTACTAAATCTTCTTGTAAAACAACAAAATAGACGGCATATTATGAATGTACTGATCGTTCAGTTTCTTATTACATGTAACGTTCAACTAATGTCTTTGTATGATCTGCATTAACCATCTAATTCTATTCCTATGGTTCCATACATCTACATTTCTTATCTATTCAAATATTCTTTCATTGTACTCTAAGGATCTAAAGATTGTCAGTTGTTGCAAAATAAAAAAAGAACTATGGATTATCTTATCTATATTTTTTAAATCAAATGAAAACTTATTAAAAAAAAAAAGGTTTCTTTCTCGAAAGATTAAAATGATGTGGTCATGCGCTAGTTTTGAATTTATTTTTTTTTATTGATTATGATTAAGAATATCAGTAGACTATCTAGTTCTCTTAGACTATTTACTGACTACATCTAACGTCTAGTAAATGTATTTGGTGTTTGGTGAATAATCGATGTGGCTAAAAATGAGACTATATTTATGTTACATATGAAAATTATAGGATGAATTCCATTGGGTTTTACTGTAAGTCAAGGGAGGGAGAACAAACTAATTTCTATACTAAAAACAATAAGAAACCACGAGAAATCATTATAATGCCTTGGGGGGTACGAGTCATGACCGGAAGTGGTTAAAAATTATCGGAAATCATTAGAAATTACTTTAAATCATAGAAAATCTCCGGTAGAAAGATTGAAAATGAAGCTCTGATTTCTAATGATTCGTCGTGATTGCTTTTTATTTTTAAGCATTTTAGATGATTCCTATTGATTCATTATGAATCAAAGAAAAAACTAATTTTCAATAGTACGAATCATCAGATATCAAGAAATCAATTTGTTTCCCCTTAATCAAAACAAAATATCCTTATTAATCATGATTTACTCTAATAGACTGATGGATCTTACAAAATCCAGGATCCGCTTTTTTCGCCTGGATTATTCCCGAAGTTAATGCTATTACTATTATGATAACTATAACAGCACATACGATATATACTCTTACTACTAGAGTCACACGTAAGCATAACTAATTAGTTTTTAAACCAAGTCATATTTATTCTTCATTGTATGTATTCAATTTCTGATACATGAAATAATTAAATAAAAAAATACCGAATAAAAAAAGATAACCTATATGAAAGAATGTAATAGAATTGAACATTTAAATTACTCGTTATTATTTTATTACATGTGTGAAGTTTTGTTCTATTGCTATACATATCTGTTCTCTTTTCCTTTTGTTATTTTTATTTATGTACAGATTATCAGTCATTTTGTATTAACAAAATATATGTTGTAACAACGAAATTCATCCTTAACGATTATTTAGTTGATATCGAACATAAAAATTTCATTGAAAAATCGATTCATGGACGTCAAAAGATTGGTAAACAAATTTATTTAAGTACACTTGTTTTGAGTGCACGATTTTGCTGTTCGTAGATTACATTAAAAAATATATTCCGATTAGTCATTTTCTTATATGAGGATTTACATTTTTGTTACATCTTTGAATGAAAAGCAATATGTAAACGTGTAGCAAGGGTAGGTGTCGAATGAAGGTTAGGGGTTCGAGTACGATGAAAATATTCACCTTAACCTACTCTCACCTCATCTCACCTCATCTCATCTTTACCTTCATCTTCGTTCGACATTCACCTTCGTCACTCATTCATTCTATTCTTTTCGTTCAAATGATCAACCAAGTGTAAATTTCTACGTAAAAATTACTTCTAATTAGCATGTATTTTTATATAATAAAAAAACAATAGACCATTTACATCCTCTAGAATATATGCTACAAAAGTATTAACATCTTCAAACTATGATAATGTTTTAAACTAAATACACTATTGAATTCTAGTAAGATCATTTCTTTTTTGACTACTATGGCATCAAAACTTAATGAAACAGGAGCTTAATTGTACAAATCGTTACGCATATGCTTTGACCTTTATATATATATATATGTATATAGTTTATGGGATCCTTGCAATATGTCTCACAATTAAATGATCATGAATCATTAAAGAGAAATGATAGATTCATTAGTTTTTTTTTTCTTCCCTCCAATACATCAAAATAGTCAGTAAAACATAGTGGACGTTTGAGATGAATACAAATAAACTTTTAGTGATTGCATATTCCTTGAACTACCTTCCTTTATTTACTTTATCAATGATAAACATTTCTTTAAATAGATGCCATCATTTTTCTTTATATCAAATAATAAAAAGCTAGAAACTCTTGATTTTGAATCTAATTATAAAGCAATTCAAAAAATGAGACAACCATTTTTCTATATGAATATTCTATTAATATATTGAAAAAAAATCAGTACTAAGAAATTGACTTGCAGCAAAAGTATTCAATTCAAGATAAAATAATAAATGTTAGTCACGCTCATATTATGCGACATGTTGCATGTATATATATATATATATATATACATATCAAAATATTGATTGATAATGTAACTGAACTTTGTAATATATATACTACTTATGTTTAAAAATGCAATATAAGCATGGCCAGATCAAAAAATATTCAATCATTTATTTCTATTATCTTTTCTTTTCTCAACCAAATCAATTATAAATTTTTACTATGTGATGCAATCATTGCATTGTATTGTGTTTTTCTCTTCAATAGAAACTTCTTCAAAAAGAAAACATTCTTAATTTATATTTTAGTATTCAGATCAACGACCAAAACAAAAATCTTTATGCTTTGATTAGTTCCCAAGAGAAGATTTTTCTTTTTCTTAAATTATTACAACCTTCAATTGATCAATTGTTTCGATATTGGTTTCATATTCTGATTATATATCTGAATAGATACGAAATAAATATGCACATCGATCATTCATTCTTTCATTTAACGTTATGTATATATTTCATAACAAATGGTGAACGGCTGTGTGTATGCGTAATTTTCAAGGATATATTGGGCATTCATAAGAAAATGAAGAACAAGAAGAATAAGAAATAAGATGATGAAGAAGGAGCAGCCGGCATACTATCATCGGTCGAGTTTTGAATAATAATAGGATGACTTTATTGTTACATCGTTCCCGTCATTCTAGCAATTGAGTTCTTTCTTCTTTCTCCCTCTACTCTTCTCGTGATAGTACACTCAAACATGGTGGAAAGAGAGAGAGAGAGAGAGAAACAGCGACAGAAAAAAATAAATGAATTGATTTGAAGGCTATCTAAATGCCTTCTTCTTTTCGTTGATCATATACAAACTAGTGTAATGATTGTGAATTACACACGCAAAGTCACTTAATTTTTCTCTTAGCTTAAGCTTTTTCATCTTTTTTTTAAATGACGAGCTACACATTCTCAATTATTCTCTCTCTTCCTATCATGTTCAATATCCGCTCTCATCTCATCCGTGTATTTGCATAGTGTATATTCATATGTTTGTTTGTTCGATCGTTGTTTAAATTCGCTTTTGTTCTCTTTTTGGCCGTGACTTGTTCTTTCACGATGTCATCGCTGTCGAATGTAATAATGAACAAAGCATGATGGGAGTGAAAAAAAAGAGAGAAAGCATAACCGATACAATAGTATAACCACCATCAACCATGTAAAAATGATGTATATTATGCTTTTCTTTTTTTTTCTCATTTAATTTTTATCAAGCCTATTTTTCTAACACCACTCATCCATTCTTCGATAGATGGTAAGTTGAATAAGTCATTACTTGTAGACTACTACCACGTCTAAAACATGTTCGTTGACTGATGTAAATAACATTAATAATATTGAGTGTGGTAATGGTCATAAAAAGAGACGTATGTTCATTGCCTTGAGACAACTAAAACGGTTGATGATGGCATTAATGATATGAACACAAAAAATGAAAGAGAACATCGACGAGTCATCCCGTTGATACATATGTATACATACAGATGACAATTATGACTTTTGGGCTTTTTTTTCATTATCAATGTATGAGAAAAGGGAGGAGTACATGGAAAAAAAGAGACCTTGTTCATAATTTTTCGTGATATGGAGCTTTATCTATTACCCTGATCAATGAACAGCAATCAAAAAATGCATAACTAATAGGTTGTTTGAATTACCAAGCATCTTCTTTTCTGTCGCCATCATCGTCATCATCATCATCATCATTACTCGTTCTTTATCTCAAAGAATTCCGATCGGTCAGTTAACACAAAGGATACATCAAATAGATAAAGAATCACTCGTCTCCTATAGACTTCTTTTTTTAAATGTAGTTCTTTTTGCTGCAGTTTTGTTATATAATACATTGTAATTTGTGCGGAAGGAAGGCAACCGTCGTTGATGCATAGCAAACAAAAAACGTTTCTTCTTTTCTCTCATTCTCTCTCTTCATTGTAAGTTGATCCTTAATTTGAACGGCTACAAGGGACTGTGTTGGTCAGTTAAACGGCATCTATTCTCATGAGTAAAATTCTCTCTCACTTCCGTTCTGTTGTTGCATGGATATTCGACATAGTTCGACAGATGCTGAACAGCTGATGATACCCTACCGTTTTTTTTCATTTCGGGTAACGCCTTCACTTAGATCATCTTCAGTATATATCTATAGAATTCCATTATGTTCACTCATTTTAGCAAGAAAAACTAAATGAGTTGTGATGAAACTAACAACACCATGTTCGTGTATATGCGATAACGACGATAATAGAGCGCGAATTGACAACGTGAGATGCATCGGCACATTAATCGAATTGGCCGCCACACACGTCCTCCTCTTTTATTCGCCTTGGAGCACGCAATCGATAATTGGCGTCGAAACAGGATGTAACCCCCGCAGGGTTCGTTCAATGTTTGAAGACGATTAGACATAGAACAAGAGAGACTGAGAGAGTGAGAGTGAGAGTTTTTATAGTATTGTTTCTCTTCTCGTTTATTATTATAGCACGGTGCATTAGCACCTGTTGTCAATTGATTCAGTCTATTTGTGATCTTTTGACTTGAACGTAAGGATGGATCAGTACACATATTTCTTTTTTTTTTTGTAAACTATTTTATCAGTCGGACAATCAGAATTAGGGAGGAGGATAAACTAAATCCATTTTTATTCACATCAAACAGAATTGTAGATGTGGGCTGGTCAGTTACTTGTTCGAAATATATCAATGTTGTTATTGTTGTACTTAAGAAAGGGAGAGAGAGAGACTCTATTTATCATTTAATCTGGCTCTAACTCAGAGACACTGTTGAGCCTCTTTAGTCGTCGTCTCTTTTACATATATATGCACACACACGTATATATATATATACATACACGTAAACTTACTACAGCGTGTAAGAGAGAAATGAGAAGAATAATGATAGATATACGCGCAATATGTAGGCGATTTTGTCTCTCCTTTTCTTTTTGTTCTTTCGTTTTTTTCTCTTCATTGAACACACACTCACATACGCATACACATATTTGTGAGACAATAAAGTTTACGTTAATCGATCGAGTTTTTATAGATTGTAAGTAGTTTTTCATTTGATTTTTTTGTTATGATCATCATTATTATTATCATCGTGAAGTTTTTATATAGATCAACAATTATATATCTTTCACATACCATAGAGTAGTAAAAGTAGTAATAGAAAAATAAGTAGAAGAATAATAGTGAAGAGAAAAAAAAGGAAAGAAGAACGTTCAGAAGACATACTCAATCTTTCTCTAGGTTTCTTTTTTTATATATGTGTTTGCGTTGATGACAAAAAAATGGAGAGGCTCTTTTCATCGGTTCCACCCAACAACTTAGAAAAAATAGATAAAGATACAACCATAGCCGACAGATAATTGACAGAGAAAGAGTGAACGAAAGAAAGAATGAGACATTCTTAGTATAGATTTGTCAAATATGTTATTGCTGTTTTCTTTCGATGATCAATCTGTTAATACTACTATCATAACACAAACACAATTCGTGGTAAACACATTTGCTGTAATGGTGAAACTAACAAAACAAAACAAAAAAATATCTCTATATTTTTTATTTCGTTTGTTCTTTTTTTTTTTGTTTTATATATCTGTATCAATATTAAGAAATAGAAATGCAAAGTTTACCGAAAATGATTACTAAATTATAATAAGTCAAAAGACAATAAACAACTAAAATTCAAACTATGCAATACAATCACATTGTATTCATATTGGTACTTATTTTTGTCATGTATGGTCAAAGTTTACAGGTAAGCATAGATAGATAACTCAATTTTTATATGTGACAAGTTCATTTATGTGTGATGATAGGGAGGAGTCCATAGTTGGTTGCTCTTCTCTCAATAATGAACACTATCTTTTCTTATTTTTTTTTTGTTATTTCATGGGTATAGACACATATTGAGAAGACATGTATACAATTATTTGTCATTGTATTATATGTGCAATATATTATTTGTTGCTGATCATAACAGACGGTACCTGATAGTTTTCGTACTCAATGTCTGTTTGTCAACTATAAAAGATTACATTTTCTTTGGTCTTTCCAAGTAAGAAAATGGGCATATGTGCTACATTTCTACTTTATTTAAATAATGGTCACTTCCAATCTGTCCGTTAAATGCTTAAGGCAAAGAAAGTATTAACTACATCACCAATATGAAATGTTGTCTAATGTTCTTTTATCAATGAATAACAATATGAAAAATTGATTGTTATTATTCTCTCTTTAACAATATAATAAAAAAACAAACCGATACATTTTTTTTTCTCTAATGTCAAGCATACATTTATGCACATATATATACGCATATAGAGTTAATCACCTTACCAGTAGTATACATTGATATTTGTAACTCATACTATCGATAATTATGATGAACAAAAGAAAAAAACGAAAAAGAAAAAGTAATTCAGACATCTAAAGTAACCACTCGACCACAATGACAGCAACACCACCCACCAACCATGCATAATAATAATTATATCAGTTTTATTCCCTATAGGCTTTCATTTTTTTTTTTTTGAATCAAATATAATAAGAATAAAATTCAATTAAATAACGAACAATGAAAATATTTCTTTTTTTTTTTTAATGTTTAGTTTTGTCAAAAACTTCCTAAACATTTGATTATTAATGCTATTGGCAATAATAGAACAAGGTCTAATAAAAATCAATGTTTTATAATTGGACATTGTCATATGACAATAATTACAACTAATCAATATCATATCATTAAGTTTGATATTGATCAATTCATATTCTCATCAATAAATAAACTTTTAATTGATCATAATCAAAAGAATTTATCTTTAATATTTTCATCAATATTAAATAATAGAATAATAAATACAACAGAAATATTAACAAATAATTGTTATACAAATAAAAAATTAATTAAACGTAATACAAAAGAACAATATCGAGTTGGTAAGATTTATTATTTATATACGTACACATACATATATATTCTAGTGATTGATATTATTTATTTTTCCGTTAGATTCAACGTCATCAATAGTAATTACATTTAATTCATCATCATTTATTGATTATCATTGTCAAGAATTACTTGATTATCCATTACGTTTATCTTTGCGATTTCGTACATTAGGTCGAATATCAAATGGTGTACTTCTTTCATTAACACAACGTAAATCTGCATCATTAATAATTCCATTCTTTATCATTGAACATTCAAATGGAAAAATTGAAATAACTGTTCTTCAATTAGATGAAAAAAAAGTATTATCAACGGTCACTGTAAGTTGAACACCTGAAAACTATTGTTTATCTTAGAAAAGAATAATAACAATAATAATAATATGTTGATCCGTCTTTCTCATCTTGAAACATTTCCGCCCGTGAAACATTGTTAATCTCTTTTCTCATTAACTTCAATGTTCTACTCCTTTACGCATCAACTAACAGGATCATTCAATGATGATTTACATTTTCTATCCTTGTTCGTGCTCTTCATTTTTCCATATTTCTATCTTGATTAGCAATTCATCTAACACCAGATTCGGAACAGCGACAACCTAGAATGAGACGCAGAAGAAAAAAACGAAGCACAATAATAATGATATTTCTCATTGTAAGGATGGGTGAACGAGCTTATGAACGAACAAAAAGAAAGAAAAAGAATGAAGTGTTATTTTTTCCTGTTCACTCAAGGTCATTCATGTATATCTTAAATAAAAACTAAATGAAGAAAAATCGAATTGTGTGCAATATCAATAGCCGGATATTTTTATATTCATATCTATTTTGTTTTGTATAAAAAAAATAACACAAAAAGAATCTAAACTTTTCCTAGAATATTCAATGTGGAAAAAATATAAATAATGATAATTGGCATTGGCTACAACTTGAATTAGATCGAAATGGAATATTCACACTTGTTGTTGATGATGATAGTCGAACATGTAAATAAAGCAAAAAAGATTTCAAATGAAATTGAGTTTTTCTTTTTTAAATTCATGTTTTTGTTTTGTTTTTCCTCATAGCTCAAATTCCAAGTTATGTTGTAGCTAGTTGGAATCTCAATGCTGTATTAGTTGGTGATACACGTCGTTTAAGTTCTGATATATTTCAACCATTTGTTGGTTATATGAGTGATCTTATATTTAATGATGAATATTTATTTGAAAGTTTAACAAAATCTCAAGAACAAATCATATCAAATTTTTATTATTATAGTCAACATATTATAATTGGTTATCGTATAGCATTTTTTAATTTAGTTACAATTCATACACAAAAATCTTATATAGCTTTTTCTGAACGTGAAAATCAAAATAAAAATCATGGAAAACTTGATATTTATTTTTTATTTCGCTCATATGTACCCGATGGAATTATTCTATATCGTTATGCACAAGGTTTAAATGAATATTTTGCTATTGGTTTAAGAGCTGGTATACTTGCATTATTTATTGATTTTGGTTTTGGTAAACGACAAATAGTTAGTGATGAATCAACAAAATTAGCTGATGGAAAATGGCATGAAGTACGTGTAACAAGAATTGGAATTGATAAGTACGTTAAAATAATCTTTCGAACGTTCGATGATTTTCTTTTTCCGGATATTAAATATGTAAATTGAAGTACATATTTAGATAAAATTATTCTATGAATCTCATATATAAGTACTTTTCATTTACATATTTTCTTACAGACAAAATCTTATGATCAATCTTTAGACATAAGATCTAATTCGAACTATTTCTTTTTTATAATTAATTAGAGTTATTTCTTGAATGCATGTCATATTTTTGATCGATGTTGAATGGAAATAATCTTGTAGAATTAAAAAAAAAAGAAAGATTGATTGATAAATAGAAGAGTTCTTTGTCTTACTTGAAGAAAAACTAACAAGCTCAAATATAGAGTTATTTTCATTAGAAGTGCAAAGAAAAAAAGATTTAAATTAGTTTTGAGTGTAAATTTTGTTCCAAGTTAATATGATTTAGAAATTTTCTTGTTTGATTCAAGATAATGAGCGAAAGAAAAATAGGATCTTGTTAGAATTTCTATAAATTTTTACGGATTTTTTTAGAAAGTGAAAATGATGAATGTAAGATGAATTCTTTTTTTTTATGTATAGGATTGAATTAATTGTTGATAATCGTGTAAATCGTTCTACGTTATCAGCAAATGGTATACGAAATGCTGTTTCTCTTCAACCAGTTCTTTATGTTGGTGGAATACCAAATAATAATAATATCAATTTAACTGGATCAGGTCTTAATGCATATGGATTTCAAGGATGTTTAGCAAGTTTTATTGTTGATGGTCGTTTACTTGATTATCAACGTGCATTAGTACTTAATGGACAAGTGAAAATGAATGTTTGTTCAGGTAAATTTAGTTGAATTCATTTTCTTAGTTTTATTAGAAGAAAAAAAAATATCTCGAATATATTTAAAACTCTACATATGAATTGATTGAATAGAAAGAATAAATAAACTTTTCCTAGCAGATTCTTCGAACACATCAACAAATAATACTGATGGTAAGCTATTGTTTGCTCATTTAGGTAGTATGTTCTTTTCCCCTATTTGCTTTTGTATTTTGTCATGAAATGGCCTCCTACTTCTTCTTCTTCTACCATGTTTGTTTTATAGTTATTGAATTTTCGCTTTTTATTCAATTGTATTGACATATAACAGAAGGAAAACTATTATTGATATATTTTTATATATAGATTTAAATAAACTTTGTTATGATTTTACATGTATTCATTCTGGTGTATGTTTAACAAATGAAAAAGATGAACCAAGTTGTGATTGTATTGAAACAAGTTATATAGGTGAACGATGTGATAAATGTAAGTTGATAATTTTTTTGGTTTTTAAATAGTTATTTGAAATTTATTATGTATTTAATTCATTAGTACCAAAAGGATTTTATTTTGGTAAACATCATTCAATTGGTTCAATTGAATATATCATACCAAAATTACATCAAACAGACAATGATATAATATCATTTGGTTTACAAACATTATCAATGTCAGCACAAATATTTCGTCTTGAATCTGATTCAAATTCATTTAATCTTGAATATGAAATTGTAAGTTTTAATTTTTTTTCTTTCTTTCTAATGTTTATTCTATCGTTGAAAATATCTAGGTACGAGAACGATCATATATTAAATTAAATATGGGTACAAAACAACCTGATGTTTATTCAGGTGTTGCTCATGTTACTGATGGAATATATCATGCTATTAAAATAATTCGACGACTTTCAACAGTTGAATTATATGTTGATGGAATTCGAATTAAATTAGAAGGAGGAAATAGTATGATTATGATAAATATAAATATTATAAAGAGATGAAAAATTCATTTGTTTAGAATATTCACGTCAATTAGAACTACAAACATTGCTTAAACAAAGACGTTTACGTATTGGAAGTTTTAAAAATGTTTCACATTGGAACGGAATTGTAGCTGGTATGTTTAATAAAATCAAAGAAAATTTTGTCATAAAAACACATGATGATTTCGTCAATAATTATTACTGTTATTTATTAGACAAATAAGAAAGGTGCATGAGAAATTAAATCGACCCATTAGTCCTTTTTTCGGCTAATTCTGTGGAATCATACATGGATAAAAAGAGCATGTTGAAACTAACATTTTTGTACTCTATAAGAAAGCTGTATCAACTGAACCTTTTATAGTTCTAGATTGGGGTATCATTTTCTGAACTGTAACTTTCTTTCGTAGACACCTTTTAAAAAGTTATTAAGACTGCCCCTAGATAGCCCGTGAAGAGTTCTAAGAACAACCCTATCATAGCCCTTGAAAACTTGTAAATATCTTATTCATCTTGGTGCAATAAGCTCTCATTAGGGAACGTTTTGAACAATTCATTAGATTGAAACGTTTACTGAACTGTTATACCTCTATTATCGCCGACTTTTTATTATTATAGTATAAATAAAACCATTCCAGATTTGTCTTAATCTAGTCACGCTCACAAAATGATCTACCTTAGTTTAAACGACATGCGCTAAAACTATCCCCATAAATGGAGTTCAACATTAAAAAAGTGGTACGAAATAGAAGTTTTTTAAATACCTGAAACCATAGTTTATTTGACATATTTCTTTCAATTATCTAGAGTCTTTGATAATTTATTAATAAACAAATGAAACCTTTGAAAGTTCGACATCTTCGCTAAAACCATAGTTCTCGATGACATTGTTCCTTTTCAGAGAGTACCAGTTTTATGAGATTTTGATTAAGTTTTGAAACTTCAAAGCTATCAGCAAAGTAATGGATTTTGAGTCTTCATTCTAATAATCCATGCTATGATGATGGACTCAATTTGAGAATAAATAGACAAGACAAAACAATACTGAAATTATGAAATTCACATCTCTTTGATGATATTTTAATTCTATTTATAAATCACCAATTCAACATTTAATTTTACAAGATATAGGTACGATGTACTAGTAGAGAATTTTAGCATATTTTACTTTACTTATCCTAAACTCTTATCGCTCATAAAACACATCGGATAGTCAAAATGTTCGTGCACTTTGAAATATTTATAGAATACAAACATTTTACTAGCCTGTTAATAGTAAATGGTCGAAATAGCCCCATGATGTTCAATACAAAGTTTCATCCATGGTAGATGACCTCTAAGTTTGATTTTTTTTGTTCTTCTTGATGATAATTAAAAGCAGTAAAATTGATATGTGATTTTGTGCTATCATCATGCAACTTGATGCCGTGTATTTGTTGATGATGATATTTTTTTATGCAACTTTTTGACTAATATTTTTAAATATGCATCACGATAATATATGACATTTATTGATGTCCCATGAAATAATTCATGAATAAGTAATGGTTCTTTTGCCATGAAAAAAATTACAAATATTTTTTTTTTTCATCGAATGTTTGTCTTCTTGCTATTGCTTAGGGACCTTCGTCTTTTGCTGTACATGCTTTAAATTTCTCTGTTAATTTAATATTGGGATGATAAATCCAAGTTTCATCTCTCGTAGCTATATCGTATAGTTTCTAGGTACTACTTTAAAGTTCTCTATAAATTTTCAACACAAATATCGATATATCGTTGTCATTGTTCTTGAGTGACTTCATGAGATAGCCATTTGGAAAATATTTTTCGGAAGTTACGTAGTTACTTGAGAATAGTCTCTACAGTACTAGGTGACATGTCTAAAATATTATCAAGATAATTAATACTAAGATCTGGATCATCATTTACCAGATCTTTAAAAGCATCGATATTTTCTTGAGAAATGACAGTTATTGAGCGAACATTTTCGGGATTATTTTTGAACGACTAGAGTAGACCAACGTCATTAATGAAAATAATTAGGATGAAATTTTAGACTAGTACAATGAGAACGTTTCGTTCCCTAGCAAAGTATTTTTCAGGTTCAGTTCTGTGTCGTTTTGAGCAATATTTTGAAGGTTTTGATAAGAATAAATTCAACTTGGGTCAAAATTAGCATGATATTTGGAATAAGCATAAAAAACTAAGTTGTTCTATATGCGATTGGGATAATTTCTAAAACTTTTTTCGTTGAAAAAGTCACCTGTAGTCCTCCTCAAGAATAATGCGAAAAATGAACTCTTTAAAAACCCTGCTGATATTTCCTAGATAGCTGCTACTTTGTTATCTTGTAACTTTAAACTAATCTCGACTTTTCGTTATTATGTTCAAATAGTGTTTTCAAGCAACTTATCTTTCGTGTTTTCATTGAGAGAAATCAGAGTAAAATTTTCGACGAAAAAGAAGTTGTAAAAATTCTATAAATCGCATGAGAACAACTTGGATTTTTATGCTGATTCCGAATATCATGTTAATTTTGACTCAAATTGAAGTTTTTCTGATTGAAATCTTTTAAATATTGATCAAAAAGACACAACCCTAAGTCCAGAAAATAGTGTGTTAGAGAATTTTTAAAATTTATATATGGGATCGAAGCCTCATCAGAAAGCTATGTGATTCATAATTTCAGTAGTGTTTTTGTCTTGTTTCTTTATTATCCAATTAACTCAATCATCATAATATGAATTAATAGAATGAAGACCAATAGTACGTTACCCTGTTGTTTTAAAACTACAATCAAAGCCTCATGAAACTAGTACGAAAATGTTACTTTCAACATGCTGTTTTTGTTGATATACGATTCAGTGAAATCGCCCAAGAAAATTACTAGTGATTCGATTTGATTTCTTTCGCGTCCTCCTCTTTTCAATCTTCTTAATCTCAGCCATTCATTGAGATTGTTCATCAAACAGAATAAACAAAAATTAAATTATATGATATTTTCTCAAATGAAAATCTTCTAAAGACACGCATAAATAAAGTCATTTTTTGTCAGAAACATCTAAATTGAGATGATTGCCCGAGGTTTGATCTTTTATTTCTGTTTTTTATTTTGTCACTTTGTTCTTAGTCAAATTGTTTCATTATTTCCGTTACCTTCTGCTTGATAAACATGCTATTTCCAGATAAAAGTAGAAAACCTTTGTCTCTGTGTATGCTTTTTGGATCACAAATCCGAGAGTTTTCGAATGAGTCAATTGCTTTTTATTTTACTTGAAAGAACCTGTCAAGCTTCAATGCTCATTTTTTGAATTAAACTTCTTTTTTATTGAAATATAAAATGAGCATTTCTGTAAATAGATGACCATTGTTTTGAAGCTTTTCGGATTATTAAACCGGCCAGGCTTTTTCTTCACATGTAAGATTCAAATTAAAAAAGAGGGCATTGCAATCTGACATGCTCTTCCGAATGAAAAAGTTAATTAATAGAATAAAAACCAGTAAAGAATTTTTGGGTTTGTTTGATGAGCGATTTTTGACATTTTTTTTTTTTGAATACGATAGGATTGAAAATTTTAGTCTAGCCTTTCCATTACAGCTCTCAAAATTATTGGTCAAAGACCGATTTTTTGAAGAGAGAAGCACCTTAAGTTTAATTAAGATCTAATAAATTTAATTTGTCTTTTAGGTTTATCATTCAATCGTCAACCGATTTTCGATAGTCTTGCTAGTACTCTTAATTATTCTGGTGACGTTGAAGAAGTTTATCCAGACAAGCATACTGGTTTATTTAGTTTAATTGATTCATTTTATACTGCTACTGCTATAATATCTTCAACAACGATATCTACTCTTTCAATGATTAATGATACAGTTGAAACATCTACTACTTATATAACAATTCCAACAACAAGTCTTCCAATTCTGGATAATTTATATCATCAAGAACATGTAACAGAAATAAATTTAATACGAGAAGTATCTTATCAAGCACCACTGGAATGGTTTTATAAGCAATTAAAATATATTGGTGTTCGTGGTCTTTTAATAGGTTCTTTCATATCAATTTTTCTTCTCTTTTCTCTTTTATTTTTAATAATATATTTATATTGTAAAACACGTCATTCAAAAAAAAAACTTTCCTATCATTATAAACAAACAAATGGAAATAAAAATTATTCTCAAATAAAACGTTATTCAACTACATTACCTGATGGTCGTCATTCAAAAAAACGTGTACCAAAACTTCTTCGTTATTTACATACAAATCAAACAAAACCAATATCCTTTCGTTTAGCATCTAATGGTAGCATGTCACGTTTAAATAGTGGTGATAGTTATCATCTTATATCATCCATACAAGAAAATCGTAAAGATAAAAGAACTTCATCTTATAAAAATTCTGATTGTATTACAAGTGATCATTGTTGTCTACATTCAACTTTATCACAACCAATTCCAGCATCATCATCTATTTATCATCAAGTTAATCGTTTAATGATATCTGGTAGTGAACCACCATTACCATTATCAAATCTAACAACACATCGTCATCCTACTCCAACTTCAACATTACGTTCAGTCAAAAAAGATATCGATAATTCAAGTGCACAAACATATTCAGCTGTTTACTCATGTGACTTAGCAGCTAATTTAGATATTGATCAAGAACTTTTTCCACAATATAGATCATTGATGAGAAAAAGATCGCTTATAAAAACAAATAATCCAATTTTAGTACAAAGTCAAATTTTATTTCTTTATATAAAGAATCTTGTTGATTGTTATGCATTACAACCAAATAATCATTCAACAGTTCTTCTTGCTACAGGAGATGAAAATAGAATTCAATTATCGCATGCTCACGTAAGTTACTCATAGAATAAACCGAAAACGACTATCTGTAACATAATATATTCAGATAAATTCTTTTTTTCTTTTCATTCATCTTCTTTCTGAATTATTCAAATATGTTACACTATTAGCTTCAGTTCATGCAATATTGCTTATCTGAATACATAATAAGAAGTGAAAATAATATTCTATTCTATCAAGAAAAACTTCGAAAAATCATTTAACCTGCTTTTTATGTAAAAATGAATAAATTACGATTATTAAGTTTAATGGAAATTCGTTTATATATATATAAATTGTTTTTAATTATTCTAGTCTGGTAATTTTCATTCTCAACTTCCTGTATCCTCTGTCGGTGCTTGTCATAGTATCTTATTTTCTTTTAATGGACAATTTCTAATTGGACTTTTTTATGAAGTAACATCAAATGTAAATCCATATGCTGTTAAAATTTGGTCGACAGATGATTATTCCATTCGTACTAATTTACATCCAATAAAATGTTCTATAGCAATAACATCTCAACATTCATCTATACTTTATATGGCTGGTAAACAAAAATATGGCCGAGGTATATCACTTGGCCTACTTGATATTGATTCATGTAGTCTTGCACGTGAGCTTAAATCTGATCCGGATACAACTATTGGTGATGAAATTAAACGAATTATATTAACAAAAAATGAATCTTATGCACTTGTTGCGTGTACAGAATATTCAAGTACATTTGCATGTTTTGTTGTATTTAAATTAGAAGCAAATACAATTATTAATGATGAATCATCATCATCATCATTAGTAACAGGTTCCATGAGTAATTGTACAATGATATTAACAAGATTTGATTGTAATCCAAATTTTACATTTTCAATTGTTGATACAAATAATAATGGTGATCAATATATGTTAACTATATTACGTACAAATGAAATTATTATTTGGCAATTAAATGATGGAGAAATTTTATCTAACTATAATTTTAATTATTTATTTAATGATAATGATATACATCAAATAGATGACTGTCAAATGAATGATAATCGTCTATTAATACTTGTTCAACAAGGTTTAATTTATATTTGGGATATAAAGATACCTATAGGACAATTTTTATTTATTGCTAATATTTGTGATCCATTGGTAAGTTTAATAAAATTTTATAGATGTTGTCGAATAGATAAGACGACAAAATAATTACCGCGACATATGTAGGATTGTTCCACTTTTAGAAATCTTGCGGTTAATTAATATGCCATGTGTAAGCTCAATAATAGTAGTCATAAAATTGAGCTCCAATTCTATAAAAATATTTTCGCATGTTTTAACAATGAAGGTCATCAAGTGTGGTAACATGACCTAAAGAAAAGAATAATAAACCTGTTTCATTCAATAGAAATGTTTATTGCATTTGTGATATAAAAAAATATCAGTATAAAATTTCCATAAGAGACTAATGAAACTTATCTTATTTTATTTTATTTTTTTAATATAATTTAGATTCATTCGATTACTTGGCTTGATCATCGACATTTTCTTTCAATTGATCATGATGGTCAACGAATACGTACATGGAATATAAATCGAAAAGAAGTTCTCAATGAATCATTATCACTTCAAGGTACAATACAATCGTTACATGTACATTCAATATATAATAATTTAAATAATCGAAACGAATATTTTATTGCTGGAGTATCAATGAACGAACGTAGTTTAGTGATCTTCGAATATAATCAATCTAATGATAATCATACTGATTCATCTAATAATATTATTGTTGATTAACCATGAAAAACGAGAAGAAAAAAAAACCTATATTTTACATTTTTTGATTTTAATTTTCGATTTTATTTGCCAAATATTTCTATGTGTAAAGACTTATGTCACACGAGTTGACATTAGATCAGATACAAATTCATTTTGTTTTATGCGTTTTGTGTTTTTCTTTTTTTTTCTATTTTTTTTTATGAAACTTATCCATTTAAAATGAAATAAAAGACATATTGACTTCGTATAAGAATAAATTAAATAAGAAAAAAATTCAAATATGTTTATTATAAAACTCACATATAGTTCAATCGTCATCTAAACCATTTTTCTAGTTGAAAAAAATTTCCTATTGTTATCTTGATTATTTATTCGAAAATCTCCACAATACAACTAGATTAACGGGTGATGCAAAAGTTCTTGCACAAATGTCTCTTCACTTTTCATATGCTAAAACAGATTTTGGAAAAATGAAAAATAGCTAGTCAGAATCGGCGTCAAAAGAGCTTTCTGATCGTGTATTCAAAAACCTTTCTATCGTGTATTAGCTTGAAGTAATGAACAGATATTCGAACAGCATTAAAATATAGTCTATCAAAACAGTTCGAATTTGTCGTTGAAAACTATAGGTCTCATAGTATTTTTTTTGATTTTCTCCTATTCATTTCATCGTATTTGATTGATCTTGTTTTCATTAGATTCTCCATTTAACTCTCTACGAACTGGACAGAAACATTACGACATCATTTTAGAAAACATATTGAAAAAGTTGACTACGAGAGCTCTGCTTAATTTTCAGAGAAACGTGCGTTTTGTTTCGTTGAACATTTCTTCTACCTTCTCGATGTTCATGTATGTTGTCACTGTGTGTATCGATGTAAGGACTTCAATATATTTGCATTGTCAATATCGTGAATCACTTCTAGACGCCATTTGGTTTGTTTAATAAAACGGCGCCGTTCATATCTCGAAAAACTTTCATCAGCGCCGTCACTATTGTCACACTCAATTTTTACGATATTTCCTAGACATATTTTTTCAATGTTTTCTAAAATAATGTCGTAATGTTTCTGTCCAGTTCGTAGAGAATTAAATGGAGAATCTAATGAAAACAAGATCAATCAAATACAATGAAACGAATAGGAGAAAATCAAAAAATACTATGAGACCTATAGTTTTCTACGGCAAATTCGAACTGTTTTGACAGACTATATTTTAATGCTGTGCGAATATCTGTTCATTACTTCAAGCTGATACACGATAGAAAGGTTTTTGAACACACAATTAGAAAGCTCTTTTGACGCCGATTCTGACTAGTTTTTTTTTATTTTTCCAAAATCTGTTTTAGCATGTGAAAAATGAAGATATATTTGTGCAAGAACTTTTGCATCACCCATTATACATGCATGATGAAAACACTGTAGAACAAACAGTTGATACCTTATGTTTACAATAGGGTTTTTTTTCTACTATTTAGCTAATAAAGATAAGTGTTTTTTTCTTTCTGTTAACTATTTGGCTACCATCAAAACAAAATTTACTCGGTCTTAGTAACATTAAATATAATTGGTATCAAAAATCTACAGTAAGAACATCTTACACATTTCTATTTTACGCTGATCTTTATGTAATAACATTTCCTATGGTTATTTTTAAAAAAGCTCGTCATCACAATTTCTTTTCACAATAATCTCATTGTAATGGAATAGTTACGTATTATTTCATTATTTCAAATAGTAGTATTCGTCAGTGCATGATATTGAAAGAGTCGGATTGCTCTTGAAATAGACCAAAAATAAATTATTTCTAACGGGAAGAAAAAGAATTAATTAATTTTTTTCTATTTCCGTATAATCCGTTCATTTATATAAAAATTTTATGAAATAGTTTTTTTTTCCAACGTAAATGCTTTTAGTGTATATACATTTAATGTATTATCTTATGCATAGATTTCATAAAACTTTGAATGACAAGTGAATTCAATTAAAAGCATATTACTTGAATGATTGTTGAACTTTTTCTTTTTTTGCTGTACTTTCAGTTTGAGTTATTTAAAATAAAGAATTTATTTTTCTTGAGTAGTTTTTTTTTCTTCTTCTTCTTCGCCTGATCATTTCTTCCATACTGATCGTCCGTACATTTTTTCCTCGTTACAATCAATAAAATATTTTCCCTTGATTCGATCGATCATAGAATACATAATTGTGAAAAAAGAAAGACACAAAATAGAATAAGACCAAAATACCATCAACGTGCAAACGTTTTCCTATCATTGTAATAACTCACCTCAATCATCATGTCTCAGTGTACGACACATTTTGTATTCCTCAATCCATTCATTTTTTTTATTAATATTTTTCTTTCGTGTATCTTATTATGTCGATATGTTTTGTTCTTTGCTTATGTGCACAAGTAATTCGTTTGCTTGTAATCGTCATCTTTTATTGAAATGATAATAGTAGCTATGCTACAAGAATTGTTGCTGTTTTTTTTCCTCTCGTTCCTTATTAATACTAATATAATCATAAAAATGAAAGAGAAAAAGAGAGAAAAAAACAAAAAAAAAGAGCAGAGACGATGATTGGAAGTGGAAAAGAAAGCTGTATCAAGAAGATATATATTTTTATGTTTAACTTTCTTCTTATTTGTAGTTTTGATTCATTAATCAATGACTTCACTTGAATATTTTGATTTTGATTTACTTAATAATAGCGATTATGAAAATATATCTTCAACAATAAATTTAACAAGTAATATTATTTCATCGGATACAAATGAATTAAATTGGCCTATATTAACTTTATCAATATTAGTTGTAACTGGTACACTTGGTAATTTACTTGTATGTATATCAATAACACTTGATAAACAATTACAAACAGTGACAAACTGGTTCCTTTTTTCATTAGCTGTTGCTGATTGTTTAGTTAGTCTTATTGTTTTACCACTTTCAATTATTAAAGATTTCCAAGGTAAGAATTTAAAAGACAATCTTTATTTGAAAGAATCAAAATTGTGCTATATCTCATATATCAAATAGATATAACTATGTCGCTATTAATTGCATTTTAAAAACACAAATAAGAAGACCACTTGAGATCAAGTTTTTCTCGTTATTTGAATAATCAATTTTGCATAGATGATAGATCAATACATGACAGTTCTTTATTTTTAATGTCGAGTTTACATCAAAATAAATATAATTAAAATGTCGGATAAAGTCTAAACAGTTAAAAGTTCATTATAGCTGAAAACATGAAAGCTCTTCAATAAGAAATGTCATCTTAAAACATATTACTCTGCATTAATTTACACTAAGAACTTTTGACACGTCTTTTAACTGAATTAATAAAAGGATCTTTTTTTCTGTAGAATTCTACAGTGAGTATCTTATTGAATAATTCTTTGATTTTAATTATAGAAAAATATGTACGTATATAATGTTTTTCTTTTAATGCAATTTTATCATGCGCAAAAAGTTTTCTCAAGAGATTTGCTTCAATAAAATTTTTTTCTTTACTTTAATTATTGGTACTTTTGAAATAAATAACAGAATTGTTTGAGCATACTTCAATATAATAAAAGAAAAACCATGTCAATCGTATGAATAGGCTTTAGTTAAGATAATCTTCTTAAGTTTTGTTCTTTATTTTTCATCACCTAAACTCTTTTACATTTGTTGTCATGTATTTTGAAAAATCATCCTTGTTGTTTTTAATACTTTACATTTAGGTTCGTGGCAATTACCAATCATATTTTGTAATTTATTTGTTTTTTTCGATGTTCTTTTATGTACAACATCAATATGGCATTTAACAATTCTTTCAATCGATCGTTTTCTTCGTATATCTCGCCCATTTCATAGTCGAAAACGAAGTAAATGTAAAACATTTTTAGTAATATTTTTCATTTGGACATTTTCTATTGCAATATCATGTATTATATTTATTCTTGGTTGCATTGATGACAAAAATATATTAATTATAGTAAATGAACATCGACGTCATTGTGCACTTAATAATCGTTCATTTATTATTTATGGTTCAGTCATGTGTTTTTGTATACCGTGTATACTTATGCTTGTTACATATTCATTAACAATTCGACGTTTACAATTAGAAGCAGCTAAATGTTATACAGATCCAGATGATCTTTTAATGATAAAACAAACATCAGATCGTTTAAGACGACATAAATTAGCTTCGAAACGATGTCCATCATCTCCAATTCATAAGCGTAACTCATCGAAAGATATGTCAAGTACGTCACCAACAGCACCTTGTTCACCAAAATTATCTTATTCACTAACATTACCGGATACAGATAGCATACAAAATCCACTTCAACAAGTGTAAGTTACTTGACATTCAAACAAAGAAAAAACAAAGTCAAATTCTTTTTAATTTCTCGGTGAATAATATAGGAAAATAATTCATGAAATGAAATTAGTCGACCATTATTAATGCGCTGTGAAGTACAGCATTTATATAGTCCCTTGTGATTTCTACTGTGCTAGACATACGCATCGAAAGCTCGATATTTTCTATCGTGATTATCTTGAGAATGTCAGAAAATACTTATTCAAATGTAAAAAAATGAAATTTCATAATCAAATCTATGCCATCCACTGTTTGAGATCTTCAATGGCAAGTTTTTATGAAAAACTATTCCAAAAAAAATACTTTTTTGTGAAATTAGTTTTTTTCAAGCTTCGAAACCATTGGGTAGAAGAAGAGGGTACATGTCTTTCAGGTATCTTATGGTATGAGATTCTTCGACTCGTAGCTTCCCTACAACTATGACTAACTGTAGCTCTGAACAGAAGGCCGACCTAATTCAGAGCTCTTGCGCTCTATTATTTGAGCTCCTCATAAACACCAACTAATCCAAAGAACAGGTATATGTCATAACACAATCAGCATGTTATCGGACAGGTAATCTGAGATGTCGAAGATCATTCCATGACTGGTGGTATCCAAGTTTGAGTATAGTACCTTGTAGATACATATCAAATAAAGTGACTATTCAGCCATGACGACTAGCGTTAATTAAAACGAAGACAGCAGCAAAATGTAGTCGCAACTATTTTTTTTATCTATATTTAAGGCAATCATGACTACATCTAATGAGTCGATCGAAAGTATTTATTAAAAATGTGTTAATATCTATTAGGAAAGTTTTCTTAATTAAAAATTTTAAAATGGCTACTGTTCATTTTCCTTTTAACTTCGATCAGCTGATCGATCGAAAAATGAATATTGTAATCGATCATAGAAATGACTATTCGTTTCCTTTTAATAAGATATGAACATTTCCGACAATTGAAATTTTGCGTCGCATTTCTTAATCGAGTGAAATTTAAATGTCATCTAGTTTCAATAACAAATCGGAACACATGATAATATGTTTTTAGCAAACGAATGAAATCAATAAAATGAATCCATCGAAAGCAACATAAATATATACTCATAAAACACAAGTTTTCTAACGCAAAGGGAAAATCTGCTAATGTTGAATTCATTTTTTTGAGTAAACGATAATTTAATACAGAATTAGAAAGAAAAATCCCATGAGAATGCATTAATATTCAATTTCTAGTATAATAAAAATCTAATGACAAGTTACACAAGCGGAAACATGAAACATTATGATAATGTATCTTATGCGACTTTTAGTGCTCCACCCGTTCCATCAGCACCAATATCAAATACACATCAACGTTCATTTCTTAATAGTACATTTGTTAAAAAAGCCGTTCATGCATTTAAAGGTGGAACAGAAACAACAAGTGAACGTCGTGCAATGAAAGTTCTTGGAATTGTTTTCTTTGTTTTTCTTGTTGCTTGGCTTCCATTTTCAATATTAAATATACTTTCAGCTGTTTGTCCATCATGTGCTATAAAAGCATCATTATTAAATTTAACTAGTTGGCTTGGTTATATATCGTCAAATTTAAATCCAGTAAGCAAGAAATAGAACTTAATCTTTTGCTTCATTTTTTTTTAATACAAATATTTTTTTGTTTTGTTTAGATTATTTATACAGCATTTAATGTTCGATTTCGTCGTGCCTTTTTATCTATATTAACATGCCAAACAAATTATTTTTCACATAAACGTAAAGGCAATAATTTATATATATTTGTTGCTAATAATAGTCATCAACAAATACCTATGGATCATGAACAATGCTTTTTTCCCTCACGTCGCTTTCTTAATGAACGTCAATCAAAACGAAGAAGTTATACTTCATAAACCTTTTCGAGTGTATTGAACATTTTCTTTTCTTTTTTCTTCTTTCATTAAAAAACTATGATAAACACCTACCTATATGGTTACGATTATTTTCTATTGATTTGAAAGAAATCCGACTATTGTTTTTTGTGTGCATAATTACATCATATGAATTGTTATTATCTTAAAAAAAAACAACAGAAGAACGTAAAAAATTGTGTCAGTCATTGAACTGGGTATTATAGTTGTAAGCAATTGTGGACGTATTTGTTTTCCACATGAATAAACATCAGCTAGACTAGTGATTGTTGAACTAGATTCTGCTGATGAATCAACGTTAATTGTACGATTTACAAATAAATACAAAAGCATCTTATATTAAAAAAATTGCCACTGAAGCAACATTTCTTTATCCACGCTTTGTTCAAAAAGCACTTAATCTATGGAATTTAAGTGAACAAGAGAAAACAAAGTAATTGTGGAGATTTTATTTAACTGAAATAGGAGGTATAATAAGGACAGATAGGTTTCCTTTTTTTGGCTGTGATTTAAATGATCAATAAAATAGATTGAACAGTCAGTCATTTATGAGAAAAATTCTCCAACTGATAAATCAAGACTATGTACGTTATGTAGACTCGAATGAACTCTGAATGCCCTGAAAAAAGTTCGTATCCCTAGCGTATTGATGTGAAGATATTGCACTTGTATGGTTTTTAAATGAATACCTCGGTAATAGAAAAACTGATTTTAGAACTACGACTTGAAACTTTACATAGAGACACATCTGAAACGAGACTAAGTAGTTTTGGTGAATGTTTCGCTGTTTCTATCCTAAGATACAACTATGATAATAGTATGTCTTTTACATCACTCATATCAACCTGCAGATTTAATGTTCTTAATAACAAACAGAAGCAAATTAAGAGACCATAGATATTCAAAAAAACACTACTTTCATTAGTATAACTAATAACTCTAGTAAGGATAATGTGTCATGAGAAATACAGAATCGTAGCTAAACAATGAAAAGATAAATTTTGTGTCGCAATATTTCCACATATTTATTTTGTATCAGATATTTTATCGTAATTGTTCATTTTTGACCTAACTAAAAACTGTAACTATATACCATCATGATACATGAATGTTATTGATCATCCAAAAAAATAGTAATACAGAACTGGGACGACAACATCGTATATTGTTATTATAGTTAAAACTCATCTTTTTTATTCTTTAACTGCAATTTTCTATTTCTTATGCAACTTTCATTAAGGCCTGTTTCAATATAAAGTTTCAAGTCGAAATTCGAAAGTCAGGTTTTGATATTACGACAGTATTCATTTTGAAAAAATATTTCAAAAGTACAGTATGTCCTCAGCATGAAGTTAAGGACACGAACTCTTTTCAGAGTACTCATAATTCACGTGGATGTATATAAATGCAAGTAATCTCAACTCAAAAGCGGTTTATCATTTGGAGGATTTTCTTCGTTAGATTATTATAAAATCAGTTAATTTAATGATTATTCAGTGAATCATCAATCCTGTGACTCCTCAGTCATATTCATTCTGATAACATAAATACTGGTCATATCATCGAATTTACTGGCTACATAGTTTGATGCCTTTTTTTTTAAGCTGTTAAGATTAATTTTGAAATTATAAGTAAACTAACATAAAGAAAATATCTTCAATTGTTGCATTCTGAGATTGCATCAATGAATTTTAGGAATGATTTTGAATTACAAATCTGACAGACAGTTGGCAACATCTTTAAAACGAAGTATGTATTTGAACAGTTAATACTAGACCCTGATTCTACTAGAAGTGAAATACTACCAATATATTCATATGGATAAATGTTTTAGTAATGTGTACGATCGTTAGCAAAATCTTTAAATTCACGATGTAAACTTAGTGTTCAGAGAAATTGTATAACGAATCTATTTGTCGAGGATTCAAGAAAGTTAATTAAATCTCATATTTAATGTTTTATGTAATATAATATTATCAGTGAGTAATATATTGTTTCGCTACTCAACTTTCTTTATAATTAATACTTTTTTTTGTTTTATCAAGGTGTGGTCTTTGTGATCGATAGTAATGAGCAAAAACGAATAACGTTTTCTACTCATGAACTGATGAATTTATCGGAAAAATTAAGCAATCGATCATCAGTATCTATTTCAATTGTTATTGCTGTTAATAAACAAAATTTTTCAAGTTAGTTGAAAAACTCTATCTCTGATTCTATTTTTGTTTTTAATTACTTAAACGTCATGAAAAGTCGACGAGTGTTAATAAATCTGAAAAATAAAACTTTAATTATTCTATCATTTAATTAGGGGATGGTATTATGAAAATATTTTGTTTTATTTTACAAATTATTCAAAATGGCCGATAAAATTATTTTTATTGTATAGAAATTATGCATGAAACTTTACAATGAATATCTATTAGACAAATAATTTCTTGATTTGTTCATCTCGACTTGTGATGATATGAATACAGTCATTTACTTTGTTTTCGTCTTTGTCGAAATTGACTTTATTATTTATTTTCCTTTGTTTGATCTTGTTTAATTGTTTATTACTCTCGACTTATTTTCGTAAAAATAAACCAGATTTTCATGTTGTGTTTAATTTTTCTTTTAAGGAAATTTTTATGCAATTCTTGACAAAATTTATTCCATAACTATCAGACAAATAAAGGTAATATTGTTCTTAATAAAAGAATCAAGAAGAAATAACGATTATGTTGTTATATGATATTACGTTGACATTATTATCATATAAGAATGTGACATGCTCTATAATTAATAATAGAAACTAAAACTGTTCGAATGTATAAGTCAACACGATCATTATGACATACTTTTCATTGAAGTAATATTATTCTAAGACTTAGTGGACTATAAAGAATACATAATGTTTCATTTAAAATACTTATGAATTGAAAAAGAAGAGAATGTTATTCAAAACTAGATGGTATTCGAGTTTCGACTCGAATACGAAATGCGGTGCGAAGCACACGTACCGAAAATCCGAAAAACGAATTTCGAATCGAAATCGAATAATCGCTTGATATATCATCGAAATTCGTTCTGACATTCTACGTCAAGGTTCAAAAATAATTGAAGATCTTTTCTGAGTTAGGGATAAGCGATAAGCAAACATTTTTATCGAACAGCTGATCTAACCTCGATCAGACATGAAATTCATTCATTATAAAATTCATCACTAGAGAAACTTCACCAAAGCATAACGACACTTCTAGAAACCGTTGTTCGATTAATTATCTGAGTAGTTCATTATCTTCTATCAAAAAACAAAAGAAAGAATTTGAATGCACTTCAACAGGCTGTGTTTGTCGACACTGTCTAGATTTTCTTCGCTTATATCTTAACCGTTGCTGATGATATGAAGTGAAATTCGAATGGCTTTTTTCGAATCTTTTGGCAAAAAACCCAATGTGATGACGCATAAATAATTGAGTCATAAAAACGAGTATTCCAATCATTTTATCGCTGCTCGACAAGGACAATTCGTTGGCTAATTCTTTTTCTTTGATTCAATTGTTTTTCCTGATCAATTCAATGATGGCAAATGAATTTCCTGTCTGATTAATTAATGAAAAAAAGCATGAAAAACAATTAGTTGATTACTGATCGATTGAAAACATCATATGGCTCAGACATCAGCAATGTATTTTAGAAAGTCAATCGTCACATCTTGTTCTGAATGCTTGAGTCCTAATTCAAAGCAGTATTTCTAGAGAACAGATTATTTTTATGAAAGCCAGAGAATTATACTAGATACAAAGTGACCAATTTTGACGAATATGATCAATTCATGCATAATGCACCTATTCAAGCTTAGTTTGACCTTAATCGAAGCTACTTTACAATTTGATCACCTGAATTGATAGAATATTGATTCAGTTACTTGTTGCTAATATATTCTTATTTTTAATAAACGGTTAAAGCCACATAGCTTTTTTGTAATATCAACAGTGGTATCAACTTACAGGTGCACTTTTGCAAAAAGAGAACACTCGAAATGATGAGTGACAACTGACAAGAAAAAGTCTAATAGATGTTTGCGCGAGACAAGTACAAAAACAAGCGCTAATTGAAAAAAGACAAACATAGATAAACCTTTACTTGATATCAGAAACACAACTCACTTGTTCTATGTCGTTAATAATTATTGCTTCGGTGATCTTTGCTTGCTTCCTATGGGCATCAATGGCGGGCGATCCTCCTTCACAATGCCGATATTTGAATTCCATTCATGATTCTGCTGCCGAGACTGCTTTGGTAGGATATTATTCTAAGAATGAACCGTTCATCTTCAGTGAAACTAACTTCTTGCAACCATAATGTTTGCTTTGTGAAAGTCTTGATGGAGAAGTATGTTTCGGATATAAAAGAGGAGCATCATACGGAATAAAAAGTGGCAGAGTCCATTCAGTTCGACTGTTAACCAATATACCGTACATTTATTCACTGGGAGAAAACGTGAGTGCTTTATATACAATGGCCATGGCTATTGCTGTTTTGCGTGAAGATTTGGTCATTTCTGATCGTACATTGCAACGATTCAAGGTTAAACTTGAAGGAAAGGTTGGATTGTTCTTTGTTTGTAGAATGTTTTCGATAGGGAATTACGACGTTGAATCCTATTGTGAGCTCGAAAAGAATAGTCCTAAAAATCTGTTTGAAATGCTTACGGGGTGACGCGTGAGAACACACGCTCACAGTGACGGGGGGTGTGTATAATCTCGTCTTTCGTCTATATGTCAATACGATTGCAGTGAATGCAACAAACGGAACTCTTCTCAATAGTAATATTCGGGCAAAAATTGATTGTGGCAGTCAAAAAGTGACTATCGAATCTCACAGTACTGTGCCAAATGATTCATCATGTTCTACGGAAGATTGATAACTACATAGACTGTGCACATAATAACATATTTTAGGATCGGATTTGTGTTTGACTTATCAATTCGAATATGCAGCTACACGCGAGACATGGTGCCCTCTAACAAGAGGTAATTGGATATCTTCTCCCGAAAATGTATTGAAGCTCTCATCAACCGATTCTATTCTATCCTTCCATATTCAAATGGAACGTGAATTGCTGTATGAGAGTCGACTTAGCCTGGTTTTGAACCCGAACTGGTTCATTGACTATATGGGAATCCTGACACTCTCTATTCCTAAAGCTACACTCGATCAGTATAAAGATTCAGTTGGGAAAATCATGGTACCGTCGACAGGTCGGCGGCCATCAAATCGCCGAATCATTCTCTTGCACAATTGCACTGATGTACGATTTCAATACAAGGCTTCCGATCGTGATCACTGGCAGGCGACCACAACATTCTTTTATATGAGATCTAACTCGACTTTCACAGTTAAAGATAATCTGGGTCAAGCTACGAAGCTGTGCCATCCAGAACTCCTTGTTGGTATTGATGATAGTACTTCAACAATAAAAAGACCCTCATCACACACTACTTCGAATAATGAAGAACACTTGAGTTCAACACCATGAAGTCCGACAGGACATGGATTTCATTTAAAACCTTCTATTATTGACTTAATGTTTTTCAATGCATTCTTCATGAAGCTTTTATTAACATAAATTGAACTTGAAACTGATACGACGATCATGTATCTCTTTCTTTAAATAAATAAATAAAAAGGTGTAGGCGTGCTGAACGTACAGCTAGTGCGAACAACCACATGTACATTGTCATCTATAGACACATCCTACTTTTTATAAATTTCAGTCAAAGTAACACCAGTTAGACGAGCACAAGTGATGCAAAAATTGAGAATCTGTTTTTTCCAAAAATGAACGATTCTACGGATTACCGACTAATACATAGTGAGAGGCTCACAATTATTCGTTCCTATCATGACGAACAAAAAATGATAAGAAATCATATGCATCAAAGATGGCGATCACTAGTGTCCGAAAGTCATTTTCGGACAATGTTCTGTATGAGTACATGTCAAGGTAGCTCAAAAGAAAATTCGTAATGTATTTTCTAAAATGAATTTCTCATTTCAATCCACTGAAACGTGTTGGTGATGATTATTGACCAGCAGCTTCTGTCGCTTTTACTGAAGATCGTTTGAAAAACATTAGAGTATGTCTTTCTGTCTTATTTTGTTTCATTCTAGATTATCTATAAAACATTATTGTATACAGGCTATGAGAGTATTTTCGACTTCCAAGTTGTCTTCATGTATTTGAATGAGTATATTGTTGCAGACGTAATAAGGCAAATATTTGAACACGGGCATATAATTGCTTTTTTTAATGACGATAATTTATTCTATCTACTTAACAGATATATTTAATGATGTCTGCATTAAATGTCTGAGAGCTTTCAACATATATGATGAATTTAATATTTTTTCAATCAATATTACTTGTCTTTGTAATAGTAGTGTTTTCTAGGTTATTCATACATAGAGTAGTCAAAAAGTTCTGCAACTTTCAAATATTTCTTCATAGAGAAAACGTTTTGCTAATCTTTTTACAGTAAATGTTCGAAGCAGTCCCCACGATGTTCAATACAAAATTTCATCCTTTCAATGCATTTCTGAAATGTCTTTTGGTATTCGTGAATAGGTATTGAATTAAGCTCCTTGGTTGTTGCCGTAGCTAAACTTGTTGAAACTGGATATGTATTAAGACTACGTTTCAGACGATTGAACAACCAAAAGTCTGAAGGAGCAAGGTCAGGTGAATATGGTGGATGAGGCATAACCTTGATTTTTTCTTCTTGAAGATAATCAAGATTAAGATTAATATTTTGCATACGTGGTTTTGCATTGTGAAGATGCAGATTTAATGCCAAGTTTTTTTATGATGATCTTTTCTTGTATAAATTTTCGACTAATCTTTTTAAACATTCATCACGATAACACAAGTAATAGACATGTCTGAGATGGTAGCAATATAATCAATACTAATATGTAGATCATCATTCACCAGATCTTTAACAGCATCAATATTTTGTTGAGTGATGGCGGTTATTGGACAACCACTTCGAGGATTATCTTCCAAGGATTCTCGCTCATTTGAAAATCGTTGAATCCATCGAGCAACTGTACAATATGAAACTACACCATGTCCATACGCAGCAGTTAATTCATCATGAATTTGTGTAGCTGTTAAACCTAATAACAAACGAGTTTTTACATATAAGCGTATGTACTGTTTTCCATCTGAAAACCAAGGTGTTCAAAAAATTCGTTGGAAATTTGCCATAATAGACATTTGTGAAACTTCGTATTGGTATTTTAATACATAAGAAATGTCACTACTAGAATAGGCCAACATGAGGAATAAAACCAACTAGATGAAATTTTAGACAGCGGTTTGCAGAACTTTTTGACTACCCTATGTACATAACAGATCCACTATTGACCTAGTACATAGATGATCACTATGATTTTTTAGATAGCAGATTCAAGTTTTTGAAAGTAAAGTTTGAAGAACTATCCGCGAGCAATAGAAACAAGTCATTCACGTCAAGCACTGCATTTTATTAGGCGAATTCCAAGATGTCATCTTTTTCTTGACTTTTCGCCAAGATTTCATGACATATTAGTTGGACAAAGATCAAGCAACTGTTTGATTTTCGACTTGGAGATTTATTAGTTGGTTCGCTTCTTTTACAATCCTATCAAACGTTTACAGATTCGAAACTATTTCGATGATGTTATATATGACAATGTCTACTTGAAACAATTGACATCTAAATTCAACTTGAGTTAAATACACTATTATTTTAGTACAAAAGGCAAGTATTTACCCAATGTGGAAGCTATATCCACCAACAGATTGATTTCGCTTTTTCAAAATTCGTGGTGATGACACCTTGTACTATACGTTTGCATTTTCTAAAACAACTCTGTGCCTACCCGGAAGAAAAAAAGTTGAATAAAATACTGACAACAAGACATCAGGAGAGAAGTGGGTGTATGGAATAGACTTCATCTATTTTCTACAAAACTTTTTAATTAAGTACAACATCTGTGAGTTTGAGCTTCTCCAAGGCAAACAATTCTAATCTACTTCGCCGATGTCTAAACGAAATCTCTACGATTAGATTTACGAACTCTTGTTACTCAACTATCATTTTCAGTCTTTCTTTGTTTTAATTGTTACTTTTCTTACTTGTCAATCAATATAAGGGTCAAGCCAAATTACAAAGGCCTTTCTTATTTTTCACTTTTATAGCATCTAACAATAACTTTACAAGTTATCTATGATCCCATTAGATGCAGATTTTATCACTCTCTAAGGCAGTCGTTTTTTTTCTTTTTTTTAAACGAAATTTTCTTTTTGAAGTGGACTTTCAAAATCTAACAAATATTCCAGTACTTAACTGTGACTTTAAAAACAATGAAAAATTTGTCGACGTCCTTTTAAAGGTCTCACTGAATTTTTAATTATATAATATGTTCCGTGAAATTTTGCATTTTTGACTCGTATTACAAAATCTCGAAAGAGATATTTGGGAGAAAAAGAAATGAAGTAAAAACTGTAAAATTACTGAAAAATTTATTATCTTCCAAAGTTAATTGCATTTTGTTCAATACAAACGAGTTACATTTCAACACCTGAATGTGACGAGTTTTGGATAGAAGAAGAGTTAACGCTGATGAAATTACGCTTTATTGTATTTCTTTCTATCAAGAATCTCATCATTTACATACAAAGCACATGCTTATATATGCAACCGTCATAGAGAAGAGAGAAATATGAAAGAAAAGGATAATAAGGACAAAATAGGGTAGGAACAAAGTACTACATGATGTATAAAGAAAGGACGGAAAGATAAGGACAATACATATGATCACAAGAAATAGTACGAACAGAACGAACATCATGCATACAATGTACTCAACCGGGAACGTTACACTGGATACCATCTCGGACAACATCGAAGATTCACTGTTTCGTTGATTGTAAATGGCTAAAAGCATTGAGAATAATATGAGTAGAATGTTGAAGATAGATGAAAGTGAAAATAAAAAGAAAGTCAGTTTTAGCGATGAAAAATGTACATGTGAGTGTTCATCATAACTACACGCTCGCCACGCCACACTTTCATCCCAATTATGATATACTCTATCAGTCGGATCTCATTATTGTGGACAACATGAATTCGATAAGTGGACATGAGAGGAAAACACTATGTTGTCTTCAGATTTTGATACAATATGTCCAATTGACAAAATACAAGTGCATCTCAAACCCATCCGATCCAGCAAAATTCATCTGGCATGACTTTTCAAGAAGTTTCATTAAATTTCCAAAATAAACATTAGAAATCGGTCAAAGAAATCAGACACGATTCGCTAATGGACTTTTCTACACAAGCTAAAGTACTGCCGAAAACTAGGTCATGAAAAACACTTCTGAAATTTTATTTGAAAGAATCAAATTTCGTATACAGTGTAATAACAACTACCTTGAATATTTAATAAAATTAAAATAGACATATCTTTTCATTTCTAATGTTATCAGAACTTTCTTTGATTAGTCCAAGATAAGTGGACTATTCCGATTCTTTTATTTCTTAAAGTGTTATTAATAAGATAATTATACATATTTTTGATTCAATAAAATAAATTATTTAAAACTTCGTAAATAATAATAATGGTCTATTTTAATAAAATATGTCTGACTCATTTCGATTTGCTTCAATAACAGAGATTCATTTCATTTGGTCATTTAAACAAAAACAAAATACTTTGTTTGCATATTCTACATAAACAAATGACGCAATGCCAAAAAATTTTCAATTAAATATATCGATATTTGAATTTGTTATGCATACAATAGAAGTCAACTTCGTAAAAAGAAATTTTTGGTATAGTAAAAGTTTCTTAATCATAAACAGAATAATCATTTCACTACAATGAATTTTCATAAAAGTCTGGAAAAAAATAAGTTTCAAACTTTACTGTATTTTTTTTTTTTTGACAACGACAGGTATAGTCTTTTCATGTCAAGCTCAAGTTGACGAAAGATTTGTTTAATGATTTCTCCTGAAACGAGTTGCTATTATTTTATCACCATATTTGAATGTTTGCTAGAGGACGTTATAAACTATATACTGTTATAATATTATAAACAAATCACGAAACTCGATTTATACAAAGATTAAAATAAAACATGTGTACAAAAAAAGTATAGCATAAGTTTTTTGAAATTTATTTATTTCACATAGACAACCATGGATTTATACAGAACAGTATCATTTCTAATGTCCATCAAATACTCTTATCACTAAGTCTACAAGTTCTGTTCTCATTATTAATGTTTAATAAAAGTTATTCAATGTTATCGTCGTCTTCTATACTATTATCAACATCTTTATCATCTTTTTTTGTCGATTTCGTCGTAATTCTTTGCATTTTTTTAATAATGTATAAATTCTTTTAATCAAACGATCATCGTTAATAAACGGCCTCAGTGTCTATGAATAAGTATACTTCTTTTTCTGACCATTTCATCTGATTGTCGTCATGCTCAACATCATTGCTAGAAAAGATTCAGTTTGTAAATCTAGGTACATTCTTTGAATAACTACACGACTAAGGACAATTCTTTTAGTCACCGTTGACAAACAGTAGCTACTAGGTATAAGTAAATATTCAAACAAAAAAAAAATATATGAAACACGTAATAATGATGTAAAAACATTCAAGATAAGACAAATGTCTCAGGTGCATAAAGTGACTCATCACTTATATATGTTGGTAGCTATCACTGTTTTAAATAGAATGCATTGTGATGGGTTATAGTCTTGATATGAAAATTGCCTTAATACATGATAAGTATCTTTTATTGTCTAGAAAAAAATAGAAAGAAATAAAAGAAAAACCAACACTAAAAGAACAATTAAAATTTCAACTGAAATTTGAAACCAAAGAACTATAATGATAATTATAAAACTTCGTAATATTTTATTACATCTCATTTTTGGCAAATATCAGTAAGAGTCAATATTAATATATTTGTATTGAAAATAAAGCCTGTTGATTTACATTGTATCCCGTGAAAGGAATACATGAGTGCATTCTTGCTTTTAAAGGTTATTGGTGATTATTGAAAATAGTGAGAATATTTTACATAGACTTAACCATTATTAAACAATGAAAACTATTCTCATATGTCAGATATTGTTCTAAACAAGTTTCGCTTGACAAGTTCGAAAAGTAAACGTTTTTATGATTGAATGAAGCATGTCCTTCTACTTATAACATTTTCTCCCAATAAAATAATACGCGCAATGTTATAATTCATACATTTCTAGTTTTTTTTTTTTTGATTTATTAGTCGTTTTTTTCGTTTATCCTAATGAGACGAGTTCAATCGCTTGAATTTAATAATAATAGTTATTCATCATTATCACAACAAAATAAAAAAGTATCATTACCTTCTACTAATGAAACAAATTTTGCACCTAAATCTTCTTACGGTTGGTTACGTCGTTCAACATCACATCGAAATGATCGAACAACAGTTATACCTCTTACAGTAGTTCAAGATGAAGTTCCAAATCATTTCGGATCGACAATGCAATCAATGTGTCTTGCTTTTTTTACCTTAGCTTATACAGAGGTAATTTTAATGAAAAAAAAGAAAAATGATCATGTCATTTGAATATAATCTAGTTAATTGATGGTGCTGTTTTTTCTGGTAATTCGATGATTGTACATGCTTTTTTAAAATTTTTAACTATTCTTTGTATTGGTATTGCTCTTATTGCTGCATTTGCATCTATTCGAGTATTTATTGTTACGCTACAAATATCTGAAACTAATATAAAAAATATCAACTCAGATTCAGCAAAAATGTATTCAACATTAGCTAGATTTGGTTCAATAATAGTAGCAGCTGCATGTGGAATTATTATATGCGTTTTTGCTGTCGTTTCATTATATGTCCTATTTATCGGAAGAACAGTCTCATAAATAATAATATATTATCTATTGTCATCTTTTGATGAAGAAAAAAAAAGATATTTCTTTACAAAGAAAATCTAAATATAGCTCATGAAAAAGGCAAATCGACGCACAAGTCCATCATGATAATTGTATTATCTTTTGCGCATTATGTCTCGACCTTGTCTTCTCTTATTCATTCTTTCATTTGACAATGACAATAAAGAATAAAATTATTGTGATTGCTAGCCATATTCAATTTATAAGATAACTTTAATTGTATAGTATATAAAAAAAAGGTATCGCATAATTTTCGTACTTTTATTAAAGTATTCAAAAGATTCCGAACATACATAGCTAAATGTAAAACGATATAATTGCACATACAAACAATAATATCGTAAAGAAGCATGTCCGTGTAGTGCTGTTTTTTTGCTGTTGTGCAAATAAATATTGTGGCATCCAGTACAAATATAGGTAAGAAATCAAAGAAGAAAGAATAATGTTAACTTATTAATAACAGAAATAAGAATATCATGAGACATAAAAGACTAGATTTTGAAAAAAGAAAAAGAAAGAAAAACTAGTCAAGATTATAGATATCACTATTCTTGTTTTTTTCTTGTTCTTCAAATCTATTCATAATTTGTTTAAAGTTTCCACTTAAGACGTTTAACTGAACGTTGACTGCCACATAGTTGACATTCTATTCGCCATAAACCAGTTGATTTAATTAAATGAGTTTCTGCTTTTTGACATGCTAAACAAGTAACATATTCGTTAAGAAATAATTTTAATATATTATCGAATGTTGTTCTTGTTGTTCGAACATTGAATGTTAATTGTTCACGTTGATTTATTGATGATTGACAAGCATAATACTGATTAATATATTGTTGAAATAATTGTGCATCACGATTTAATGCCCGAAACAAACGTGTATAAGATTTCCAATTAACAAGTATTGAACGTGAATGACCAACAATTAAATCAGCACGTGGAATTGTAATAGGTGTTTGACAACGTGACATCATTTCACTTAGATCATGTTTTTGTCGTTCCAGGCAACGAGCAAGAAGACGATCATAATCATATAGTAAATCGATAGATTTAGAATTATCTGTTATCGATTGTGGTTCTTCACTGATTGAATTTGAAATTGTAGGAAGAAAAGGATTTGGAGACGAAGATGGTGACGACGATGAAGAAGAAGAAGAGGAAGGAGAAGGAAGATGGTCATGATCTTTATTTTCTTCTTGTTCTTCTTTTTCGTTTGTTTGTTTAAATTGTTCATCGGATAATGATTCAATCGTTTGTTCAATGGTACATGATGGTCGACGACTGGACTGACAAGAATTTGTTTTCGAAGTAAATGAATTTCGTCGAAATAAACGTTTAAAATGACTAAATAATTTTCGTTCAATCCATGACGTTGAATTTGTTGTTGCTGTTGTTGTTGTTGTTGTTGTTGTTGTTGTGATTGAAGATGACGATGATGTTATGGATGGTGTTGAACTATTCCTACGATCATATTCATTGGATAATATAAATTCTTTTTCTGTAATAACCATCATATGCGGTAAAAAATCAATATCAGTACACATTTGTGTAGCAAATCTAAAGATAAAATGAATAAAATATAAGAAATGAATTTTTCCACTTCGTTTTTTTTTATTAGTACGATAAAAAAATCGACCTTCTCTCATTGGTTTTTCTTTGCTTACTCTGTAAATATGTTGTTTTTTCTTCTATACTTCTTCTTTTTGCTGTATGTGTGTATGTGCGGAGAAAATGCGTGCGTCAAGCGAGAGAAAAAGAAGCACAAACACTGCTTCGAATCTTTACGTGTATCTCAGCTGTTTACCGGTACAAATGACAGTAGAAAAGAAGAGAACGAGAAAGAAGAAGAACGACAACGATGACGACGACCACAATAAAAACTGCGTATTAGAATGGGGGGTGGTTTATATGGTCTGATGTCATATTCTGATGACATGCCTCTAATAATAGAATCCAATGATTGAACTACCAAATAAAGAGGAAAATATCTTACATTCAAAATTCTTTTTTTCCTAATCATTATATACTGATATAAACGGGTGAAGAAAATTACAAAAATTCATATGTTCTCACCCTTCTTTGTCTTTCTTCTATTTCATAGTCAAATCGATAAAATAACAATTTCAAAGGGCAAAAAGAAAAGCATACGTTAGTTAGATGATAGTGAGAACCTGATAACATAAATTAGGTTGAGAAACATAAAAATGTTTGCATGTTTTCTTAGTAAACTCTAAACAAAAGCATGCTGATACCATCTCACAAAAAAAAAAACAAGAAAGAAAATAACACATCAATCATAATAGAACATCTGACATTCTTTACTTGTTACTGTAATTAAATCGATTAATTTCTCATCAATATGATGATCATTCAGTTTTATTTTCAGCAGCATAACAGTTATACACCATATGCTTTTTATTGTATGTATACATTAAAGCTCATTATATATATTATTGCGATGTTCGGATATGTTTTTTTTTTCAAGGACAGCCAGTACGAATAATTGCGTGCTTCATTACGAATTTGTTCTTTTTTTCTCAGTTCGTAATCTCATGTTTAAAAACTCATATTCTTTACAACGTTAAAAACTAACAATAAAAACACAAGAGTTACTCGTAAAAGTTGACAAGAAAATGTCTTAACAGAATAAAGACTAAAAATTGAAAAAAAAAATTTCATATGCCAACTAATCAATAATCTTAAACAAATTATTAAAATTCTTTTAGAAAATAAAATTTCTTTTCCATTAAAACTTCAAAAATAAATCAAAAAATTAAATTTTGAAAGATTTTTAAGCTATATTAATCAATGCTCTATTTTCTGATGTACATTTGAATTTTATTTAACCAAACACAAACCACGAGAGGAAAAGCATTGAATTTGTAAGTGTGATTCATATTAATATTAAATTGATTTTATGTCATTTCAACTGTACTTTATATTATTTTCAATCAATATGAAATGACATTCAAATAATATTCATGGTTTTTTTTGTTCTTTTCTCTTCCAGTCGATCAATACGTACTTCATTGTTTTTTTTTCATTTTTGTCGTATTTATATTTTACAGTTGGATAGAAATATATGCGCCTATGACCCAATTCAATGTTGTATGCATGTTAAATTCTGAAAAAAGGTCGTTAGGAGCACTTTTTCTTTTAAATCATAGTTTGCTCTTGAAGGACAATTCACCCTATTTATTTCACAGAACTTTCTCGAAATCTGTTGTTTGATTTCTGTCTGAAAATATTTAACTAAAGTTTACTTATTATTATTATTCCCTATGTAAAAGTTTACTGTTTACACAAAATTTTCTTAACATAATTCCTATGATGTAACATTGTGCAACACTATAAAGCCGCTTATGTCATTTATTAGTAAATTTGCTGAGAAAAGTTTTGATTTATAAATTGTCGTCTACTGCTGAAACTCAACAATTATTACAAATGTTAGTTATAATATAAAATGTCACAGTAAAATTTTAAAAAAATCAAAAGACAGTAATCTTTCATTTAATCTTATTTCACACTAATACTCTCGTAGAGATCAATATCATAAGTTAGTGTGTCACAATCCATAAGAAAGAAACAGAAATATTAACGTGCACGTCATTGTCTTTGATGGAAGAAAGGTGTTGTTGTAAAATGCCTATGGTGACATGATGGTCATGATCTCTAAGTAGAACGGTCATCGAAACTTCTTTTGGGATATATTTCATAATATAGAAGTACATCTTAAATCGAACTTTTCGAAACAAAATGTTCTCTACCGATATTCAATAGAAATCTTTCGAAACTTTTCTATAATATAAATCAAGGAAGAAACAAACTAGTAAGCTAGACAGGTTTAGAAAGCTTTACGATAATTCGACGAATAAACCATGGAATCATTATTTCGCAATCAAGAGCAAAGTTCATATATGGTTTATAAAATCTCAATTAATGAGAAGTTGAAATATCATTTATTATCAATTAAATATCTTCAGAAGTTATAAAATAATTCAATGCAAAAAAGGTGTTCATTCAATAAAATATGTCAAAAAAAAACATGTATTCTTTTGACATTAATGTTTATCGATTCACTCTTGCCTTTTTTCTATCACGATAACGACGTGAGATTGATAGTGCTTTTGCCTACTCAATAATGTAGGCGAATGAAAAAGTAATCAAGGTTTAATGTACTATTAAATTTCCTTTCTCTTTTACCACGCGGTCATTGGACGAACCAAACGACTCCTCATAAAGATATGGACACTAGGTGGATCCAACCATATCATTATCATATTGAACATCTTAATTATCTATTTATACATTTATTTTGTTAGTGGCTCTTCTGGAACAGTTCTGGAGAGAAGGAGGAAGGGTAAAGGGTTAAGTTGATCATAATATTCTATTTAATATTTGATTAGAAAAACAATAATTTATGCTAATGACTCTAATATATCGAATAGTTATTATAAAAGTCTTCATATACAAAATATAACATCAATTTTCGAACGTATAGAAAATTAAATGTCTTATCAATTAAAAACAAAACTAATAAAAAACGTTCTTAAAAAAATGACTCTTACAGAATTATGGTATACATTAACTAGAAAAAGTAATGATTTATTAGAATGACTCAAATAAATAAATAAACAATCAACAAATGCAACTTATCTTCGTTATTCATAATACAATAAGTCAGTCCAAAACGACTATTAATAATAATAATAAAAGCTATTTCATAAAATATTGGTGATCACAAACCCAATAATTATGATATTATTGATGTTTATTAAAGGCTATTTACCTTAACGAATCTTTTTCTTTGTTATAATGATTATTCATCGTCCAATGATGCATATAATATCAAAAGTATACTATTCGTTAAGGATGACTACCCACAACTGCGCAGGCGAAAATCAAATTCAGTTAATATTGTTATTAGTTGACTACAGGAGATAAATGACGAACTGAGCCAAATAAAAGATAAATAACATGAAATTCATCATTTGTCAATCGCACAAATTATTTTTGATATGTCGACAAAGATATTTTTCTTAATAAATCTATCTGTTAAATAGCTGAACTAGATAGATTACTATTTTCAAAATATTCAAATTTTACTAAATTTCATACATTTGTAATTTCAATACAAATAATATTGCAATTTTATTAGTGTCTACTTAAACAGACAAGAATTATTGTAAACGTTCTAATCATAGTTCCTGTGTGATGATTTCCACGTGCATTTCTATAACACAAAAATTAGCTATTTTTCATCATAAAAAGTGCATGAAGTCGCTTAAAAAGGCAAATTTTCCATCTGGAAAACGTCCGAAAACTATTCTCATAATTTTTGCACATTGTCCAGATATAAAAATAAGACGTTTTTTAATCAAATTTCGCTGCATAATGATGAAATAACCTTTATAATATTTTACAAAGTGAAAGTAACATATTTATGATAATGAACTATTATAATCATGATATTTGAAATTAAGTCTTTTTTCAATGTTTCCAGAAAAACCTTGTTTTTAAAACTTGAAAACGTAGTTTTCCATAGATAACTCAATGTACTGTATCTAACAACACTAAATCAATTGATAAAAAAATTTCCAAAATTTCGAATTTCTGGTATCTTAAATTAAAATTTATCTTTCATCGGATTTAATTCATCTACGAATCATATTCATACAATCTAGGCAAACTTATGATCGATCAACATCAGCATATTCTTCTAACAAGAGATTTCATCGACACTATCAATCATATATTAGAATGAGAGATGACAGATCAACCCACACCAACGAGTATTATATCTCATGTAATAGAAAAATTCTATCAAAATGAAACCAAGTCGATAAACAATCAAGACTATTTATCAACATCACATATGTTCAAATATCAAAATGATTATATTAATAAACCATCAGTATATAAATATAATTTTACAAATAAAAATTCTTCTCATTCATCGAATATTTATATTAAATTAACAGATTGTCAGACTACACGCCGGTTAGTTAAAATTCTATTCTATCACAGATGTTCAACAAACTGTTCAATAGATATGATCAAATTCATTCTCATTCTCAAACAAAAACATATCGATATCGAAAAAAAAAACAACCTATTTGTTATCGTCATTTTCCTTTTTCATTCAATTCTCTACAGAACTATAACAATATTCAAAAACCAAATCAAATAGGATCAATCAATCAAAAATCTACTACTCAATTAAAATCTCGAAAAGATAATAAAACAAATATTTCTATCACTATTCAAAAACTATCTAACAAAAATATTCATTCACATGAAAAAGTTCATAAAAATAATAAATCAAATAAATCTATACTAAATTTGAAAGAAGAAGATTCGCAAACTTGTTTCTATCGACGTATCTCAAACGATAAATTAGATTTTCGAAATGAACAGAAACGAGTTAGAAATTCATTTATATTAATTGAAAATGATAATAAATCAAGTCTTTATAGTCATATTAAACAATCTTCAGATACAATTTTAACACCTAAACATATATTAAAACAAGACAATGACTTTAGTACTAACATTAAGCTGATTATTTCGTCTTTAAACGAACTTACAACTTGTATAATATATCAAAGTCCATTAGAAGCCACCATAATATTCGATATAATACCAGCGTGCATTTTACTATTAATTAACCATATGACAAGAATGTCGTTAATACAAATACCAAGTCTACCATTAATAATTCTAGAATCAGATAGTGCAAATCTCAAGAGATATAAATCATCATTGAATATAATACTTTTTGATAATGTCAAAGATCAACAAAGTTTGAAATTTATATCCATTGATTTTATCCACTATTTTGAATACCATTTAGAAGCTCTTCTTGATCGTGATCAATCAAGGATTTTAGATGATTTTAATAATTTTTTAAATAAAAAATATCCAAATAAAAATCATAGACATCACATTGTCACGAGACAAGAAAGTGATAATATGAAAGAATCAAATGAAAATTCTGACAATATACATGAATATGAAAATGCTGTTTCATTAAGTAACCAAGCATTTGAGACATTATCCTCAACAACTCAACCAATACTTGAAGGTTTGAAAGTCTAAAATGTGTCATCACTTTGAAACAAAAATCTTTTCTCTAGAGATAACGTTCGTATCAAATATTTATGGTAATTAGTTGCATTAATAAAATAATTCGTAAATAATTTCTTTACTTCAATAGAGGACGAAAGTATACTCTTGAATGATGCATGGAACGATAGCAAATTATTATTAAATTGGGATGAAAATATTCTTTCACAAACAAAAGTCACAATTCACCAAGAGGAACAAAACGGAAAGTTTATTGTTAATGATGATCAGAAAATCAACAATGAGAATCTAATAGTTCAAGAAGAGAACAGTTATGATTTGAATTCAGGAAGTATACTCCTATTCAATTCACCAATGGATCAATCTTTTCAAATTGCATCCACTATTGATGGAATAGACAAACAAGAAACTATTCCTAACTCGAAATCTAGCAAGACAATTCTATTATCAGATCATATCCATTATCGATCTATATTCAAAAACAAAGGTATTTAACAAACTTTAAGTCTTTTCTTTTATTTACGTCTATTTTTGTGAAGATCAATATAGACCAATAAAAGAAGTTTCTGATGATATAATTATTATACTCTCATCTTCTACAATGAACTAATTAGCTTGCTAATCAGAGATTTCAGTGGAATTGACTTAAATTATTGTTCTAATAATTTCATTGGCATAGTGACAATTGGTTGCATGTTTGGTAGAAATGTGGTTCCTATTTCATTTTCCACAAAGCTCAATCACATATAGCATATCCGAGAGAATCGGTTAGCATATGAGCAGTGAAGGTTAATCTAATGGAATATATCATAGAGGGTCTCATTGGTAAGCAATAATTGAATGTTGACATTCACATTGTGAATTTATCGAAATACTCATTTCTAACGTTTCTAAACTTTGAATAGATTGTTAGTTATTTTCTGGACCTCTCGGAATTATTTCTTCATTATTATAAGAATTTTTTTCTCTATCATAATTTTAAGAACTACGACCAAATATTGTAGACCTGAAATTTCATACACAGAGACAAATTTGTCCAAGAAACATATTGTCTTTAATGAAAGATGACTAATGATTAGAGAATTTCTAAAATAGTTCTATTAAAACTAATCATTTTTCTGATAAAACTCTAGTCCAATCTGACAATGGCACGTTCTCAACACTATCGATGGAACAACCTCATTCATTGAGTATAAAGAAATCTACAAAACGTAGAATACTTTTCTTTTTTCTTCATAGAATCTAACGAAAATTTCGAAACTATTTTTGATCATTTCGTCAATAGTCTTCAGTCTACGATAACTACGGATGTCATTCGTAAGCTGATAGAAGCAATAAAACTTGATTATATCATTTTAATATAGATTCACCTATTTCAATTGAATATATTGATGAAACTCAATCAATATCTACAGCTAATCCATTTTCACCAATAGACAAAGCAAGAGAAACATTTGCTAAAGGTAATTATGATTATGTTTTTTTTAATAGAATTCAAGAGAATATTCATCATAAAATATAATATGAAGAACGTAACAATATATCCTATTTTGTTGTTACTTAAAAGAGAAACCACAAACTCTCAATGAACGACTCCATGCAATTCCAACAAGTGTTCACCTGCCTGATACGCTTGAACAAACCATTAATCAAAGTTCCGATCCATTATTCTCAACTGCTCGAATTCCAAAATATTCGTTCATGTCTCTTCAGACAAAGACTACTCCTCTACTACATGAAAAAGAATACGAAGGAGTAACGGATCAAGGTAAAGCAATTTTTGATGATTTAAACAAGGTGTTTATTGCAACCGTTTGATATTCTGTCATTCTTTCGTTACAAGTTTTTTCTTACTTAATGACAAAATGTAAGTTTCATCATAGAAGCCTGCAATTAAATGTATATATACGTCAAAGGAAAACAATGAATTCTGTTTGCCTTGAACCAAAACTATAAAATTTAATACTTGTCGAGCCTTCTAAATCCACAGTTCCTCACTTAATATACTTGTACAGTGATTAGTGATGAGCTGAATCAATCGTTCTTGGTTCCGGTCTGAAAAAAATTTGAGTTCTAGCTTCATGTTTATTAATACATGTACTAGTGACAAATGGAAATATCATTCTCTAGAAATTCCAATGCGCTCGAAACATCTTGCATGATCTCTAATATCTCGTCTATTCTGCCTGTTTCCGCGTTCGACAACTCTACTATTGACGAAAACAAGGATTCGTTTTGCCAGAAAAATTATCACAGTAAATGTTGAAAGGATTGTCACTCAATAGTTTGCGCATAAAATTTTAAAACATATGAAGCGTAAGACTATGACATTTAATGCAAATCTTACACGACCATAAAAGATGTCATTCGCAATGAAAATGTATGGTTTCTATTCCAAGGACAAGAACTATTCTTCCTATATTTAACAGTGATATCATATTATGATGCTGTGATACTAAACGCTTAAGGGAGATAAAGGAAATTATCAAAGCTATAATCTATATAAAAACTCAGTGCGTAAATATAAATATGTATTGGTAACCAAAGGATTAAATCTTTTCTGATTTGTCGATTTATTCATTCCTAGATCAATTCCGAAAAAACTATGCTTGATTTATTATTTCTGATTTTCTTGTCAAGGAATTGATCATAATAAAACAATCTTTTTGAAACGTATTATATCACTTGAATCAGAAATATTTCTTTCAAATAAAAAACATTCGATAATATATTATAGATAATGAGGATTTACATCTATCACATCATTCATCTGAACTGAAATTTATTCAAATGAATAATACTATTCAACGATTCGATCAACAAAAACAATCAAGTGATAAAATTAACGCATTACCTGTCATGAAAATATCTGGAACATTAATCGACAATATAAATGAAGACAAAGATTTAAGTTACCTAAAAAGACAGAAAAGATATAAGATCTTGAATCCAATATCAAATTTTCAATCAAACATACACAATGTGCATGTTCGTAAACTTATGATCAATTTATCATCTTCAATACTAACAAATATTAAAAATGATAAACAAAAGAATAAACGAGCCATGGCTTCAACGAAAGGTGTTCGTCGAAAGAAACGTATTCGTAGAAAACAAATTCGTATACAATCATCATGGATTTCTACTAATGAAAACCCATCAATATATAATTATCTTTTTAATAAATCTATCAAACGAACTTCAATTTCACTTAAACCTCTAAAAAATCCTTGCGAAGTTTTAGAATTAGATACAAAATTTAAACATACTCATTGTGAACCATATCAATGTATTTGTACTCCTCTTCCTCCATGTTTAGATATATCATCACATTCATTGATCGAAAATTCTCAAATGTGTAATATATATTTAATATAAAATAAGTAAATATAAATCTTTTTTTTCTTCTATTTGTGTCATTTGAATTCAATTTATTTTTATTTTGATTATGTATAGACACGATGAAATTATGTGATATAATAAAGCTAACCTAAATAAACACTGACTCAAGTTATGAGAGATATGTTTGTATTATCGAATATATAGAATAAAAAATCCTCAGTATATCTGCGTATCACTATCGATCAGTCTATTTATCTCACAAATAACTAGTTGAAAATATTCGATGTTCATTTCAACATATACTTGAATTAAGTTTAAAATAAATAAAAATATAAAAGATATATATTACTGTATAAAAGATGATACAATAAAAATTAGTATCACAATTGTCTTAAGTCAGTGCTATGCGTATTGTGCAAACCCATATTATCTATGAAAACCTTGAAAAGAGTTCGTGCCCTTAATTTATTGCTGTTGAGATATTGCATTTTTACAGTATTTTTTTTTAAATAAATGCTATGCTTTCCCTTAGGAACATCAGAAAAACTAACTTTCAAATTTCGACTTGAAACTTCCCATAAAAAAACAACCTTAACGAGAACAGTAGCTTCATATTTATATCAAATCTACCACTTTATACGAGCGATGTAAAAGATACGCTAACACCATAGTTGTATTGTAGGACAAGAACAGCTACAAAGTCTGAAAAATTCATAAAAAATTATTCGTATTAAGGTCTGTCTTTTTGAAAAGCATGAAATCAAAATTCGAAAATCAATTTTCCTATTACCATAGTATTCATGTAAAAACTATTGTAAAAGTGTAGTATTTCGACAGCAAAAAGCTAAGAACACAAGCTCTTTTCAGGGTATTCTTAGTTCATTTGTGTGTACATAATGCACATAGTCTCAATGCAAAACCGACTGAACAGTTGGTAAGCTTACTTCGTCAGTAAAACGAAGAAAATCAAAAACGTTTTTGGGCACAAGTGTTTATTGAACCAGAGTTCTAACCATTTTAGTATATTCTCGGTGTTTGGATTAGTTATTCATGAAAAACTCTATCATGATTTATAAACATTCGTTGAATACTGTATACTTCAAGAAGAATGCGATCATTTGAGCTGAAATTCTTAGAATATTCTAATAACTGTGAAAACTGTCTATGAGCAATATTTCTAGTGGAATCTTGTCATTCAGCTTTTCATGACGCAATATTTAATAAGACGAAAAGCTACTCAATCGTCCAGCTGTGACGATCTAAAAACGAAACAATTTTCATAAAGATTTCAGTTAAATTTTAAATAGACTACAAATATCTAGTTCAAAGTCTTTTTCTTTTGTAGAACAGTAGCAAGCATCTTGAGAAAGTTGTAGAAGCAAATAGAACGAAATTTTCTGTCCAGTACTGTCAAAATACTTTACTTTTCATATCGATTTTGACACTGATCCATGGATGCCTGCAAAAAATCAGAAATCGCAGTTAGATCATTGAGTAGGTGTTCATCTTTTTAATTTTGTACTGACGAGAAAAAAGTTATCTGAAAAACAAAGACAATAGTTTTGTAGAGCAGGAAATTCTCTATTGAATAAGCCTAAAGTAAAGTCTCTAATATTTTTCTAATGAGTTGCAGGGACGCTCCTGTGGCGTTTAAGCTATATGTTACTTTACAGCGTTTCAACAGTGACGTGTTATCCAAAATACTCGTTTATCATAATAAACGACTTTCTCAGTAAAAAATAAGAATCCTGTTCTTATCGTTTCAACGTTATATTATGAAAATTATAAATAGTGGTTCGTTTATGATTAAATCCATGATTTTTCATTATCTAATATGCGATCAACGATTATTTTCCATTTTTTATTGCGAAATATTTATCTAAGTAAATGACAATTCGTCCATTTAAAATACAATAGATTAGTTGGAATATTTTGTATCATGTTCAAATTTTTATTTTTCTAGAAGTTCGAAAGTTTATACAAAATACTTCCCGACATATGTTATGTTTTACAAATGGACGAATATTCATTTATGTAGATAAGCATAACGATCTTTTTGATTTTGAGTATTTCGAAAACAGAATGAAAACCGCTCGTTGGTTAGATTAAAGATCGCCAAAAATTTTATTTCGAGTTCTCGTCTGATACATAGTTTTTGGTTTACTTTCTTCATACTCGTCGTATATAGTTGAAAACTTGTCGATTGCTTAAACATGGGAAGTCACTGAGCAATTTTTATCAAATAAATAAATGAATGTGTGACTTGAATTTACTTGTTCTTTTCTTCTCTAATCAATCGGTTATTGGTGAGAGAAAACTTTCATGCAGCAGCACTATGTTAGGAATCATTACTGATTCTATACTTTCTAGTATGAATTAAGCACAGATTTCAGAGTTTTAATGTGATCATGCGCAATTGAAGTCAATAAACTCATCGTATGTAGTTTTTTCGGTTTTCTTATTTTTTATATAAACACTTGATCATGATCGATGGATTTCATATAAGCAATACGTACATTCTTGCTTATATGAAAGGAGCAAAGTATCTTAGATAAATAAAAATACACTGAATTATTCCTCTTTGAAATAACTCATTAGCATGATTATGAACGCCTTTACAAATACCAATCACGCTTTGAAATACCAAAAGTGTTGATCACTTTTTTTTGCAATTTACCACCGTGTTTCAAGTTTAACGGACGAACGTGATTATATAAGCGATATTTTAATCGCTTTGCTTCTTTTTAGGTTGGGAAGCACACGAAAAACAAGAAAAAATTTTATCCTGTTCATTATAAGTCACCTATTAATTACAAAGATCTCTTTTCGGTGATGATTAATAATTCTTTGCATATTATTCAAATATTATAAACAATTTAAAACAAAAAAAGGATTCGGTTTCTTTTAAAGATTTATTTTGATAAATCCAGTTACAAAAAAAAACAGACAAATAATATAATTTGATTTATTTATATTTAACACGAACTTCTTCGTTTACTTGTGGTTGAAACATGTCTTGAATCATTTTCTTCTTGACTTCTATTTGACTTGTATCAAGGCCAGCCTCACGATATTGTCTTTCAGCTGTTTTAAGATATTCTAAGTTTAATCGAGGAAATACTTGCCATGGTTCCATACTAAGCATGTCATCAATATCATTTTCTTCTCGATAATAACCCCAATAGAACTAAACATAAAAAATATTCACTCATATTTTTCTTTTCAACTGTACACAAACCATATTAATTAAAATAGTAACAATTAATACTGGTCGTGTAAATTTTCCAATATGACGATTAAAAACTATTGAATCAGCTGTATCCCAATGTTTAGCACGACTAGTTGAAAATTTAATTGGCTTATCAAATTCTCGACGTAATTCTCGTACATGTTCTTTAGCGGCTTCTTTTATTTCTTGTGTCACTTTTGGTACAACGGATGATGTGTTTTTCAAACGAAAGAATACGAAATTAATAAAACGCTTTGATATATTAGATTTAATTGATGATAAATATAAATGTTGCATCTATAATTTAAATAAATAAATGTGTCATTTATTTAGAAAAAATTAAAAAAAGATGCTCCCAATATATTGGAAAAACAAAAGATTATTATTAAAAAAATTATACAAAAAACTATTTGATCTTTTGTACACTTCACTAATATCTTTCGCCTTTCATAATATCTCCAATTGCTCAGTATTTATGAATAAAGTAAATAAAAAAAACATCTAGTAAAACTACACTTTGCCTTATTCAAAATGATCATGAGATGAAATACAATCCCAAACCTAAAAAAACAAGAAAATATCTCAATAACTAAAAGATGTTGTTTTATGTTAATTTACTTTTATTTTAGCATCAGCAGCACCTGACATAATATGTCTCGCATTAGCATGTAATGCTGTTACTTCAGCTTCATGTCGATCATCATATTGTACTTGATCGAATGTATCCATAGACCATACACGAATCGTTTGATCACTAGATGCACTTATTAAATTTGATTTATTAAAATTATCAGCACTAAGCATGCAAAGGCCATGCACAGTTGCATCATGTTGACAAGTAGTTTCTAAACAACGATTAGCTCGAATATCCCAAATCTATTACAAGAGAAAATAAGTAAATCTTATAAAATTTTATTTACTTTCAAAACTTACATAAATAGTACCAGATAATGCACCAGCAAAAAGTAATGTATCTGAATGCGCTAAACTATAAATTGAATCATTTGTTGGTAATTCAAATTCAAATGATATTTGATGTGTTCTTGCATCAAAAACCTAAAAACCGAAATTTAATATAGAAAAAAGAATCGAAGTTTGTAACTTGTAAGTGGTCAGTTAAATAGATGAAATAGTCAGCAGAAAAAAAACATACAAATGATCAGTAGTTGAATAGTTAATATAACAAACGAATTCAATCAATAGAAATTTAGATTTTGTCAGCAAAGATTTTTATTTTTATAAAATAGAATATGGATTCGAATCGATTTTCATTTCATTCACACCCCTATGATCATCGTGCTTAGCCTCAGTTTTATAAGCATTCAGTTTGTTTTTACCAGCTGTATGGTATAGCAGATCTCAGCAAGTTCTCTTTCTTATGGTCGTAATCATGTACATCTCTATCCAGAACATTTGACTTTGTTGGATCTGTAATAAACTGTTCTCCAATTGATGTTTCCATTCCATTAACATTATCAAAATGTAACCTCGTTAACCAAATATTTTAATTTTCTTTTTTTTTGCCAAGACCTTTCACTTCCATTTTGTTTCAGAAATTTTTCCTACAACCTCGTCATCTGGTATATCAGTTTCATATTGATTCTAATAGGAAAACATTGTAAACTGTCCTATTGCTTATTGCTTGAGACTATTGCCGTTCGATTAGTCATGATGACTAGTGAAAAGTCTGTTTTCCAATCGTCACTTGTTAAATTATTGGGCATCTTACTCGATTTTTGCCCTATGAGTATAGAATCGCTGAGAACCTCAATGATCGAATTCAGACTTCGTATTTCGTTCATAGATAGACTTTATCCTCACTAAAAATAATTCAAAGCAACAGTTGTTTTTTTTAAATATTATAAATGTCTTAGCAAGGACATGTTCATTTTTGCATAAGCTATGAAGTGTTTCTAATGACTATTAGGTGTAATTGTGGACAAAACTTCAGCGCGGCATTCAATCATTCATATTCTTCGTGATTCAATAGCCATAGGGAAAAACACGAGTAAAACGCTCATAACTCAACACGTGAAGACCAAAGAACTAAACTAAAACAAATTTTTTCAAACTATAGTCGGTAGAGAGAATAGAAACAAAGAATACCTACATGTATGTCCTGTATACCATCGGTACTATATTGGTACAACGAAAGAAAGAAAGAAAAAAAAAGAAATGAATCACACAATAAGATATGTCAATTTCTATATTGAGCCAACGATCTAATCGCTTGTTAGTAAATTTTATGTACTGATCATTTCATGAATTTTTCTAACCAACTATTTTATGCACAAAAATAATTTACTTTAATTACACGTCGACATCCAGCATAAATACATTTATCTTTTGGCATCAAAATTCTTAACCAACCATTTCGACTATCAGTTTGAATTTCATTTATTAATTCTAATGTTTCTATATCCCATACTTTCAAACATTTATTCGAAGAACTGTATAGATAATTATCATATTGTGTTAATGAACACACGGGATCTTTTTATTTGATATGTTAAGGATAGAATATTTTATTAGAAAAATAGAAGTTTTCTTACCTGTATGAGCAACAAATGATTTAGTTCGTTTATAGTCATTCAAATTCCAAACCTAGAAAATAAAATACTCCAATAGATGGCATAACATATTCGAAATATATTTTTTCATTACGAATATTGATTTATCAACACTACCACTAAATACTGTTTGTTCTTTAATAGTTAATGATAAAACACCTTCTTCATGACCATGTAATGTTGCTAGATTTGTATATGGAGTTTCACGTAAATTCCAAACCTTATTAAGAAAAATTTCAATACGTATGAAACTTTATGATTCTTGTCCTTTCCTACTTTAACTGTTTTGTCACTGGATCCACTGAGAAGGAGGTCATCTAATGCATATAAACACCAAACAGTATCACTATGTCCTGTAAAAGTTCCATTGCAACGTAAAACAACAGTTGATAATTCATTTTCATCTGCACTATCTAATATGTAATGTAAAATAAAAGCTCTATTAAAAGAAAGGATCGGTAAACGTTAGAATAGGCCTCCTCGACAAGTATGATTTCTTCTATGTCACACTACTAAAAAAGATGTTCAAAAGTCATTCCCAATCAAATTAATCATATAGCACTTACTTGCGCTGTACACAGGTCAGTTAAAATTATCAATGCCTATTACATGTACATTGAATCTGACTGCTGACGTTAATCAGCACTTTTTATCTACTCATCGCAAGAACGACCAGGCTATTTTCATATAGTAATTTTTAAGCGCTTCAAAATGGTATCAAAAATATTGGCGATTCAAGCAAATATTAAGAACACTGTTCTCGAGACACGATTTTCAGCTTTTTTGCACTGGTATCCAGTAGATTTCCCTAAGAACATTCCAGTTTAGGTGAAAACTAAAATGATATACCGAATCAGCATCCTAAACCAAATGGACTTACGTGTATCTCAAGTATTTTGGCAAACTTTTTTCTTTGACAATTTTATCCCTGGTTTTCTCAAAGTTTGGTCGAAAAACGAATTGCTTGAAAAAGCTATTTTAACGGTGGCAATCAAGTTTTTTTTGTCCCGATCCTGAGAGGAATCAGGGGCGAATTTTTCGACGAAAAAAACGTTTGTCAGCATATTCTTATCGAAACCTTGTCTCAAAAACAGTGCCCTTAGAATTACATGGAGACATCAATGTTTTTTCCTTGATATCTTCATACCATGTTGAAATGCCTGACGATTAGGATATTAAAAAAAGCCGGATCGTTCATGAGATGTATGGATAAAAGAAGTTGACTATTATCAACAGTTGGATTAAACTTATATATAACGTGCATTGACTATTTCGAATTGACCTACGCAAAGTACAAATAAGTGCTATTTGACTGATTTCACTAGGATTAACTTTTGGATGTTTTGTGTGATAGTTTGACATGATAGAAATCGAATTTGTCGACAAAGCCAATTTTAACAGTTACCGATCGCTCTCCTTTATACCATGATTTCTTAAGGATTCTTGTTCATCTATAGTTGTTGGTATAGGTGATGTTTGCTTAGTTTTCATTAATTCACTCTAAAAAATAATTTATTTTGAAAAAATATAAAATAAAAAAAAAAATATTTACTAATAATAAATCATTTCGTGAACATAAAGCTTCTTGGTTAATTTTTAATGTATCTAAAAATTATGATAACAATTGAAATTCATTAAAATTTAAATGAATTGTTCGTTTTATTTACCAATTTCATTTCGCATTGCAGCAACTGTATTTGTAAGTTGTTTACATGTATTTATAAGAAAATCAATTTGTGTTATTTTCAATAATAATTCTTGTTGAAGTATATGTAATTGATCATTATTGGTATTTATTGTTGAATTTAATTGAGATGTTTCTCGATTTGAACATATATGTAGATGATTATAAATATCCTAATAATCTTTTGTTTTTATGAAACTACCCATTTGTATTTTTTTGTAATTGAATAAATATATTTACTCACTTTTTGACGAATATTATTAAGATGACAACCATTTGGACAAGAAACAAATCGATATATACATTCATCTTCATGTTGTCTAAAGTGAATAAGAAATTTAGTTAGAGTTTTTTTTTTCCTTTTAATAACTGTATCATTTAAGAATAATAGAGATCATATTTATATGCATTGTAACGAATAAAATATATTGACAGAAGAATTACTTTTTTTTTATAAATGGAATTTTTACAGGACAACCATGTTCATCACGTTCATTTCTTAAATCACTAGCAGTAATTTGAGATTTTTTAAATGCATATTTACACCATACAAGTAATGAATCAATTTGTTCAGCAACAATATGATTATTAACAAATGTTTGAAGAATTTGTTGATCATATGGGCATAAAACTAAGACAAAACTTCAATTTAATGAATAAGATAATATTAATTGCCTACTTGTTGTAGAAATACATTTCTGACAAAATGTGTGCTATAAAAATTTAATTAAATAACAATTCAAATAAAAATAAATAAATAAATAACTCACTCCACATTGTGTAATAATCGGATCTCGAAATATTTGATAACAAATGGGACATTTCAAGGCTGAATGAGATTCTTCATCGATATACATAATATTCTCCTGTGATGAATTCAGTACATTTTTTTGTAGATTTGTCTCAGCCATTGAATCAGATCTAGAGTTCTCTCTGAGATTTAAATACATTCAAAGTTCTTATTATTTTTTGTTTTTCTTAAGATCTGTTGTTTTTTTTTTTACAATTATGATAAATTCACTGTTATCAAAGAAAAAATAGAATATAACGAATAAACAAGGAAGTGTTTTAGTTACTCAAACAAATAAATATGAATCACAACAGACATGTATGTATATATATATTAAAAATCAAAAATAAAAATCGAATATTTTTGTTTTTATATTTTATGCTAACTCGATGATAAGCCAATCATATTAAGAGTTTCACCATCGAAAAGAACTGGTCGTTTTGGTAAACAAGTGGAACGAATACCATTTGAGGAATGATGAACTGGCATATTGCACGGTGAAGAATCAGGCTGCTAAAATAATTTAAAGAGTAAAATATAGTGAATTTCCATTGTTTTGAAAAAAGAAACATTTGATCTTACAAAATCTAATCTTTTGAGGGCTCTGCTTTTATTATATCAGCTGTTAAAGTCAATTGTGAGGAATTTAGAAAAAAAAATACACATCAAAGAAGAAATTTAAAGATAATCGTAAACGATGCCGATTAGAAATTATTCTGATAGCGAATCGATCTAACTTAAAGCTTAGTAAACTTTAGTGTATAACTAGCATAATATTCAAAGTTGTCTTAAGCCTAAATTTGTGCAAATTCAATTGTAAAAAATGTTAGGATAAAAAGGAAAGCCATATAAACATAAATTATAATGCTAGATGGATAAGAAAAAAGTTTTTTTTTTTATTTCTGTTAGAACTATCGAACGAAAGTAAACTTCTCATCAGCAAAAAACAAAACTATAGCTTGTATTTTCGTAAGTTATCTCAATTCTCTAGAATTAATAGTTTTTCTTCATTGATAAAAGAATCATTTATACGATTATATTATCGTCAAATATGATCTTAATGAATGTACGAAGTAATCTTTGATTAGTATTTTACTCTTCCCAATAAGAATATTTATCAAAAACAAAAAAGAAAAGAATTTACCTGAAAAAGTTCAATAAATGCTATGAGACTTATTGAAAGAGCTCGAATACTTTTTAATCGTTGTTGTACTCTATCACAACAAAACAAAAAATAAATAAACAATAAAAACAAACTTCATTTTTTGTACTTCTCTTTTGTACATAATTTATTTTTAACAATACCATTACGAATCATCTCACTTATTTTTTCATCAAATAAAGGAATGCCAAATCTAAAACAAATAAATATCTATTGAAGAAAAGGCGCCTATATGAAGTTTTTCGAAAGAAGCGTGTACACTAGAAAAAAAATAATTTACTATTTCACCTAGAAATTTATTTATTCTTACCCCGTTTAGATCATTTTTTGGCTAAGCAAAATACGTAGACATCTCTTGCACTCTCTCTTACTACACTTCTGATTTAGACTTCTAGAGAAAGATTTTCTCTATTTAATAGTGTATGCACTATCAAGTTTTACTACCCATTTCTGACATGTCAATAAGTGACGTTACACTTTCGCTGCAATCACGATAAAATGAAATGTATATTAGATAAAAGCAGTCTTTCTCTAAAGGCTTACAAATGTTTTATTCTGCAGTCAAAAGTGTTAAAGTTGCCTTTCAATTCATCTTTTGTTTACCTAATATCTAATAAAACTTCTTGAGAATTCGTTGATGATAATGTTAATATTGAAACATAACCACATGTACTTTGTAGATCAATAGCTAATGATAATTTTTCTAATGCAGGATGATTTTCATTTGATTCAAATGGAAATGGTATATGTCGAATTTGTTGATTATCATCTTTAAAATTATTATTACCATATGAAAAACCTTGTAAAAGTACAGCTGAATGAAGTAATGCTTCGTTAATACTTAATAGAATATTAACATTTGATATATATGTTGGTTCATGATTCCATGTTGTAACAAGAAATTTATCAAAAATTTTTAAACAATCTGGTAACGTATTTAAACGGTAACCTTTTGGTAAAAGTAATGATGGTGGACCAGATTTAGTTAAATTATAAATAAATAATTTCATCCATACACTATTCATTTCTTGTAAACATGGTCCTAGATAATCAATTGAATTAAATGGTGAATAAACTGTTTCTGCACTGACAGGTGCCATCGATATTAATATATGATAATTACGTTCAATTAAACGTTGACGTATATTTGAATCAAGACTTGATAAACTTTCATAACGAATTAAATCAACACCAAGACTACCAATATCATCATCAAATAAATCATTATTTAAACGTAAAAATGATATTGTTTGATAAAGTACACGTGCATGTAAAAAATAACGATCAGCTTCACCTTCACTTTGACTATCATCATCAGATAATTTGATTGATGATTGAAATGTTGGAGAAATTTTTTCTAATTCTTGTAAAAATGAAACAAGTATTTCATCAGCTAATTTACCAACTTCAAACATTGTTACAGCATGAGTTTTTAAATTTGGTGATAAATTACCCATCATTAAAAATGCTGTTAATGAAGAATCAAATAAAAACCCAATACGTTTTTGTTTTAATGTAACACTAGCAATAGATGTTGAAGGATTATCCAGTAAATTAACACTGGTTGGAGATAACAGAGGTTTCTAAAATACATACAGAAAGAAAATGATATTATTTGATGTATAAACTTCTCCGGTTATGATTATATGTCACATTCTTGAAATAATAAACTAAGTTGTAAAAACAACGTTCTTGTTAAACAGAAATCTTTATGAAAACCACCGTCTGTAGTCATTAATACGAAGAATTGATTAGTAGAAAGTTTTTTTTTCTTATGATTTAAATTGCAGAAGAGATGTTAGATCTGCTAAAAATCTTAACAATAAAATACTTGATGTATATGATTTGTTTGGACTGGTGAACAATTGTTATGAGGAAACTTCAGCATCGAAAAGTTAAGCACGCATAAAGAAATGATGGTGAACGGTATTATTCCATAAATTTTGAGTCTCAACGAAAATTAGATTTTATGTAAGCAAAGAGTGATTTCTACCCAGCTATATCTATATGAGCTTCGAATACTTAGGACGATATTTTACATAACATTATCTCTATTAAGATTAGTGATATAAACAGAAGAAAGATGATAATAAAAATCTCAAAATTGACCAGTATTTTTTTAACAAGTTTTAATGAACTATGAATTCATCATATGCGAAGTAGCATAATTATACAAAACGGCACGTAGTATCTAGGATATGAGTGCGGCTATCCTCTGTACTCACACTCTGATTATCAAATTAGAGATAGTTGAGTAGAAATCATTCTTTGTTTACATGTAAATAAATGTTGTTGAAGCACAGAACCTAAAGGCCACCCTTTATTTATATGCATTCATTCATCCTTCAATAGACGTCACATTTACCTTCATTGTTTTTGTGTACTTAACTTTTTAATACTGAATATTTCTTGTGCTTAGCATTTCAGCTTCCTATAAAATTCCTTGTATGAGTTCATATCATAACAGAGATGAAACCGGTCAGTCTGAAATCTATACCAACATTGAACTGATGAGTAATCGAACTATTCCATCTATCGATAGTAATATGTAACGTTGTCAACTTTGAACAAAGTTGCATTAAAGATGCTCTATCAGATGCTAAGAAGAAAAATAAATAAATAGGACACACCGATAATGACCGGTCTAACAGTACCATATTCTCATGTTTAATTAATATTTAGAACAAAACATTTTTCAATTTCATGAATTGGACTTTTTTTAACCTTACTTGTTCATCTGTTGTACTAGTGAATACATTATCATCTCCACTCAACGATGTATCCATTTCCAAATCAGTTTTCCATTCTAATAAACTTTTATCCATTGTTGGTGATGTTGTTGCTACTATTTCTTTTGGTGGTGGTGGTGATTGTAATTTAGCTCCTGTAGAAAAATGTTTCCATGATGTATGAATAATACCATGATCACTATCTAAATTTTTCTTTCTTGCAAAACCTAATCTTAAAAACATTGACATTGTTTGTTTTACTAAATCAATATCTAATGTTAATATTCTTGATAATTCTCCAACATTTGTATGTTCATCTGTTGAAACAAATAACTTATACAGTAATACTTCAAAATAATCTCCAACAATACGATTCATAACAAATCCTGAACCTAATGGGGGTACTTGAATATAATCATCATCATGAACAGGTACATCCAAATAAACTAAACCTTTACGATAAAGTGAATGTATTGCATGATAATTAAGTTCACCAGCTAATTTCGAAGATTTTTCATCAATAAGATAATCAATTATTAATTTTTCTTCATTTGTACATTGTTTAACATCCTCATCAGTAACACAACCTAAATTAATAACCCACCATGGTTGAATATGTACGGAATCAACAGGTTGTAATGGTAATAAATGACGAATTGAAGCTGGTGTTTTCCAATTTGATAAACTAAGAAACATTTTTTTTCTTGCCGTTTGTAATATTGTACGTGATTGATTTATTAATTCAATATATTGATTACGACCAATACCAAGTAAACGAAGACAATCAGCAGCTTGAAAAGAGAAACAAAACATTTTTTTTTTTGAAAACACAAAATAAGATTTTTTTTTGCTTTATTTACCAGTAAAATTTGGTAATGTATCATAAGATTTTTCTTGAAGAATTAAGTCACTTATCATATCAATATAATATGAAAACGATGTTATACGTAAACCTTTAACATAGATTTCTGATAAATGATAAGGCTATAAATTCAAACAATAAGTAATAGAAATATTTAAAACAAATAAATATTAACTTACAAAAAGCATTAAATGTTCACGACTGTAACGTAAAAGATCATCATAATACTTTCTAGAATCTTTATGAACTTTTCGAACTAAATAAAAATGGATTAAGAATACAATTTTAATTCCTTTTTTGTGTGACTCTAAATACCTAAATTTCCTCTATAACGAAGTTGATGTTTTATTGAAAATGTTAAAATTGCTTTATCATAATCTTTTTCTGTATTCCAACCGAATTTCTATTGTGAAAACGAAAAAAAACGATTATTTCAAATAGACAGTAACAAGATTCAAAATCACTTGTTTAACGTCGGCTGGAAGATGGCTCCATTCAACATTTGTTCGAATGTAATGTTCGTCTAATTGAGTCGTCATGTAAGGATCATTATCGATACAACGAACTTAAACACGTAACAGTTTTCTTATTGATCTTAACCGATCGATGATTCATTGATAAAATCGAACCATTGGATTAGTTACGAAATATAGTGTTAGTATTCGATAGATGTCATTTCTAGACAGATGATATCTAAAAGCAAAAAACGACGCTGCTCCATGTGAATTAGCATCCAACTTATCTCTAATGAGTGAAGACTATCGTGTAACATTCTCTTTTTTTTTATTTAATAAAAAAATGATCTAAGCCTATTTTTCAAATTTTGATGCCTGGTTAAAAGCAGTCAGAACATTGTAAAAATTAGTAATTTCCATAGAAGTCATTTTCTGTAATTTGAATTTTATTGTTGAAATATTCAACTGATTTGACAAGTAGTGTCACAAAAATAGGTTGAATATCTTGTATTTGCAGAATCACGTTAAGTACCGCATATGCAAAAAAAATTAATGGATCGAGTCCAGATTTGAGATTATATACTTGGCACCTGGAATTTTTCAATGTTTGATAATAAACTTCAATCGAAATTAATGAATGTTAAGGTTATTATTCAAGAGCAATCATTAATACAAATAAACCATACGGAAAAAGATGCCATTATTGATAATAACATTCAGATGAAAAAATAGAAATCAGTTATATTTCATAGATGTGAACGTTTTGATAATGAATAAGTTTTGATAAGTACATTAGGATTTACAAAAATATTTTAAGGATCAATAGGTATTGATAATACACGAATAAAAAAAGCCGCAGCAATCGGTAGATAATGTCAATTTTTATACCGTTTGAAACACATAGAAAATCCTAATTTACACTTTTGTTAAAACGTCACAGTAATGTAGCGTCATCCTTGATGTGAAACTCTTGGAAAAAAATGAAATATTTATATATACGAGAATATGTCGTTTAATTCTACATATTTCTATCACAATTTCTTTTTCTGACGTTTTTTGATCAAATCAAGATGTTGCCTCACTAACTGTATTCAACTTTGATCTTATGTCTCACCACACTATGTCTTCAGATTAAGTACTACGTAATAGACTGAATCGTCGAAGCATTGCGGACAGTTTTTTATATAACATTGGTGCTTTTTTATTCTATTGCAGCAATGATAGCTTACTTTTTCAATCGATTTCCATTGAATACATTGAGACCATATAAATGCATGTAAGGATGTATGTTTCTCAGGGTGATTCAAACAAAAGTATTTCTACACACTATGAATCATTCGAGTCGAATCATCTTGTGCACGTATGTTGTGGTAAAATAAAAAACATGTATATGACATCATTTGTGTTTATTTTAGTCCTGTCAACATAAGTGCTGTATGAATAAATTCGTCTGCAAAGTACGAGAGTTACTTACATAGTTTGGCACGATTCCGTCAGTAAATTTGGTTTGGTGAAGCAAACATGTTTAATTCAGTGACTTACTATCATTTGATAGTTTCTTCCTTTACCTACTTCACAACGGGTCTAAAGGGCTTAGCAATCATTTTTGCTCTAATGGCATGCATTCATTCTAAGCGTCGTCTTTTGGGTTTGGCTACATTGGGAACTATTGGTGATGCTGCACTAACATACCTCATAACTTTCATTATGACGAATTCTTTAAAACATGCTGAGCACTCTCAACTTAATCTTGATGTAGACTGGGTATCACAAGCCATTATCGTTTTCATTGTACTTCCATGCGTGTGTCTACACATAAGTACTTGTTGGCTACTTATGAATAAGATAGAACCATGGGATAAAGCATCGTCTTCTATATCTACATTTTATATAATTTATTATTTATTACCTAGTACAATTGTGTTTTTTATATTCATGCATTGCATCACATTAATGTTGTGGTTGATTTGCACATATCTCCTGTTTCTTTGGAACATCATCAAGTGGCTTTTGTGATATTCAATTATTTGGAAAAAATCAGACAGATTATACCAATATTCTTATGAGCAATATTAAGATTAAGCTTGCTGGTATGTGAGTATGTTACTGAAATGATTCAGTAAATGCTATGAAAAATTTATTATTAGTAACACAATCTGAAAACAGCCGTTGTCGAGCATTACAAACAAATATGTATATTGATATTGACTTATTGCGGATTGTAAATATTTAATAAATCATTCACATCTAAAATGCTGAAACAAAAAAAAAAAAATATATATATATCATAGTTGACATGAGAATTTCAGTTGAGATTGGAATGGGCGAAACCAAGAATAGTTATGCATCATATATTATGGATTATAGTATTTAGACAACAAATTTAGCTGTTGACGTTACTAGTGCATATTACAACTAATTTTACTTTAACATCATAATCATAAAACAAACATGCAAAGAAATGCATCTTTGGTTTTTAAAATTGCCCATCACCCACACACCATTACTCATTTAAATAAATACAAAATTTTGAAACTTCTACATCGATCGTTTGGTTCTACAAATAATCCATAGATTGCTTTCAACTTAGCATTTTTCATCCGGAAACATTCGTTTACAACAAGAGAATCTCTTAAGATGGTGAATAGTTTTTGGATTGAAACTATACTCATTTGATGAATGCTGATTGATGAGCGTTGAGAAAAACTAGAATGCTTTGGTTTTTCGGGCCTGCATTCTTATAATATTCAATTTTTACTGTATCTTTCAATGAAAACCTATAGTCACTCACAGGTAGAGATGTAAGCCAATGAGCTGATCAGTGACGGCTGCTACTACAGAGGTTTATCTATTAGGTTGGAACATAAGTTCTGAGCGTTTTTTTTTGTGCTGTAGGCAAGTTTGAGACTTTATATCTCGTGATTGGAAAGTGATAGAGGTCTGAAATTTTTAGTATAGATAGAAGTCATAGAGACCTATCTAAACTAAAAATTTCAGACCTCTATCACTTTCCAATCACGAGATATAAAGTCTCAAACTTGCCTACAGCACAAAAGAAACGCTCAGAACTTATGTTCCAACCTAATATTTGGCCATGGCATGGTGTTTTCAACGCCATTTATTAAAACTTTCTTGATTTTCAGCTATTTTGAGATGAGAAAAGATAGAAGGTGCTAGTAGACAGGTGACTGACAACAACTAGACAAGTCATATAAAACGACGAAAATAATGTGACTCTAGTCTAATCTAAATCAGATTGTGAATTTTGGTCAGGAAAAAATTTTCGGCGAAACATATATGGTTGGATGCAGTTTTTCACGCTGATTCAGAATATCATATTTGTTTTCTTCTAGTAGTATTCTATGACAAAAAAAATCGCTGAAAATCTTTATTTTTCTTTGAAAAACCATCAAAAATCATGAAAAATGAGACAGTATAAACCGTTTTCGCATCAAGCGGAAACTTTTTTTTCGAATATTTTTTTACCATTTTGTAGAGAATAAAAAGCTGCACAACATATATAAAATTCAGTCTGGGGTCTCTGAGTTCTGAAGCACAACACGAATTATACTGTTTATTTGGACTGTTCAGAAATACCACCCCTTGACTCATATTTGCTCTATAAAACTTAAATTGTCAGCCATTATATTATATCAATGTAGCTCATTTTATTCAGTTTTCAATTCTCTATCTTGTCATATATACCACGGAAAATTTCAATGATTTGCTGAAACGGAAGCCAGTACATCTTTTATAGAATATTTTTCTTATTTTTTTACAAAAAGCCTCGATAGTGCCAAAAGTTGGTATTGACTAACTTTTCATAGAAAGGGTATTAGAATATAAAATTTTAGGGTTAGTAGTTTTAGACATTGAAGTTTCGAATGAGCAAAAAAAATCGAAAAAAAAATTTTATCGAGTGCCTCGTATATTGGAACGATCCTCGATCATCTCATGGACCCTCTCTTAAGATTAATTAGATGTCCGTAGTATATTTACTTAAATATCTTTAGATCTCATTTGATGTATATTAGCATATGACCATTGTGTATCATTCAGTATCGACAAATCTTTTTGAACAATTCCTCAATTTGCAATTTTTTTGACATTTAATTTTTTATGTTTTTATTTAATTCCCTCACTTGTACTAAATATTAATGTTCCGAAAATATAAAAAACTTAGACAACATATCTTAACTTGACAATGGTCATATACGTCAATATACATCAAATGAAAGTTAATTATAGTTAAACATATATACTGTAGACATCTAATTAATCTTAAGATAATAACTCTCTTAATATTTCCTCATTTTGATGTCTTTCTTTTTCCTTTTTCTTTTCTTCTTGTTCTGTAACCCCTTGATATTTTGTTTTTTAAGACATGAAACAAAAACTGTTCTCTACCATATAAACCTATATATCTCCCCTATAATAAGGGCTAGAGATGTGGAAATTTAAGGTAATACTCGTCTAGTTACAAAGAATTAGACATTTAATTTTGAGCATTCTTTGATTTCTAATAAGGGAGAACGAGCAATTTTTCTTAGGACGACCAAGACTATTGGATCACTCTGTAACTGTTTATATTTTAAAACTAGATATCAAGCTGTACAGCCACAAGAAAGACAGGCTTCATACATTGCAATAATGTAATAACAGCATTGGCGTTTTTGACAAAAAAAATGATTTTCAATCATTTCTTTGAATTCTGTTTTTGATTTCAATTCGATAAAAAAATAAAAGAAACCAGCTGTTTTCCTCTCGGTTATATTCTAAACTAGAAAAATAGAAAACTTCGTTTAATAAATTATCAATTTATAATGAAATTTTTAAATCGACATATAATTTGCACATTCGTTTATTATACCGATGTCAATCGATAGTGTTCGTGTTAATGTTATTCTCGCACCTTGTTAAATATCCCTAATACATATTTTAAAAGAGTTTCAAATTTTGATGTATGATCATGTCTGTAAATAATAAAAATAAAACTAACTCTATACGATCTTTAAGAATGATTTGTAAATACTTCAAGGTTAATTACTTAATTTAATTGGCAATATGACAGATACTAACAAACCTATCAATGAATTATTCATAATTTACTCATTCATTATTTACAAATGTGCTGTTTGCCTGTTAAACAGCACTCCAAGCATTTATCGTCAATTAAAAATGTCATTATAAGTTATTCTGTAGTTGAACGTTCTTTCCTCAATCTGTATTTTCTCATTACGAATGCTTAATTAACAATTTTAAATAAAAGAAATATATGTAAAATCATAGATTCAAAAATGCAATGAAATTTTTTTTTAATTTATTTTTGATCTCGAAAAAGAAACCTAATCCAAACAAACGACATCATCAGTATTTTAACAGACAGCATTTCCTAACGTTCGTAAATCTACACACATACGAAAACAACATTAAATAAAAAGAAAAACACCCAATAGTAGTAGTTATATAAAAATAAAGTCATTCATTTGAGAAAAAAAAAGAAACAAAAAATGTATCGAAAATGGGAATAATAATATAATATTCGAGCGCATTACGCAAAGCAATCCACATATATATATCTATATACTCGCAATAAATGGCCAAAAGAATAAACAAAGACTCGCGCATACGTATCTGCAACTGTTTTCGTGTAACTCAATAATTTCTATTGCTATATATATGCGAACAAAAAAAACACGGTTGGAAATTTAGCATTAGGCACAAATAGAAAGAAAAACAAAATATGCTTACAAAGAATAACTAATCTAAACACACCAAATGACATAACACAAGAAGAAAAGAATACAATGTATCTTTTTTCTGTTATCCTTCATAGTCACACAAAATTGACCTACAGACACAAAAAGAAAACAAATAGACTAGAAAATACGACGTGAGAGAACATAAGAACAAAAAATAATAAATAATGATGTTTACTCGAATAACACTATCATTATGGCTATAGGAAAGAAAATTTTTGTTTCTTTAGAAATGATATGAAAAGAAATTTTGGGCAATAGCAATAGAGATATAGATCAATACATGTTGAAAACATTTATCAACAGAATAAAACTGTATTTGACTTCAAGTTTCGATGAATTTCATTTCTATACTCATTGTTAACAACAAAAACAACAATCTAATTCGAATACATGTATTAAGACAAAGAAAACAAAAAGCCAAAAAACACCTCTGAAACTATTTGATTGTTGAATTTAATTGTTGACGAGGTAAACAATTTGAACTAGCAAGGAATAATTCTTGAATATTTTGTTTCAGAATATTTAAATTAACATCCATCAAAGCTAAAACAAGATGATTAAAATTGAATTTTAAATACTTTTTGTTTTTCTTATTATCGATTTCAAGTATTATCTACCTTCATTAATTTTAGGTTCTTTCTTTAAAATACATATGAGTGCTGTTGTCGGATTAATATTTTTTAAATATAAAACAAGACCTATTGAAAGTTCAACAGTACAGCATGACATTGCATCAAGCACCGGGCTTTTACTTGTCCTAGAAATCAAGTAGAAATAGAGCGTAATGCATTTACATCAAATAGTTTCTTTAAATTATATCCGACTCAAAGCATGATATACGTCTGAATATTTTAACAAACTCTCATTTGATGAAAACATTATTCCATGATCCACACTACAGCTATTGATTTTTAATTCACGAGTCGAAGCTAGAACGCGTTAGATTCATTCTAGATCCATTTAGGTCCGAAAATTTTGGATAGTCAAAGCCCAAGAATTTTTATTAATCGATTCTGAACTCAAAAATTTTTGTCAACAAAAATCCGGCCAAAAACTTGTCCAACTATCGATTGAAAATTATCATCAACGACTGATCTCCAATGATAACTCATTTGATATTTACCCATATATAGACGAAATATCTGTATAAACGTCAACAACATCACAACACAATTCCGATATTTGACTTTCGACTGGTTTTGTGTCGGATGCAAGAAATATTTTATTATAAATATCACACACAAAGATTTTATCTAATTGAGTACTCTAGAAAGAAAGAAACACGAAATCAACAGAATTTTTATTTCATTGAAAAAATATTTGTTTTTACCGCTGTCACTAAATCAAGCATATTTTCGAGTGCCCGTAATTGTCTCATTTGATTCTGAACTATTTTACTGAATGCCTCATGTATTGAATGATCATAAATACTTGTCAAATAAAAACTAAAAAAAAAACAAAATTGAAATATAAATCATTTGGAATAAATCCAAATATTTACTTTATTAATGGTTCTTCTATAGAGCATTCATGTAACATAACAGTTACTTGTTGTTGAATATGTGAATGACGTTCTAAACGATCTGGTTCATGTACACCATCAATCTACGAATATATTCGACAACATCAAAAATTTATTTTTTCCAAAGGGTTTTTTTACTTTATGAATCAGTACTTCAAATCGTACATTACGACCTTGTGAATACATCCATTGTACAGAACTAACTAATAAATTAATAGCATCTGAACAATCTTCCTATAAGCAAAAAAGAATCTTCAAATAGATGAATTTTAATCAAATAAAATTTTTGATATACCGTGGCATCAAGAATAAATACAATTGTCGTACATTCAGATGAATATGTATCAAAGTCAAGTAAAGATGCTGTTTTTGGACCGGGTACATCACGAATTTGAAATCTGACATGAATGCCACAAGTGAGTTCTAAAGAACATTCTCATGAATCATGAATATTAATAATATTTATCAATATGAATTACCATGTATTTGAATCGTTTTTGTTTCTGGAAGTTGAAGTGTTTCACCGGCTGTCATTTTTTCAAAAATAAGTTTAATTATCGAAGTTTTACCACTTCTAAAAACTCATCCAATACATATAGAATAAAGTTAAATAAAAAAAAAACATAAGATCTCTTTACTTTGTTAAGCCCCACATGAGTAATCTAGGTCGATCAGGTGCAATTTCTTCATAATCATCATCTATTTGTTGTTCTTGTTTTTCTATTTGTTCATCTTCAATATCATCCAATCTATTACAACCATTAGATATTAACGAATTATGAAAATCATCGGAATGAGTTGAATGATGAAGATATTGATGATATTCAACATCTGTGCTAGTATTATTATTACTAGCAGTTTCATAAACACCTTGTAGTCCGTAACTCATATCAGAAAGTGAGAATGAAAAATCTAAATAATATTGAATTTTACTTAAAAAAAATGAAATATTTCTAGGTTTCATATAAAGTATAATCCATTGTATGAGTATATTATAAAATACCAAAACATATTTCTACATTTTTGTTCTAATCCTTCGAATATATTTATTTTTTCACTGTTTTTCTTATTTCGATATTGATCATATATATGGTCACTTACATTATAATACAAGGCATAAAAGAAAAATATGTACTGGCAGTTACCTTTAATCTTTTGCATATTGTATTCATTCCGATGCTTCTACTCTTTAGTTTCGTCCCTGTCAATGTCACACGTCTTCTCGTCCCTATCTTAAACATGCACAGCCACAACCTTCACTGACGACAAGAAGACAAACAGGACCGTATGGTGCTCTCTCATTTTTCTCTCTTTCTCACACACTCTTTCTTGCCCGAGCTATCATATGAGTTTCTCTTTCTGTCTCTTCTCAGCTGTTTTGCTGTTGCCCCGTTCGTTCTCTCTGTTTTCTCTCTTTTATTTGCTCTGATCATTCAGACCAAAGACAAAGAATCAAGCTTTACAGGCACTCGACGATAAACAAGCCATAGAAAGAAAGAAAACTAAGCTGACGCCAGTAATATAACTGATACGAAAAAAAAAGAAAGAAAAAAGAATGTGAATACACTTGCATTCGATCAGCTGAATACTGTCCTATTAAGGACTGGATAGTATGACAAGATGGAAAAGAACGAGAAAAGAATAAATAAAACTCAACATTTTCTCTCCTTTTTCTTTTTCTTTTTTTTTATTGATGGCATTGCCTAATGAAAAAGAAGAACGATCGAGGATTTCCGTCTTGTAATAACACAATCCTTTTCGAAAGAACCTACTGATATATAAATTTTTTTTCTTTTGCTTATCATTAACATTTCACAGTTTTCTTTTCTTGTTGATAAATATAATCATATTTTTGTCGATATAATATTCCACAAAAAAAAACAAGTATATATATTAGCTTTTCTATGAGGTCATCTTGTCCTGATTAATAAAAAAACACATCTGTATTTATGATTATATTCAATGATATTATTTAGTGCATTTCTCTTGGTTTTTTTTCTTATATTTTTGGCAAAATCAATAATAACATGAAATATGACAAACATCTGGTTGAAACCAAATCAAAGAGAGTGTTGTGTTTTTTCTGTAAACACATACATAAATGCATTGGATTTTCTGTTTTGAGGTGTATAAGTTGATCCTAATCTCCTAGTAATTGAATCTATATTGTATATAGACTCAAAGAACAAAAGAAACAACACAGAACAAAATATATATTTTTTTTTCTTCTCTTCAATAGAAAGAAAAAACACAATGTCAAATAGTAGACTTTTTAAAGTTTAATTGTTATTCTATCGATTTATTAACATAGTATATAGAGACTATCCTTTATATTCGAATATTGGAGTAAATCAGATAAATAAAGATGTCTACAAAGCGCAATGATACACGCATGCACACACTTTTCAATTTGCATTTTCAATGCCTAGAGATGATGTGATGAGAAAAATGAGTTCATTTCCATTTTTATCAACGATTGTGATAAACTCTGATAATGTACCTCTAGCTTTTTTTTTCTCTCTCTTACATCGCTAAGGGCAAAAATAAAGACTTGTTTCGTCTTGATAGGGCATTGATAGCTGTTTGCCAAGTCTTTATGCTCTTTCGTCTCATCTTTCTTCTCGTCTCCAACAAATTATAGTGTGTAATAGAAAGACTGTAATACATGTGTATGTTAACTATTCTTATCATCCAAGATATATCTTCGAGGCAAGCAAGTAACTAAAAACAAAACAAAAAGAAAAAGAAAAATGAGGGGGAAATGAAAGAAACCGAGGTCGGAAAGGAAAAAATCAAACTAAGAACATACATTGCCTCGTTGTCGTTCTCGCCGTAACTATTGTGCTAGGTTTTTTTTCGGCTGAAGCGCACAACAAAAAACAGCAGCAATAACAATGAATCAAATACCATCAACTAGCAATTTAATAAGGTTCTTAATTTACATCGATTCTATTTTAAACTTTCTTTGCTAGTTATATGTACACAAAAAAAACGAAAAAAAAAAAATAATAATTTTACATACGCAAAATTTTGCTATGTATAAAGCATACGATAGAAGTTTATCTGTTATATTATAAAAGTGAGAAGAAGAGAGATTAAAGAACTCTATTCACTTTCTTTTTTCATAATTCTTTCTACATATATATATATACACATATATATATATGCACTTTGTACTCAAACAATCGTCGGCGACCCTCGCCGCAAGCATAACACACGTTCGATTGATTGTCTTAGTGTCAATATTTTGCCGATATGGCAACGTAATTCAATCTCTTTGCTGATGCCTTTCCAATGATGACGAGTCACATGTACATATACAAAGTAAAAGCAAAAACACTCATTCTGTGCTTGCATATAGGCAATGGTAGAATTTACATTTCTTGTTGGTAGATATCAATATTCTATCCGAATGAGTGTAATCGTATATATTATCCTCCAGGCTTTCTTTTGATTTTTTTTTCTTGCTCTGCGTCTTTTCTCTCTTGTCATCAGTTGATAAAGTATGTTATTTTCTTCGGGCATAACGGATCATCTGTTCTCCTTTTTTTCTGTTTGGATCTCTAGGTGGATAGCTATGTGATGATTCTGTTTTTTTCTTCTTGTGAAGTTACTTTAAAAAAGTACATATGTGATCTTCTAAGATCATCAAGTAGGCTAAGCTGAGAATAATCTCATTATAATTCACAATGATTTTCGGCTGTCTTTCTCTTTTAATTTTTCTTTATCTGGTCAAGACTTAATCTAAAAAAATCTTGCTTCTATTGATGAAGAATAGTTAGTACGATTTTCCGTTTTGTTTGTTAGTCGAGTGCAAAGCACTGATATCACGCATGTCGTTGCATCATCATCACCATCATTACCGTTCATAGGATACAGTGATTTGACAGTTGATTGCGAAAGAAAAAGAAGATAATAATAGGCTGTACGTGATTATCGCGCATATTTAAATGATAGATAGAGCCTAAAACTATTTTTATTTGTCAATCAAATATGCACATAGATATCAAATGAAAGAGAATGCAGATAGAAAATCGTTGATGCAGATGATTTCAAAACAAAAACATATCAGTAATAAATGTCTGATGACTATTTCGAAAAGAAAACAAAATGACATAAATATATATCCACTATTTTCATTCAGATATTCAAGGAGAATATACATGTATATGTATAAGCACATGGTAATGGAAAATTTTTATTTAGACTTGCTTGTCATTTACTACATACATACAAGGGTAAAGAGTAGAATGACAATCTTATTGACAGATTTCTTGAAAGCAAAGACAATTTTTTTTCTTAATTGTCATTTTATTGTATTCATCAATAATAAAAAGAAAGGACTCTCAACTATTTATGTCTTATTCTATAACATATCTCACTTAGATGGTGCCATTCAACGTCAAAGAACGACATCAGATATAAATAAGTTATTCATTAAAAAACAAAATGACAATAAATCAACGAGAATGAGTGTCAACTGATAGAAATAAAAAGCCATCCTATTTACAGGCATACAGTTAATCTAATGATGCTTCATTTTATTATTAAAAAAGCAGGTCATATAGTTTAAGCTTTAAAAAAGAAAACATACGGCGCTGGAACATTCTTTTTTTTAATGAACAATGTTGATTATTTATAAAATGGTAGATGAAATTGTCTCTTTAACCTAGATAAATCGGATACAATTATATTTACATTCGTTTATCGCTAGAAAAAAGTCTTGTGTTTTTCTTCTATTATTTATTAATTTTTTCTTTGCTCATTGATGCCTGGTGCATTTGTTAGAGGCCAAATAATAACACAATTCTACTCCAACTTTGATCTTAATTTATATAAGTGTGGCATTAATTGTCTTTGCTTATATGAATTCTATAGAAAATATGCATTCATTAACACTAGTTTTAGTCATATTTTTCATCGGTTACTTCGATTATGAAATAGTCAAAATTCTAATTGATTTAATAAAAATTCGAAATCTCAATTTTAAATCAATAAATAAAAATTTTGTCTTTTTAATTATTTCAAATATTTTCTAACAACAATAGCACATAGTTGATAAATAAAAATAAGTCAATATGAATGCTCAATGTACATGATTCTGATGTAGACTACAACACGACTTCAAACATGTTGATTCAATTTCAGTTTAGAAATAGACACATTCATTTATTTTTTTACATTTATTAATATAATTTTTATTCGTGTTCAGCACGATAGTCAACCAAGATTTCATCATTATTTTCTTTATTCTGTGCTGGTTTTTTAGGTGAATTTTGATATCCTTTGAACTTCGATAGTAATTTAAGATAATTACCTTTATTCATAAATGCAAATAAAAAATAATGTATATTATTAGTAAAGCTAAGCAGATATTTTTAGAAATTTATTTCGAGTCATTAAGTCTGCACTTGAATCTTAAAGAACAAATAAATCATCTTCATCTCTCTACTATCAACTATCAACTAATGATATATGAATCCGAAATTCGAACCATATACAATGCTTACCGCTCAAATAAGTTTATTGTAAAATCTATAAAAAAAGAAGACTCTGCCTAATCATTCAATTGATATCTTGTTTATTCATATGGACTTTAAAAAAGTACAAAAATTATTAACAAAAATAAAAAGATAAATGCGATTATTTTATTTAAAATCTTTTACGATTACTATCAATAATTTAATCATTATTTTTTTTCTAACGAAATCTAGATGATTTTATTTCCCCAAGCAATCTTCTTTCTAATGATAATCTCACTCAGTAATAGTCTATATTTGATCATTTAAAATAAATTTTCTATCTACAATTTACATAATAATGTTCATTCATTGAGATTTACATAAATGAAAAAACAAGCTTTGTGATACGTGTGAAATAGTATCAAATTTAAACAACAGTATTATATTGTTTCATTCATTAAAAAACATCAAATGATAATGAATATCATTGTGGTGAACAAAGATATGAAAGTTTAGCACCTAAAATAATATAAACTATTTGTATGAATAATACAGTAATTATACCATAGGCATAAATGTATCTCCGTTTTTTTATGGTATCTAGTTCTAATATAAATGTTGAAACGGTTGTTAAACATCCACAATAACCTTGTATAATACTGATAATCAGTTGTTTAACTAGTGGAGATGATACAAGTGCATATTCTTTTATTGCTACCATTCCCAAATAAATATATGAACCAATTATATTAGCTAATAATGTTCCAAGTGGAAAGTTTGAGTTGGTATTAAAAACAATCGATAATATGTATCGAGTTAATGAACCAAATGGAGCAAATATGACGGAATAAATAAAGTATGTATATTGACCAAATGGTAAGAATACAGCTAGAAGAACTAGTAATGGAATACTTATAAAAATCAATATTGGAAAAAGCCAAATTTGTACGGATTCGTTTAAATATTGAATTTCTTTTGTTACTTTTGATGATGATGGAAGAATAAATATACTTGCATGACGGCCAATTATAAATCCAATAAATGATGCAGAAAAAACTGAAACTATCACAGCTAAATAATTCGATACTGAATATGTCAAATGACTTGATGGACCAAATAATGCTATACAAGAATTATACATAACACCCGAAAATGTAGTAATTGAACCACATAGACCAGTTGTTAAACCAATGTATAATTGAGTGAAACTAAATATAAATTACGAAAAAATAGAAAAGAAAAAAAAGATGAAGACACACTGTGTATGAATATGTATTTTTTGTTCAACAACAAAACCCATTATAAAACATCCAATAAAATTTGGCCAAAAAGCTGCACTTAATGGTGCTTGATCATTTCCAAGAAAAGCTAGACCGAGACGAATTAATACACCAATATA